>JARVJO010000227.1:28131455-28198833 GCA_031762555.1 Cynodonichthys magdalenae
GTTCTGAAGGCAAAAGGGGGTCCAACCCGTTACTAGCATGGTGTACCTAATAAAGTGGCCGGTGAGTGTATATATAAAACAGTCTTGATTTAATGCTGTCAAACACTGCCAAACATCAGTAACTGTGTGGAAACAGAAATTAGAAAGAAAAAATAAATTGACAGCGTGTCATTCCTTCCAGTGAAAAGTTATGTTTTGGTCACAGTGATTGAAACAAAAAGAAAAAAAAAGCAATGTAGTTGCAACTTTTTACCTCTGTGTGTCAGTGTTAAGTTTATATTTCGATGCAAATTTTCTTTTCAACTTAAAAAAATAAGAATTATTTTTGTCAAAGCTAGAGCTAAATGCATCAATTTTATCTCAAATGGACAAAATGTGACACTTAAAATTGGCAGAAGAGCAGCCTTACCTTGTTGATGTGTGTGTTGGACAGCGGTGTTGGAGATAGTCTTTCATGATTGATGGGATTAGGAGACTGTGGAAGAAACACAAGATGGAGAGTAGACAGATGAAAACCTATAGGACAGTGAGATCTGAATACAATTTTGATTACATTATCAGTGAAAAGATAATTTTATCCTTTCTGTCTTGGGATCATCTTGTTTTCCTGTTACAAACATTGATCCTGGTGATTTCTGATAAAATACACACACAATGACATGAGCAAACACAAGTGGCCTCTGTTTAACACTTGAGTTAAAACTGAACTCAAAAGCATCAATAAATCAAGCTGCTTTATAATGAGAAAAATGAGAATGTAACATAAACCACAGAAAGCATTAGAAGTGGAGAAAGTTGTGAAGTTTGTTGTGTCTGAGGAACAATACCTGAGATCTGTCTAGTCCAGACTGGACTACGAGGAACACAGAGTCTCCGGCCCGGCGGATGGCCTCTACGGCCTGCTCATGACTGGCGTCTCTCAGGTCCACACCACTCACCTTGACCAAAAGAGCAGACATTACAGCATAAGTCATCCTGGAACCGGAAGGTCACCGGTTTGATCCCCCGTTCCAGCCGTCTCAGTCGTGTCCTTGGGCAAGACACTTCACCCTCTTGCCTACTGATGGTGGTCAGAGGGTCCGGTGGCACCGGTCCATGGCAGCCCCACCTCTGTCAGCGCGCCCCAGGGCAGATGTGGCTAAAATGTAGCTTACCATCATCAGTGTGTGGATGTGTGTGAATGTGTGAATGTCTGAAGTGTAAAGTACCTTGGGGTCCAAGTGGATTTAATAAGGCGCTATATAAGTTCAAGCCATTCACCATTTACCATAAATGATGCAAACAGTATTAAGTCTTGACCCATTAGGGTTTTTCTTTGACCGATACAATGTTGTAGACATCAGGGGAGCTGATTCTTGATTTAATAAGCTAAGTCTTTTGGCTGGTTTTACCTCATGAAAAACTTCAGTTAGTTAGCAATGTAGTATACAGTGCTCATAGTAGGATGTGATATAAGGTAAATAATAAGACTCAGAAGCAAAAGTTTAACTCTCTGTTTTAAGGCCAGCTTCACACTGCAGGCACAGTGCAGAGGAGGGCATATTGGGCTTTGTGTGCTGCTTAATGCTGCCCAGAGCAGTTCACACTGCAGTCATCTTGCACAAACAGTACATATATATGAATCTGTAAATAGTACACTGTATCCAGGGCCCTTTAGACAACTTTATCCTCATATCCTAAATGTGTTAAAGACCATATAGACCAGTGGAGATGACTAATGATCATTGAGGCATTGACTTTGGCTGAGACCCATGGACAGAAAACATCCTTAATTAGTAAATAATCACATTGACATATGGAGGTTTAGTCCACTACCAACAGATGCACCTTCTAATTAGCTGTCTGAGCATGCTCAGCAGTGGCTGGTGTAGATTATTCCAAGAAATGTCTAAAATTGTAATAATTAGTAACTCTACAAATACGTTAATCTACATCTAAACATTATTCATTACAATGTAGCTGCAGGAGGTCAGTTTTAAATGTCAGAAAATGCAACGAAAAAATGTTTTATTTAAAGTTCACTCTACCCTACTCCAGATACCTTTTTAAATATCTTCTCCATTTATATATTTCTTTTGTCTGTTCACACAGCAACAAAAATGATGTCATACCCATGAAGCAACACTGAATGGCAAGAATGTTTACATTAGCAGTATGGAAATATAAAGAAATGACATGCTCCCTGTCTTAAGAGTTTCCCAAAACTTGTTGCTTTTATCATTTACAATATTTTCTAAGTCTTTTTTTTTCTTGTGACAGGATGAAGAAAAGTAAAGACAGACTGAGATAAAACCAATAAAAAAAATTATTTTTTTTTCATCTGTATTGCAAAAAGTGTTAACAAGCATGGGTAAGTTTATTGTTTCTGATAATTTTCATATCTTCTGTCCACACAGATCTACAATGAACAGATTTAAAAAAAAAATCAGTTTGGGTGTAAATGGGAGGTAAAAATGTAGCAATAAATCAACTTTTAAAATATCCAGAGCAGTGTGGGCGTAGTTGTTTTGTTTGAATGACAGAATTTTGCAGAACTTTTGATTTAGCAACTAATGAGAGATATTCTGTTGCACACACAGATTCAACAATAGTAGAACAGAATGGCATGCTCTCTGACCCTCATCTGCCCATTTTTGTTGAGTCTGTGCTCCTGGCAGCCTCAGATTATTATTTTTTTCCTCCTTGGCTGATGCAAGTGAAACTTGACATGATATTCTTCTGTTAAAGCCTGTTTGCCTCAAGGTTCAACATGTTGCACAATCTGCTGCCTTGCTTTTCACATTTGTGGGGAAAAAAAATAAATGTTTTACAGCAGCTTCTGTCACCTCAAACATGTGTGGCAGGTTGCACCTGATTTTTCTTGTCACCAAAGCCTTTCTAAAATCAGCAGCCTTCCCACCAACAATCACGCCTCAGTAAAAGTGGACAGATTTCCACACTAATGGTTTCTATACAGCATTTTAAGATAAATAATGATTTTGTTCATTACAAATGAGTAGGTGAAACAAATAACTAGACATGCCAACAAAATAAAATGCAAGAGACGACTTTATATTTTCATTTTGTTCTGTATCATACAACAATGTAGATGAACCTCAAACCCTTTCCTAAAATTTAGACAATTCCTTGTTACCATTTATTATTTTCCAGAAATTGTGATTGATAAATTAAAGAGATGACAGCACCAAATTACAGCTGGTGCATTTGTATTGCCATAAAAATTTGGTAATGGTGTAATTGACTCTTTGCCTATGTGTGGGTTTGTCTGTTCACATAATATCTTATAAACAACTGCACAGATTTTAATTAAATTTAAAAATACACATAAAGACATACAAATACGACTGATCAACATTAATTTGATTCAAGATGGCCGCCACAGCTGAATGGCCTTATAAATACATTTTGGTTTGGTTGTAGTCGAGAGTCAAAATTTGAGCAATATGCATTTGTTAAAATGATTTTATAATATTCTTTTGATGTTTCTGTCCATTCCTACATGTGAAACTCAGGTAGCGAACACATTGTATAATATCACTTTGTTGTCATGTTCCTTAAAAATGAAGTCTAAATGGGTCAAACACTATTTTCTTTTACTCTGTTTTGTAATATAGTGGAAAACATAAAAAAATGCATTTCAGCTGAACATATTCAGTACCCCACAAGCATATGCTTAACCCTTCCCATGTCCAATACACTTTCCTCTGCCTCGGTAACCGACTGACACACGTCAAGTTCATATATGCACACAAACCTCTAGGATCCTGTCTCCAACCCTGAGGGTGCCGTTATGAGCTGCTGGGCTGTCAGGGCTGATGTGCTTGATGAAGACACCCCTCATCATCTCTCCACTGCTCAATCTTCTGCCCATTCCTCTGCCTCCCATGATGCTGATACCCAGGGATTGGCCTGGTGCTCGAGTCAGCCGCACTCTAAAACACAAACACTGCACAGCTGATGATCCTTCTAAAAGTTCAGGTGGTAAATGTGTCCTCAGAGCATCACTGCAAAAATTAGTGTGCTGGGTGTTCTTTTTTAAGTCTCCTACTGTTCTCTGCTTAGCACTGCAGTTTCAGTTTCTGAGATTAAGTCAAAACAATAAAAACACAAAAACTGCTTTCTGTGTACAAGGCATATTAGTGATTTATCCCAGTGGGATGGAGCCACAAATGCAATAAATACAAGCAGGGAAAGTAGTCGCATCCTGTGAACCTTAGAAACTTGAGCATGGTAAATCTGCTGTGCTGCTCTAATCCTACTGAGAACATAATTTGCGCACTCTTGGATTCTGTAAAGCCTTTTCTTGTACATTGGCCTGGAAAGGCAGATTTTCAAAAACCTGCAGAAAATGGAAAGATCTGAATGAAATCCATTAACAATTGCGACTGAATTTGCTGATTCACTAACCTTTTGGGCTGATCCCAAGATACTGTGGTGTGAGAACAGAGCTCTTCATTTTCCTCTTCTTTACCATCCACCATTATCTGCACATCTGGCTTTAGGAGTTTTCCATCCATATTTGTCTGGTCCCTTGTCTCCTTTACAAACTCATCTTTTCCGTTTTCCTTGTTTTTTTGAGGTAGGTATTGTGGAATTTTCCAACTAGTAGCAGACAAAGAGACATTCATGGAGAAAAATAAATGATTTTAAAAGACAAAGCCTTTCCTGTTTTTTAAGTCAAGACAAACAAGTTACACTAAATGAATTACATTATGGGGCCTTGAAAAGATGCACTGATTAATGTGCAAATAGACCTGAAAATATATATTTTCTGCCAACGGAGACACAAGGTTGTTCCTCGTGGTTTATGTGCGTGTGTGGGTGAATGTTAATACATACAGTCTCTGTGTTGAGAGTGTATATATATATATACAAACACTGCGTGAGAGTGTATAAGAAAGAGGCAAGGAAGAAGGGATTTTTTTCATGAATATGTTTAACGGTGTAGAGCTGTAATAAGCCCAAGGATATGAGTGATAGTAGTGCTATCTACACAGCGGGAGTCTGCAGCCAGTTAATGTTCAGAAGAGGGCAGAACAAATGATTCTGAAAGAGAGCAGCCAGGAGAAGAAGAGAGGAACCAGGCAGGGAGGAGAAGCACAACGAGTAAAAGAACCAAGCAAGACAACTGAGAGTGAGATGAAAGACAGATGTGGGCACAGATGGAATAAGAGAGAGAGAAAGATGTGATTGAAAGATAAGACTGAAGAAAAGAGTGCACCAAGTAATAGAAGTGAATGCAGGAGGGGAAAGAATAAGGCTTGAAGATGGAGTGAAAACAGGGACCGACAGAAGCGAAACAATTCATTTTTGCTGACAGTCAGCACTGAGATCTATAAGTGAATGGCTAAATATAACTCAGAGATTCAAACACTGAGAGGGGAACGGAAAGGAGAGGAGAAAATTCAGACACTAAGCTGGCTGCATCCTGCAGCAATCCTTCCTCGAGTATAAGGATAATTAAAGTGACGTATAATTGCCCTTTAACACTCAGGAGACATGTAACATTATTAGCCACCTCAGTCTTTAAAAGCAGTACCATTAGGTCATTTACACATTGGTCAGTTCAACAGTTCAACATTTAGATCTTACTTTATTAAGACTATATAAATGTCAGATAAAGTCATAATGCACATGCAACACTTGTTATTTGTGTAAAATTTTAGATTAAATTTAGTGAAGTAACCTAGCATAAAAATACTCACCGAATGATGTATTTCTAACAGTAATATGTAATATCACTGTAGAACTGCTTGAACAGCATGACTGCAGGTTTATCATTCTGTTGTACTTCAGCTATTTTGGGTACTAAGGACTCATAAAACACAAGTCTCTTTGTACTCACCTTCACTCACATTGTACCCCTCTCAGTCCAAATTGTACCCACATTGTCACCTTTTCAAACCCACTTGTTGCTGAGGTTTATACTTTTGTACCACCCCAACGAGAGGCCCCAATTGGACATGTGCACCCCCATCAAGGTTTTCTGTCTATGACACTAGTTTGGGCCCTGTGTAGAGATTAGATGACCATGAATAATAGGTTAAGACCTTTGTATCTTTTATTACCTTGAATCTGATGCTGGGCTGATTGTAGGCACTCTGACTGAGCTTTTAATCACTGTTTTAAACGAAGCAGAGGTCTTGACTGTGGTTGGATCGGGTGTTGTTGCTTTGGTTTTGACTGAGGCAGACAGTCTGAGAGTTGATGAAACTGGAGGACTTGGGGATCTGGCAGTGGCTGGTGCAGGTTCAGGAGAAGGTGTGGGTAGAGTCGGTGAAGACGATGCACTCTCTGTTATGATGGAAGCCATGGGGGGCAAACACACACGACTTCGGTATTCATCCACCTGATGAGCTGGAACGTAGATTATACTAAAGATGGGGGGTGGGTCGGGGTGGGGGGAGACATGTTAAACATCATATACATAACTCTTCTCCACAACTCAGTTTATATTGAATTACGTTTGAAAAGACGAAGATCAGTTTCCACGTTTAGACATTGTTACTTCATGTTGAGGATCCAAAAGTAAATCTCTGTGAGTGTAAAAGCACACAAGCCAGTGTTTTTAGTATTAGTTTATGGTAAGTAGGTGTTCTTGGAAGAGACAAGGAGTGAACATGATCTGGACTATTAACATTTATTAGCTCAAACACAAATCCATCAATTTAGAAAGACGGTTTTAAGTGCGAAAAGCAGATATTACTCTTTGGAAGTGGTTGAAAATGAGTAAAATCTTGTTTGAGTCAAGTTCTAATATGTAAATCAAAAATGCGTAAGTGAGTTTCACTGTGCTTGTCAAGACACCCAGTAAAACTGGTGATCCGTTGTCAAGGTGAGAACTAACCATGCCCTGTACCAGGAGCTGAGTGACATGCTGACTCATGTGGTTTGAAGTGCAAAGTTGTTTGACAAATGTAACTTAATAAGTTACGTTTGTCAACCTGATACTTTCATTCCCTTTGAACTATTTGACAAGATAAGGCTCAACAGTGTTTCATGGTCTCTAAACATGACATTTCTTAATTAAACAAAACAGCTGTATTAACAGCGCCCACTCACGAAATTCATGATTCTCCATTTATTTAAACTACTTAACTCTAAATTTGTCCTTAAAAAATTTAGAGGGATAGTTCAAATTGTTTGAACCGGTGTTCTGTGGAAGGTTAAGAACAAACTGTATTTGTTGTAAATAGCTTTTGGAAGGACCTCAATTTGTAAAAAATATTTAATTCAGACTAACCAAATGAGTTAGTGACTTGTCTAAGGGCCAAAACTAAAGTGGACTGTTGCTTTGCTAAGACTACTTTGATAAAAAAAAAAAAACTCATTGTTGTTCATGTAAATGCTTTTTTAGAAACCTTCACATTACTTTCTTTTGCACTGTTACGGTGGCACAAACATGTTATTTCTGCAGGAAGTACCTGAGGATGCAGCTGAAGTGTTAACATGCAGATTCTTAAAATGTTGTAATTTACATTTAAGTTCAAGCAAACATTTAGTGCTGATTTCTGTCAAGAAACAAAACTGTGGCATTTTATATTCTAGACAACCATAAAAGTTTTTACGTTGCATAATTATAGACCTCTTCATGCAGTGATGTCAATAAAAGATGTCAAGGACATAATTAAAGCCCACCCCTCCTCTTCTCCACTTCCCTTCTCTTTGCAACAAATACTGTGACACTACTGGAGGACATAATGTTGGAATATGCTGAAAGTAAAAAAAAAAGGTTTTCTTGTTACATACATCGTAGTACTTTTAATAATAGATCTTGTGCATTGAACTGTTGGCATTGAACCATGTGGACATCTTGTCTCTTGTTTAAAAGAGACAGTTTGATAGTGACAAGTCCTCATCCTTCTATGTGTCTTACTCTGAGGCTGCCAGAGCACCTCAGCTGCCTCCACTTGCTCTTCGATTGTCTGAAGTGCTGTCAAAGGAAGGCAGAGTGAGGATGTGTGTGTTTGCAAATGAGTGTTTCTGTGTGTGTGTTTGGAGGTGGTGGTGGGGGGCATGTGTTTGTTCATCTTTGTGTGTATTCCGTGTGCAGCACATCCATGAGAGACTCTTTAAAACACTCTTTTATTCAGAAGTACAGTGTTCAAGGTGAGATGAGTGATGAATTATTCAGAAATATTTCCCATAGTCAGAAAAAAGGTGTTTTTGGAGGTTAGGCCATTGAAGAGTTTAGTGTGTGTGTGTGTTTGTGTGCCTTTAAAGGCATAAGTGAGAGAGGAAGATGGGAAAAGATTGAGAGAAAGTGAGTGGGTGTTTTGCAGGGCAGAGGGATGATGGAGGTGGAGCACATCCCCAATCAGCCAAACAAGTATTCTCGATGTGGAGCCATAATTGCTGATGTTTAAACAAGAAATAATAAAAAAACTCAGTATCTCTTCAAGCCATCTTTAAAATTTCAGCACCGGATGCAAACACGACGGTAGCGCCTCAATCAAATATGACGGTAGCGTCAAAAGATCCAAGAGACGCAATATCATTTATCTGTAGAAATGCTCTTAAAGTCAGTCTTCTACTTCACATTTTTATATTAACTATGGACATATCCGCTCATTCGAATCAAAGAGATCATTAGGATGCATGAATAGGTCTAAAAATGTGAATGAAATTCACATTTCTATTCAGTGGTTCACTGTGTTTTCCATTCCCACTGGATCCTTTCTCTGCTCTTTCAAAATTAATGCTATTTCTGTAAAAATGTGTTTAGGCTATGTCAGGGAAAAAAAATGCACAAGTGTAATAATTATGCTTCATAACTGATGGCCTGTGTGGAAATTGAAAGTATTAAAAAACTGCTTATATGCCACAAATTTAAATGTTAGATTATGACTTGTGTTTTTTGTCAAGGGATAAAACATAGCTGTGGAAGTTAATCTCAGATGTAGCATAAACGGCCATGACCCCTGACATGACCCCTTATTAAAAAGTTAAGAAGTGTAGTGCAGAAACAGTTAAACACCCTTTCTGCTTCTCTCCTACGAACTTACTACACAGTGTAGCATCTCTCAAAATGGTAAATACAAGAAAATGTACATAAATAAAACCTCAGATCAAAAACAAAGTTTATCTACAACTGATTAATATACAAAGTCAACTTGCTTTAAAACGGTTGTCAGAGCTAATCAAACCAACATAAGAGTAGCCATAAGGAAAAAAAAACCATTACCTCATAAAGGCGATTATAATAATTCTTTATAATCTGTCCCAAAGATTGTGCAAATATAGTGTAGCATATATTTTGACTGACATCTGAATATAAAGTATTGCTGCATTAAGCTTAGACAGTTGCATCTCAATTTCAGTGCTTTATTTGTGGTGATTTAATTTCAAACAGAGTGGAGGTTTAATTATCTGGAATAATGAGCCCTCTTGTGTGAATGAGCGCAGCCTTTAAACTATTAACATAAAAGAACTTGATTTTATCACAGACGATTAGTTAGGATGAAAAATATAAGTTTGTTGTGTTGGATGTCATTTTAATTGCTCCACACTTTAATGACTAATAAACAAAATTGCTGTGAGTAATAATTTTGCAGAACCTTATTATAACTCAGATGTACATTAGCATACTCTAAAGAGCATGTATGCTGCTGTCTACCTAATAAGATAATGTCAGTATGTGTCAGGTTTTTAACAACTATGTTTGTAAGTTTTGAGTGGAAATTTCGTTTTGAAAACAGATGGTGGATGAAACATGTCAGACAGCACACAAGTCTCTGATATTGTTATGCTGTGGGTAAATGAACGTCTCCTCACCTCATCTCTGGCCCTAGGACAGAATTTCTGCGCAGCACGGCCCTGGCCTGGGTGCTGGTCAGATTGGAGGTGGGCTCTCCATTGATGGCCAGGATGATATCCCCCACCCCCAGCCTGCCATCCTGGCAAACCGAACCCCCCTGGACCACACTCCGGACCAGCATGCCTGTGCCGTCCTTGATAGCACTCACCGACATCCCTGCCAACATGCGCACAAACACATAACACACAAACAAAAGCACATACAAGCACGAGTGAATGGAGGGTTGGCTAAGAGCGCTTTGACTGCACGCCAAACAGACATCCGCCCAAACAAACACCTGATGGAGGCAATAATCAGCATAATCAAGACAGACACAAAGCAGATTAACACACAAACACCACCACACATGCTTGACATTTGCACAGTGTTCTCCTTCGCAGACACACTCACCTATGTAGAACACACACAGTAAAACACACTCACACCAGCAAAGGGCAGAGGACACAGGTGACCAAAGGAGCAACACATGCCATTCGCACAAACAGACTTTGGCATTATCAATTTGGACACTAGGTGGATTACACAAACACTTCATTAATGCAAAAAGGCAGAAGCAGGTAAATCTGTCTATACAAACATAGGTGCACACCTCATGCACGCACATTCACACCTCATAAAGGAGGAAGGCTTTCACTAATTAGACAGTCTGGTCTAAGCGAACAACGTCACTATAGACTAACAGTGCACATCCACAACACTATGGTCGTACATAATTTGAAACTGGTCAAAGAATGACTTTGTGCTTATTTTTTACTTAAATAAATAGTTTATTGTTCGTTTTTTGGTATTACATTCAAATTGCAATACAATCATAGTGCCTGGAGAACATTGAACTGGACACACAATCACTGCCAAATCAAGGACAAACAAACCACACATTTCAAAGACAGAGGAACTCTGAATATATTATGATGAATATTTCAAAGTCCAAACAGGTTGAAGTACCACAACACAGCATTAAAATACATTGACTATTACAAATTCTGCTAAAGAACATTTTAGAAGAATAAAAGGTAAATCTTCACTTTTTAAAAATAAAATCTATATGACCTCCGTAACCTTTAATAATTCTACTTAAAACAACAGTTCAAATACTTTAAAGTGGGGTTTTGTGTAAAGGCTATAAACAAGTAATATCTTATCAGTTGCAAATAACTCTTTTGAAATAAAAAGCCACTTTGAAAGATTTTAACTGTCCATTTAAGACCATCAGTTTTACACCAACTGGTTCACACATAACAAATCTATAAAGACAGAATATTTTCTTACTGTTGTTTTTCAAACAGGCAAAGGAAAAAAAAAAAAAAGACTTATTTAATTCTTCCAAACATTTTTCTCTTAATTCCTACTCTAAAAGCCAGGACAGAATGTTTTAATTGTTTTGTACAAACAAACAATTCTTTGTATCTCATCACTGAAACTGGACATTTAGTCATAGAAATGGATGGTGTCATAGGTAGCACCGTCTATGAAAAGAAGGAGCAGAATGTTGTACTAAAATACTTAGGATACACACTGGAATTTAGCTTATAGAGACCTGCAAAATGTTTGGGCAAAATGGGCATAAAAGGTGAACTTTTATATTAAACATATAAAGGTACAATTAGAAACAATATATTACTTTGGCCCAAACTTTTGTATGCCATTATTGCCTGACCTCTTTACTTCAGATCACAGTTTTTAATACAAAATCAACAAAATAAGAAAATAAAAAAAAAGTTAAACCAACAACATTTGGATTTTCAGAAGATCGTGTTTCATTAAGTATCGCAGCAAGAGAACCTGAACCCTACAAACAGATGAAATCAAAGAATGCAGTGATGCTGTGACCTTGATTTTCTCTACCACAAACATTTACATAATTTCAAACTCTCTATGTCTCTCCCTCACTTAAACACACACACGCACAACCACACTCACACACAAACACACACTGGTGTGGGTGCTTTATTCGAACGTGTTACCAGAATACAAATGAGTTTGTTTCCTTATACTTTGCATACTGTCTTTAGATGAAAGTGCAGGATAGGCTTCAACCCCTTTGTTTCCCTGTCATGTTTAACCAGCAAAACACTGGAAATGCAGTTACGACCAGTTAGGAATAGATAATAAAACATATTTTGAAAAACTTTACATATATATTACGGTTGTTCAAGTGACTAGATATTCTCAAATTTTATCATAACCATTTCTTCACCCATGTACTTGTACATCCAAACACACACACGTACAAACGGCGCAAACACACACACACAAATATGTGTAATATCTCCTCTCAGGTATGAGGAGCACATCATGTCACCACTCCTCTTCATGCCAGTCGTCATCACCGCCTCCTATTAGCGTCACAATCGCCATGCCCGCGACGTACACACACCAAGACACCATCATCATGAGAAAGACGGAGAACATACCAAGGCTACGGTTGCCCCGGACAACAGTGATTGTCCTCTCGAAGCTTGTGCGAGGGGGCAGAGGTGGAGCTCGCTGCATATTGTCATCGTCCATTGCACGGCAGCGATAGCGCAGCTGGTTTTCCTGTGAAAGGAACAATGAGAGATGGGAGTGAGTGTTTGACAGAAGCATGGCCAATAAAACAAGAGTTTATAATCATGCAGGAAATTTGAGCTCAAACACCTACATCATCATGAAATACCAGCCTTTTACTTGGGTTTTAAAGCAATGGGATGCAGGAGTTTGCTGAATGTCTTTTTATGGTTTGAAACCATCAATCAATCAAACAACTGAATTCATTAAGAAGGAAAAGAAAATAAATACCATGACAGCCAAGAAAAAAAAAAACAATCTTTTCAAAACTTTAAGACCATTCAGCATGAAAGAGTAACTTCTAAATGATTTGTTTGTCATTGTGGACATTAAAATATTAGAATGGAAAAGATTTGCTCAGTCTAAGTTTGTCTTTCATTGTCTCTGAAGTTAAAATAGTTTGTTGATATTTTGGGGAGGATTTTCATCGGCAGACTTCACAAACTCCAATATTTTAGCCTACAAAAGCCTTTGCTTTTCTGACCTAAAAGAGCTGGGACTATGTGTGGGAGATGCTTCACTGAAGCTTCTAGTTTTAGCAAACACAACCACGTGTGGGGATCATTTTAGTTGAGAGGATTATGTACTCTTAGATTTGATGGAGTTGGGATGTAGACGTCAGAGTAATTGGGTGAGATTGATGGCAGATAGTGGTCCGCCCCATGGAGCCACTCCTGTTGTTTATCTCCATCAGCATTAGGCTGCTAGGACATACGTGACCAGGGCACCAAAGGTTAGGAAGCAGAGAGAAATCCAGCTTGACAGAGTTCAGAGTCGTGCACTGAAAATCTTTTTTTTTTTCTTTTAGGACAAATAGCTTACCAGCTAATCCATGGGCTTTAGGTTGTTTTTGTGTTTTCAGTGACAATCCACCTTTTCTTTTTTTGGCAAAATTTTGTCCAATGCTGTGAAAACAATGCCAGTAAAGATAAGCTATTTTTTACATGTTAAAACTCAGTTTATCTATCATTCTTTCCATTCTGCAAATTAAGTTTACCTTGTCAACAACATTCATTTTAATTAGCATTGTTCTTTGTTTATTTGATGCCCAAGGATTGTATTTTCTGAGGTTCTGATCCCAAAATAATACACATATCTTTACAAATTACAGGACCACAGTGTATTGCTGTTTGAAAACCCTCAAACATTTAATAGCAATTCACACACCATTAACACTATTTTTAAACATTTAGACTGCATTGTAAACACAAATTGCGGCAGCAGCTAGCTGTGGCACATCTGGTGAAGTCCAAGGCACTTCTGATAGGATTATATCGAAATTTTTGCAAGAAACCATGTAATGCAAAATTGTCAATACTGTTAAAGCAGCTGTCCAATCTGACTTGCTATTGAAGTGGCTGTTAGCTTATAAATCTAGTCAAAATGAAAGTTTATTTCTCCAAACTGAGTTCCACCAACAGTATTTTGTCTACTGCATTTCAGTCTTTCCACCAGCCACCAGTTTTGTTGTTTTATGTAAAAAACTTGTTCCTAAAAGAGTCAGTAAGTGGACAAAGATTTCCTAAAACATATATTTGCAACACTAAAAAACACTGTAATCTAACCTGGAAAATGCACTTTAAGTATCCAGAATATTTCTTTCTCATTTTCAAAAGTTTATTATTGTTTATTTTCTTTTCTTTTTTTCTTAGTCAAAGGGGCAGATATTATAAGATATTTTTTCTTTCTTCTGCTGCCTTTCCTTTTTTTTTTGATTTGAACTTTTTGTGTGTGGAGTTTGTTTTGTTTTTAAATTAAATGGAATGAATAAAGAAATAAAGAAAAAGAGGAAGAAAGTACTGAGTTTCAAAAACCCCTAAAACAAATTTCCTCGACATTGGCTAAAATGTTTACTCTTCTTTGCTGTGGCTATGTGGTCCTAAAAAATCTTTAAAACACTACAAAGAGAAAAGGCCTTTGGAGTTTTTCTAAAACAAAAAATAAGTGGAGTAAGGTAGTTTTTCCACATCTCCCTTAACATTACAAAAAGAAAAAGGTCAATCAGGAGATTTTTGAAGTGTCACAGAAAGTTCAAGCCGCAATGAAAATCTAAAGCTAATTTTGCAACAAGGCTGTCTTTGATGAGAACACTTCTATGAGAAAGAACGTTATGTCCTTGTGGTAGGCCGCGTGTCAATGCGAGCAATAAGCACTTTTCATTGAAGGTAAAATAGATGGCAATTAAGCAGCCGTGACTACAAAAGGTTTGCCTGAGTACGTCTGAGCTGCGGCCACAATTTAACTCTTTGACACTGAGCACTTTCTCTGTACCCGACACTGTGATACCGATACAGCCGTCTGTTAGCTCCGCTTTATAGAACATGAAGGGAGAGAACAGGCAATGACATAGTAATCTCCTTTAGAGCAGCTAAAATGGCTACCCACAGAATCTCAGGGTTACATGTCAATGAGGAACGGCGCACAGTTTAAACGACTGCAGTTTTATCACAACTGTCACCACAGAGTTTTTTCCAGCTGAGTTTAAAGCATTCTGACAAAAAAAAAAAACATTCACAAGAGATATGAAAGGTGATAGGGCATGATTTAATAGGGAAACACAAATGATGAAGGGACAGTGTGGTCATTTTTGAAGTGATGTTCTGTCAAATCGTTAGCAATAGTACCTTATCTGCTGTGACATCAGTCACAATGAATAAAATGGGGGATATAGCAAAAGTCTTCATCCAGGCTAGGCTACTGGCAATTCCACTACAATACCCATTTTTTTATTGTCTCCTAGGCTGATAAACAACTTGTACCAGTGTGAAATAAAGTTACACTAGCTTATATAAATCCTGTTGCATGACACTGCAAAAGTGTCACGAGGCCAAAGAGAGACAATTACTCACAACTTGGAGCAATTTTGATTTTCTAATTACTGTAACATGCATTTGTTTGGTCTGTGGGAGGAACCTAAGCACTCAGAAAAATATCCACAGAGAAAACTCGTAAAGTCCACTCAGAAAGACACCAGGCCAGGAGGCAATGTGTTTATACCTTAGAGGAAACAGCTCTGACACTGTTCCATGCAACAATAGAAATACTGGCACCAAACGTCTTGTGTACAACATACCGTGCAACACGGCTGGTTGAAGTTGTTGTCCTCTGACTTCCAAGTTGTGGTGTTGAAATGAGCCTCAGCTGCTTCAGCTAGCAGACTGACCTGAGTCTGGCTGTCAGTGTCATCGGTCGAAGCCCTTGCACTCCTCTCTGCGATGGGCGTCAAGCCACCACACAGTTCCAGCTGTGGGTAAAGTATTCCAAAATATAATTTTTGACAACTAGAAATAATTAACTAAACAAACAAATAAACACAAATACAGAAAAACCACCCAAGATTATCTAGATGGCTCAAAAGTGAAATAGCTCCAAATTTACACTAATACAAACAGGCTTCAGAAGGTGACTGTATATTAGACACCCTGAACTCCTCGTCTCTCTCCATCTGTAGTGTGGTCGAGGATTGTGTTCGTCTTCCAGCTGCATTAAAAATTCACAAGGCCTGTAATTGGAGCCTTTCTTTCTTGTTACCGAGCCACAGTACAAAACAAAAAGAAGAAATACAATACTTTTCGTGGGGGAAAAAACAAATAAAAATATTGAAGTAATATTTTTTTTATTTCATGCAACTATGTTATACAGTCGTATATGAAACACAACAAACAAACAAACAAAAAAAAAAACATTTAGTCAATTTTAAGTTTCTTAAAGATTAAAAAATGTCCCAAAGAAAGAGCTTATGCAGTAAGGCTATAGGAAAATATGCCATGTGACATATTTTACATCTGTGCACAAGAGATAGTTCTATAAACAATTATTTGGTAAAAAGTTTTCTTTTTGGACATATATAATATATTTATATGAGACATTCTTTCCACAAGACAGTCGTTGGGTTTTTAGTTATGTATAGTCTAGTGTGCTATAAAAACGGACATTTCTGTTGCTTTCTCAGTTGTCAGTTGTCAGTTTAATAATATGATTGGTATCATTTTCAAGCATTTTATTTTATTTTTCATCCACGTTGCACTAAGCACTGCCAAGGCCAGACTGTGAACACTTCTGCATTAATTGGATCTTTTGTAACTTTGTTTATTTTTGTTCAATCAGATTTTCTGCAACCGTCACACAATCAGCTATATCACAATATAACTGCATATTATACACTGGTATCTGGCATTTAATGTTGACAAGGTAAAGCAGTTGTGATTATTTTTAGCTATTTACTGCAACAACTTACTTATTCTGACAAAAGGTACTGTATATAAGCATACAAAACCAGATACTCATTACTTATCTACTTTGAATGTATTTATTTTCTATTAAACTGTTTAATGTTTAAAAAATGTTGTATTATACTTTAATACAAATAGCAGTGCTTCAAAGAAATGCAGATTTTTTGCTGTTTTGCAAGCCAAAGTTGTCAAAAAAGTATTCAGAAAGCACTCAGAATTAGCTCAATATGAGTAAAACTCCCAGATCTGCAGCCAGTTTTCATGTTTGCTAAAATAATTGTGCTGAGGCTGCCATCTTGAATTGAGTTGACTTCGCAAGTTAGTTAGTTTTGGATGTACATCCATTGAAAACTAACCTATCTTTTTACAATGTAGTTGGCCACCATCAGTAATGGGTGAATGTTTGAAGTGTAAAACGTTTTGGAGTCTGTGTGGACTTGATAAGGTGTTCTATAAATTCGAGCCATTTACCATTTCTGATGGTTTTATTAAAATATATTCAGTGGTTCATAAGCTATTTTGTTAACAAACACTCACAATTACATGGTTGCAATTCATGGCAATGGGCAACAAAACTTAGATGAATGTTAATTAGCTAATTATAAATTATATTGCTCCACTTGAAATGTTATCATGGATGTAAAGTAAATGCATTCCCACAGATTTCTATAATAAAACAAGCAAACAAAAAAAATCTATCTTCATTTACTCTGACTTACCGGCAGAGGTTTGGCAACACCAATGTGAACAGGACCATAGTCTGTGGACTTAAGAACATGCACGGCATAATCCAGACTGGCGCCTTCTAGGTCAGTTTCATTAACAAACACAAGTCGGTCACCAGGTAGCAGGCGACCATCTTGATCTGCTACACCTCCAGGCACCAAGGATCGAATTATCAGGACAGTTTTTGAGGCATCTTCTGGATCCTAAAAAAAAACACATGGTAGCATTTTACTGAGCATGCAACTAAATAGCTTGATAATGTACATCAAAAGCAAACTAGAATAACTGCATTTATCCATAGTGCAACATGCTACTTACTTTAAGATACAGATTAAAAGTCAATAGTGCTTATCTGCTAAATGAGCTGAATTGTGTGAATAGTTACATTGCAAATAATGTATAAAAAAGAAAGAAAGAGGAAAGCAATTGTTTGAATGCTGAATCAGCATTCACACAAAAGAGAGGAATGCAGTAAAACTGTTATAAAAATGATTAATTATCTCAAAAAAAGCAATTGTGTCAACTGGTTTCTCTACGAGGCAGCTAGCAACGATTTATAACACTGTAGAAAACTGTTCCTGCAAAATACAGAAAATGTGTATTCTAATTTTTGTTCCTTGTTTAAACTAAATCATATTTTTGAAACTGCAGATTTCCCAGTTGGTTTGTTTGTAGTTTCTGACCTGGTAGTCCAGGATACTGAAGCCCAGTCCCAACTCGCCTTTCTCCAGCTCGACCACTTGAACCTCTTTCTCCCACATGGCCAGAGGAGGTGACATGGGGGGCACGCCTCGCTTGGTAATGTCCTCAGCTGTAGGACAGGGAATGACACAACCTTGGTCCAGCTGGGATAAGCAGACAGGCAGGAGAGGGAACAATGACAAAGCAGCATGTTAGTGGCATTTACAACATGACTGGATTTCAAGAGATTTAAATGTGAAGATGAGAAATGTAAAGTAGGTTATACTTTTTTAATGGAAATCATTTCAACATCAATGTTTCATCAGTTTCAGCCTCACCTTGTCATTGAACTCAGCCAGCAGATCTTTAAGACTGAAACAGACGTCATCATTATCTTCCACATCGCTGTCACGAACTGAAGGGGGTACAATGCGAGAGCATACCAGGTATACACACATTGGCAGCTCCTTCAGAATATTGACCACCTCTTTATGGGTTTCTCCAATGAGGGGGATCCCATTCACCTGCCAAGATACATAATAATCACTGCAGATGTTCTTCTAGAATACATATCTGACACTTTCTTTGTTTTGCATTTTGCATGTATACATACTGTATTTAAATAAAACTAGCAGTGCTTGAATGGATGCTTAACATCTACTGTCGTGCAAAGAAAGATTTACACTGAACATAACATGCAAATAATAATAAACTGCAAAAATGAAATGACAAAAAAAAAATGTTTTTTTTTTTATTATAGTAACCCTCAAAACATTCAAAATATTCGTGCTCATTAAAACTCAGTGAAAATAAAACTAGAAACAGTTACAAGTCTTATCCGTGACAGAGCTCAAAAGGGTGTCAAAACAATCAGAATTACGTAATATTTTAGTATCAGTTACCTCTAATATCTGGTCACCAATGAAGATCTTTCCACTTTGGCCAACAGGACCTTCAGGTAGTATGGAACACAGATAGTGATGCCCTGCTCGAGCTTCCAGACTGATGCCCAGACCACTTGTTTCACTGAACCGCTCTAACTGACACACCTACAACAAAAGGTCAAGAGCAAAACAAATGTTAGGAAACCAAAGAATTAATTAGGTGTAGTTCATAAGAAATGCGCTGAGGTGAGGCGATTCCCTAACAAACATCAAACAGTATTTGATGGTATTTTATTGGCTGGTATTAGCTGAGAGTCATTTTCATTATTAATTAGCTTAACTCATCTCACGACTGTATGAACTCAAGCATGACACCATTTACAGGATTTGATCAAAAAACAATCATAACCTGTCTTCGCATAGGATGATCTGAGTTCAAAACTTTGGCACAAAAAGTGACAAGTGAGATGCATTCCTTTGAGGAATGTGAAACATTTAATGTCTTTGCAAGCTACACAAAGCATTTATAATCATTATGATTCGACATACAATCACTTCGTATCGGAGTCCGACTGCATGCTGCCATCTCTTCCTCAGGGTTTCCTCTTCATCTGGAGTCAGTTTGACACCTTAAAATGTGCACACACACACACACACACACACACACGCACACACACACAGAAAATCCTCTTTATATCACCTACACACAAATACATGAAACTCTCCAATTTATTAACACACATTGTTTCAAACTCCAGATGGTCCAGTCAATAAAAATAGAATCCTCTATAAAAATAACATCATCTTGGTTTTCAGAAAGGGAGAAGACATCCTCCTTGAGGCAAAGCAGAATTTCAGCACAGCCAATTGACAGGCACGCACACATACACACATATGCACACACTAAATACAAACAAGCATGCATAGTCACATCCACCATCTTGTCATTTCCTGACAAAGTTATTTTTTCTTATTCCTCTATTGAAGCCTAACAGCAGTCATGGCTTATTTGTCAGTGTTCTCTAATCAGGCCCAAAATTTCTTGTCTAAATAAAGCCATATATGCAAGCGGCGTGAGAGACAAATCATCTGGAATGAGCTGAATGAGTTGAATAAACACATGATTGCACAAAACTATAAATAGAGTCCCATCAAAGAGCACGGTTCACTGGCACATTGCTGTTTCGTGATCCAAAGCAGCAAAGCAGAGCGAGTCGTGTGATTCAGTTCCAGACCGCTGTGCAGGAGGCAGGAAGAGGAGCTTACCGTCTCTGGAATCGTATCGGGGTCGTCTGCTGGCATATGCTGCTCGCCGGGAGATTTCACGCAGAGAACAGATTCCTGCGAGACGGAGGAACACGTCTGAGCACACACGCAGGGATCCACACAAACACATTGTATTACAAAATATATATACACATTCTTTTAATTTTTGTATTTTAAAGTTCGTTAACTGAACAAATGATCCTAAATCCTTATTGATCTGTTTAAACTGAAAACCAGATTTTTTTTTTTATCAAAAATACTTTTTAATAGAATATCAGGCATCAAATCATAAATCCAAATGAAAGCAACTTTCTTTATTCCCATAACACAAGAGAAGTATTTTGAGGCAAAAAAGAATCAAAATTCAAGAAATGGGGAAAACAAAAGCATATAAAGTATAATAAAAAAGATAAATATGATAGAATGTTGAAAGTTTTGCAGGAATATGTTCTTTGATTGCTAAATAAAGCAAATGGAGGTAGAAAAATAAAAGAACGTGTTGGTATTCGAGAAAGATTTTATAATACTGTCTGTTTATTAAGTGAACACATACTTTCTTTGTTTTATGTGTGTAAAACTGCAAATCCTTGCTGAAATATGCTTTCTCCTCTTTGTTTTACATAGACGCACGCTGAATAAATTGTTTAACGTAAATTCTAAAAGGTATGGTTCAATTGCACTGCAATAAATATAAGTAAAAAAAAAAATACTAGATTATAGTCCAAATTGTTTTCAAATTTATAAAATTAATAATTTAAGACATTCTGCTCTTGCTAAGTGTATCAGTTTCAAAACAAAATCAAAAGTATATTTTGGCTAGATATAAGTTTGCAAGATTTGGTTAGAAGGACATATTTTGCAGTGAGTTTATAATAGTGCCTTTTTGCTCAGTAACAGAGATCTGTCTCTGTCAGCACACCTGTCTCCTGAATCTTGTTGAGGCTCAGTCTGTAAGGGTTGCCCTCGTGAAAGCTGTGGGAGTGTCGAAGAGGCTGCAGAGGAGGAACTGGGGGCAGAATGTGACTCAGATAGACAGCTTTTCTCAGCAACCGCAGTCTGACCAGGGAACCTGTCCTCCTGAGCACTTCCATGGCTCGTTGTTCACTGCAGCCCTGAAGACTCACTCCATCCACCTGAGGCATGAGACAAATACAGTGCAGAGAAAAAATAGGTGAGGGTGCAGGTATGATATGGGGTAATTCAAGGTGACAAGAGACTTTAAGCTAAATATGTGTAAAACTGACAGAGTAATTTTTGTATTAGCTAACAACAATTAGATGTAGCAGCTTGAAGTGAGTTGATGTCAAAAGTTGAACATGTACTGCCAAAGATTACTATCTAAAATGTTTTTAAAATTCAGTCGTTAAGGAGATATATTGGTAACAGACACCCTAACTATAAAAATAGAATTGGACTAAACAAAATAAGGACAGAACCAGATGAAAAGCACAAGCAAAAACAAGAGGCAATGCATTTGATTGGTAGTAAAAGAAAAAAAAACAATGATATAATTCCTCTTCATCAGCTTCAAAATAGGATCTAATTAGAGTAGAATTACAAAAACATGTAAAGTAGATATCAAGAAGAAGAACTTCATAAAAACCTGATCATTTTTCTCAGAGTACAATAAAGAAACCATCTGTTGTGACTTACAGAGAGGATAATGTCTCCAACACGCATGCGTCCATCCTGATCCACAGAACTGCCTTTCACTATGGTCTTTACCATCACACCAGCACTGTAGACTGAACACAATGCAACAAAAACCAAAACTGCACTATAAAAAATAAATCTGTTAATGTACAGTTAACAGTTTTTTATTTAAAAAACTTTTTCATAACCATTTGTTTTTAAAGTTGCCACTTTTAAGCTTAATACCTGAGTTAAGGTCCCCCACGTAGCTTGAGATTGTAAACCCCAGACCTCGACTGTTTTTAGTGAACTGGATGCTAAACTCGTAGTCATTGTTGAAATCATTAAGCTAAAAGAAGCACACACACACACAAAACATCACTTCAATTTAATAATGATCTTAATATACATTTTTTTTTCTTTCAAGGGGTTATTTATACTCAGCAAACATACAAATAAGCACACCTTGCCATCCAATCTGTCCTGGCTGAGGACAGGAGAGGAGAGGTGATTGTCCCTGGTCACATCTCTGGCGATGAGTAGTTTCACCCTGCTACCTGCATTTCGCAGCACCTGTACCACACAGTCATTTGTTAAAATATAAATTTAAAACATATTCTGATATTTTATGATATGCAACATTAATGTTTGTAGGAAGTTTTATTGAAAATACAAAATGTTTAAGATAATAGCTCCCTGGGCTGCAACTGATGGCAACTAGTTGGCAAAGAACATTTACAAGGGATAATCCAAAATGTTTTATTTGGGACCACAGCTGAGAGACCCCTACTTTAAATAATTACTTGATCACCTGAGCCACCTGCTCACTGCTCATGCCAGCTAAATCTGTATCTCCAATGCGAAGGATCTGATCTCCACCATGTAGACGATTATCCTGGGAAATGAATTTTCCACAAAAAAATACATTTACATTAACTCATGCTTTAGATGGATTATACAAATAACATGTAAAGACATTGTAAAATGTTTAAATATGAGATTAATTCAAAAAGTGGCCTTGTCCACATAGAAACACTGTTTTCTGAAACTGTTTTTTATTTGTTGTTTCTAAAAAATATCCTCATAAACCCAGCATTGTTTCTAGAAATGTATTCTAGGCCTGTATGTGGTAATAAATCACTGCAATAAATATACACTGAAAAACACCATCAGGTTGTAGGTTAGATTAGAAATGGGGCTATGGCATTGTCACGTTCCAAGGGTTGTATTTTGATGGGCCACACAAAAAAAGGCAAGAGTGTTTTTCTAAGATTTTTTTCACTCTTGAACTTCTTTTCTAAAAATACTCTTTTGGGGTGTTTAAAAGGCTGTTTCTATGTGGACACAAGCCTGAAATGATAAAAAAAAAAAACACTTTTAAAAAATGTCGTTCCCGTGTGGACGACCCCTTAGATTTACCCTTCCAGCTGCTCCCCCAGGCAGGATGGTCTTGACCAACACTCCAGTACTGCGTCCTCCTACAATTCCAAAGCCAAGGCCTTTCCCATCATTGGTAAGCTGTATTATCTCAATATGACGCCTCTAAGATTGCATAGGGAAGAGAAATTTAACAGAACCATAGAGAAAACAAATCTACTTTCACTTTTGGCAGCCCTACAATCACACTTGAGAAGCAAAGCTCACTGTACCTCATGTGCAATAGCAGAAAGGTTTCTCCCCATTGACATGGTGCGGGAGATTCGAGGAGGAGTGCAGTACTAAAAGAAAAATAAATGCCACATGTAAAATGACAGCTTTAGAAGAGCTAATGAAACCCTCATTCGACGATAAGCCAACTGGGCATGACTTTAATGGAGTAAAGAAACATCCCAAAATGTAAAATGTGACATTTCAAATGGTAATGTGTTCACTTTTACGGTTGAAAAAAAATATTTGGTGAGCTCATGTCTGCGGGTGTTAAAATAAACTACTCTCTGTTAATAAATCCTCGTTTATTGTGGGTATTTTTACATACCTGAGACTCCGTGTGAGCGGAGTTCTCTGGATAAATATCTGAAAAGGACAACTCCTGTGAGGTGAGAGAGGTATTGCTGCCGTAACTCTGAAAGGATTTCTGGTTCTCCACGGCCCATGTGTATGAGTCACTGTGGCAAAGGGTCCTCAGGCCCAGAGTTACGTCCTGACAGGGGCCACAGTTCATGGACACAGACTTAGAAAGGCCCTTCCCCTGGTTAGATTAAAGGAGCGAAGAGGAAAGGTTAAACCGAATACATGAAAGATGGGAAGAAGATAATTAGAGGAATGAGAACAAATTCGGGAAAGGGGACTGAGGGAGAACAAAGAGCAGAAAAAGATTAATCAAGAAGTGGAGACATTAATTCAAACCTGGATGTAGAGATGCAGAGAAGAATGAAATGAGGGTAAAGAGCATTGGGGGGAAATGGGCAGGATAAGGAAAATCAGAAGGACAGTGTGAAGCAAAAAAGAAAGCTGTGAGACAGAGAAGGGAGGGTATGGTGGTGTGTGTTAAAAACACAGATATAAAGGAAGAAGAAAAGAAAAAGATAAGTAAGAACACAAAGTCTGAGATAAAGAGGGTTTAGTTCTGTAAAATTGTTTCCTTTTGTCTTTTTCGATTTTCTGTTTCCAAGTTTTAAATAGCATATCAGAGGATGGCTGATATTCAGCTTTGTTCAGTTTGACAGTCTAAGTCAAAGTCTTGTTATGTTTTGTCAATTTTTCTTTTCATTTACATTTTCTGTTTATTGTGTGTATTTTATTGTCTGTTATTCTCAGATAGTCACCCAGGGGCCTGTACTACAAAGCGGGATTAGTGGCATGGCGAGGTAACTTCAGGTTCACTTTGGGATTTTCTGTATCACAAAGCTGGTTGACTTCTTACCTGGATCTTTTTGCTCTTTATTTAGTACAAAAGCTGGTGGTTTTAAAGACCCAAGACAACATTTGAATAAAGGTAGGTTTTCTTGTTTGTCAAATAAGAAGCAGCACCTGAAAAATTAAATTACCATACAAAATAGTAATTATGTTTTTATTAATATGGCAGTGGTATAGGCTTATTGGTTTTACATATTTGTTGGCTTTTTTGCCAGCTTTCCTACCAGCTGCATGATTGTCCTGGATTGACTTACTGATCTTTTAATCAGCTTTGTAGTACAACAAAGTATGATCTCCATTGTTAGGGTTAGCCAAGCCAGAATCCTATATGTTGAACCAGATTAGTAATATAAACCACTTTACTTCCCACACCTTGACTCAGTTTGCTAATTACCACACCTACCTTTTAATTATCTACTCCTCTCAATAGATATGATACAGAGTTTTATTTTTGTTTATCAGATCCTTGTTAGAATTGCATTGTACAAACTATTCATAGTAAGGTTTGCTTTTTCCACAGTTTGATAGCAGATTTTTTAATTTTAATTAAAATGTTTATTTTATTGTTTTCTATTTTATTTTGTGTATTCTCCTCTGCCTGTCTTCAGAGACAGAGTCTGCCTTTGGGCCCATTTATTCAAACACTTGCAATGCAATTTGTATAAATGTTGAAAAAGTCGATCCAAATACCCATCACATTAAATAAGCAATTCATATCAGTTTGATTTGGGGTTATATTTTTAAATGTTTAGAACATGTACAACAACAGAAACAGTACCTAGATCAGTGTGAAAGTTCAGTTCTATGTTTCCTGGGAAATGTTTAATGACTTCTGGTCCATGCATTTTTGCCAATCAGTGCTTGTGTTTATTGGCTGTGAGTTATCTTATTAGAGCACACAACATCAGGCAGTTACTAAGCAATGATACTTAACACTAACAAGCAAGCCAAATGCCTGAATGGTGTCATACACATGAAATGAAAGGAGTTTAAGCACCATTTGGTATTCATAGAACTTCTACATTAATTACTTGTAAAATCTCATCCGAAAATAGGGAAATTAACAACCATAAATTCAAACAGACTCAATAATAAATACACAAATAGTTGTCCTTTTAAAATTTATGGAATCACTGACAGTGCGGGGTAACAAAGGTCTCAACATTTTAAACTTGCATGATAATTAAAGCCATAATCTCAATACAATGTTTAGTTGTGTACTTGCAAAATGATGAGGAGTTTTAGACAGTTATGTCTACATAATTGTTTTATTTGATAAATGTTGCTCTGGTCATGGTTTTATAGCCCTTTTCAGGTTCTACGATGGAACATAAAAGGCCCTTCCATTAATTTCATTCTAAACCAGGCTTTTTCATTGAGCTGACACACGAGCAAAGATTTAAAATGTGTCTTGATGTGATCTGCTGCTACCTCTGGGGTTTATTGCACCTGTTTCTGGATTAATGTGCTCACATGGGATCTTTCAAAGATGTCCTCTCCTTGGGAAGATTTTGAGTTCGTCCATTTTTAGACAGTCCTCTTACGGAGGCAAAAATGCTTACAATGCTTTTTTTTTTCTTTGCATTGGTGTATTTTTGTCAAACTAAAGTTCAGTTGTTTCTATGATTAAGGCATGATTTATACTGTGTATTCTTTTTAATATTGCCAATAAGCAAACTTTGCACCACTATGCTGAACACTGAGGCTGTCATATTTTTACCTGAATGATCTCAGTCCAGTCAATTACATCTTTGAAGAAGGTTGAAACACTTTGGATTATTGTACAACAAACTTAAGACTTTAATGTGTCCTACAGACAATACTACAACTTCTCTGCTTATTTAGATCTGCAACACATTCTTGTTCACAATCTAATATTGTCTTCTTGTCCATTTATTCTGTTTATTGCATAAGCTTGTTTTAATAGCCAAATTATTTATTTATTATTTGGGTGTACTGACATCTATTGAGATCCCAATAAATTCTGAAGACATTTCTCAAGAAGACAATAACATATTTTGTGTTGTATTGTATGGTATTCTGTTGTATTTAATTGTATTGCAAGCTACTTTGACAAATTGTCCTGTAGATACCACATGTGTTCTCAGTAGGATCAGAAACATTAAGAGGAGACCCTCAGAGATGTACAAAACAAGCCCCAGCTGGTAAGAGCTGCTTTATGGTAAGAATGAAGACGTTGAGTAGATGACATCATTGTTATGGATGTTTCAAGTTGTTCAAGCGGCACATACCATACGCGTACATTAGATCATAACCTGTAACAATACCACAGATAGGTTCTGCTATCCTCCCCCCATCTCTGTCAAACCTCAGCGCTTTAGTGGTAAGCCTAGACAAGCTGATTACTCATCTAGTTTGGTTCCTGCATTCATTATTGTAAGAATTCCAGTTCTTTCCTCATCATTCAGTCTGCCAAACACCCACACAGTAACACTTGAGCTATACCTTTGCCGGGGGCTTCCGCTGGGCTTTCTGCAAGCTGAGTATATGAAGAAACAGAGGGCTCTGGAGGACAGTCTTTAGCAAGGATAGTTTCTCCTGAGTAGGGGCCTCTCCTCTCTCCTTCAATTTGGCTTGAAGTCTCTCCACAGCTTCCAAGGCATAGTGAGCATCTGCAGAGAAATGGTACAATCCTGATGCAAAGAAAATGCACCCTTTCTTAATTATATGGTCCTACATATGTGTGACACAAAGCAGAGAATCTTTTTTTTAAATCCAGTCTATGAGTTGCAGATAGATGAACCTGAATTAGCTCATAAATTCGGCTACAGCAACCATTCAGCATTCTTTATGACCATAAACATATATTCTTCTTTGAGTGTTGTACCACCCATCAATCTCCCACTCTGATTTGTGAACAAGACCCCAAAATACTTGTACCTCTTCACTTGGGGCAGTGGCACCATCCCAATGCAGAGTGGGCTATCAACCTTTTTCTACCACATGAGATCACTGCATTCTGGATGTTGGTTCCAACTTCCACATACTTAAACTGACTTCAGGGACATGGAACATCACTTCACTGGTGAAAAAAAAGCCCAAGCTTTTGCATGAGATTGAATGGTATCAACTAGATATAGCTGAGCTCAACTTGACCCACAGCATGCACTCTGGGACAAATCTCATGGAGAAAAAGATTAAGGACTTGTTGTATGATACAATTTCAGCCAAGCCTCATATGTCAGACAAATAGCTTCATGTTTGGCTTAAGAACACTTTGGAATCCTAAGACCAACCTAACAACTTTAATACACATCATGTTTATTGTCCTAATCAGTATCATATATGAGGTACAAATAAGGAATTTTGGTACAGAGACGACCAGTTGATGTTACTCCTCTGAGCCAACAAATATCAACTTTACAAAACACTTTAAGCTGGATCTTAGACACCTTCTGATATCACCACCTTCCTTTTTCAGTTTGATGTTGCTCTATTTTTAGGTTGCTATTGCAGCTTCTGGGTGACTCCAATACAAAGCCAAACATATCAATGACTAAATAAAGGAGTAAATATAAAAGAAAACACAATTGTTTTCCACAGGTTGTGTAAAGATACTTGAGATCGAAAAACGTAAATGAACCAAAGCTGCTTTACTGTGGGTTTTATTAAGACTTCATATGCATTACATGTTTAATTACTAATGTTTGTGTTAGCATGTGAACAAAACCAAAAACAAAAAATAAGTACAAATATTATGTTATCTGATAAGACTATAGAACAAAAGCCACTCGCTGCATCAGGTCATGTTGTCTTTGCTCATTTAGCAGAGTAGCAGCTAATGAGAACAAGCACCAACGGCAGTAATTGTATGTGGCAGAAGGCTAAAACCCTGTAAACTCCTCACCACCAAGTTTTGATGGTAGCATAAGCCCAGCACCACCTGCACATGTAACTACTCCCTCCTGTCTGGCAGTACGCAGACATGTCCTGATGGTAAGCCTCCAATAACGGAGGAGCTGGGGATTCCGACTGAGGTTAATGCAACATTTTTGGATTTAAACTGACCTCTGCATTGGAAGGAGGCTGAACAGACTTACCCATGATCTCCATTGGTCCCTGACAGAGTTCTGGAGTACAAGTGTTCTTTTGTGATGTCTCAGTTTAACGCCATGCTTGGCTGTTTGTCTCCTGCAACACAACACACAAAAGTTTACTTAAAATCATGCCCATTTCAAACAGTTTCTTTATATATGTGCAGCAACAAATTTCAACAAGTTTCTCCTTTAGGAAACATTTTTTGTTACAAGCAACACTTTGTTTGCCCTTTCCACTTTTCACAGAGGAATAATTAGTATACAAGTAATTATTTTACATCTGTTCAGCAGCATGTATCATTTTTTTCTGCTACATCTTCTCCTCCTGGGCCTGTCCCCTGTTTGTTTGCAAGCGTCTTGCTTGTCACCTAATGCTCTTTAGCGGGATTTAAATCTCCTCCAAAAGGCTTTATCAGTCACTGATGATAATTAACTGCGACACAGGGCCTTCCGACTATTGTGACTGGGGGAGGGAGTGGGAGGGGGCTCTGTATAGCTTCAAAGCATGACACAAGTGACATGATTTGATTTGCAAAACGATGGCATGTAAATGGCAACGTTTCATCTGAAATCTAATTAGGATCCGTTGATGGCCATCAGGGATATACAGATTGCCTATATGGTCTTCATGGCGGTGCTCAGTTAAATGTATATATATTTTTTTCTAAAGATAAACAAAGATTATTAATATGAAGCTTACAGACATTATCTACAGCTGTTAATTTGCATTCTATGATGGCGCTCTGTTTCTACAAGCACAACCTGTTTGTGTCAGCTCCATTACTATGACGACCAGACGGACATCAAAAGGTGCAGAGAGAGCTCTGTCTCACCTCCATCCCAGATGATCAACAGGTCCCCTCAGCTCCGGACACAGAAGCCCCCTGCCTTCCACCTCCTCCTGCAGCAGCAGGGCAAAATCACTTTTACAGAATTAAACAGGTATGACCCTCCTCACTGATGAGCTGATTCCCAACACGTAACTTACAAGAATAAAAAGAAAAGAAAAATCTATTAGAATAAAAAAGGGATGAGCACTTTTATTAGCCGGTGTTGAGTCGGAGCAGCTTGAGAGCACACCGCTCAGTGCGCATGCCCCCCACTACACTCCCCCTCTCTCTGATCCTCAAGCACAAAGAGCTCATCCCTGTGAGGCTGATGAGAAACGAGCAGTGTCCGGGTCATCTGTGACAAATCACGCTAATCAATAATGCTCTTCGGATGGATTTATTTATTGTTTTTGAGACAATTTAGTAAATTAGTACACAATTATCATCTTACAAAATTTGAATATGCTTACTATATATATATATTTAGTAGTTTGCTGTTGTATTTATATTATTTAGAATATTAACCTGATTTTTTGTAAACAACTTATTAACCACTTTAAAATAGAAAGGTCATTGGCACATTATGTTTATTTTTTTATTATTATTTATTAAATCCCATTAAGATCTCTTTTTCAAGGAAGGACAAACAGTAACTTAATGTGTGCAAATTTTAGAGAACACAGACAATCAAGCACACACACACACAAACACACACACACAGGTTTGTGTTTTTATCCTTATTAGGACCATTCATTGACTTCCATTCATTTCCAGTAATTTCTACAGCCTAACCCTGACCACCAACCCTAAGGCTAACCTCACAGGTACCTACCTACCTGACCCTAAAACTAACCTCAACTCAATTCACACCTTGGTCCTAAACCGAACCCCCAACCCAAAAATGGAGTTCCATTAGGACTGGTCTTTGGTTCTCATTAGGACTGGTCTCGACAAGGTAGGTGTGTATACCAGAAACTATCATAAATAGGTAATAAAAACAAGTACACACATATAACCCCACACAGAGGGGGTCAGAGGGTCTGGTGGCGCCAGTGCATGGCAGCCCCGCCTCTTTCAGTGTGCCTCAGGGCAGCAGTGGCTATAGCTTACCACCATCAGTGTGTGAATGTGTGTGTGAATGGGTGAATGCGTCTAAAGTCTAAAGCGCCTTGGGGTCAACGTGGAATTGATAAGACGCTATATAAGTACAATCCATTTACACACACAAATATTACAGGCAAAAACTTTATGGCTTTGCTTTTGATGGTAAGTTTTAATAAAATCATAATGAGCTACAATTGTTAGAAGTGTACACTTATACCCTTACAATACAATTTTAAATAAAATTTAAAAAATGGACTTTACATGCGGAAGAGCAGGCTTTTCCATGTGAAAACAAGTTACTGCATGTTTTACATATTCATGTGACCAACTTTCCTCATGTAGATCACATGTTAAAATCAAGAATCCTTTAGAATTTTTTTTCCTATTTATTTAAATTAAAATCCGTAGGCTACAGGCTATATTTTTAAGCAGAGTTTTTTTTTCCAAGTTTATTTAAAGAGAATGACCTTTCAAGCCTCAGTCTGCATTATTATTCCATGTACCTTCATCCACTAGTGTGAATTTATTAATATATTTTCATTTTGAGGCCTAATCTTGATGGTCTTTTACTTGTCCGACATTTCCACCTCCACTGCATACTATTTGTTTCCAGAGTTTAGAGGCTTCATTCTCACTAATGGACATTGAGTTCAATTTTTTCCCCAATTCTTATTGTTTCCAAAATGGAAGTAAGGGACTATAGTGAGTCTTTAAAAAATATGAATAATCACATAAACAAAATCTGCATATTTTATCTTAAATCAGTGATAGTTATTTATCTATGGAAAAAACAATGTAAGGAAAATTAGTGAACAGATGCCACCCTACAGAAAGAGCTGAAGTGATTGCAAAGGTTGACAATGTGAAATCTATAAAAGAATATAAGTTTAAATAAATTTGGAATTAAGAAATCAACAATTCTGATGTGTTGGTACATAATTACAATTACATTTTTAAAGTATGCAGACAAAACAATAGATTCAGTTGAAATGGTAACCTGGCTCTGGCAGGTAGGGAAGAATGGAGCAGGTTTACAGATTCTCTGCAGGTAGCCCACTGTTGAATGACATATAGTTTTGTTCACAACATTTAGTTACATTATTCCAATAGTAGCCTATACGTGTATTTTGATTTATTATTTCTTTATGTAGTTTAATTAAGTGCCATGGAAGAAAAATAAAAAATGTAGGCCTATACTGTAGTGGGTGGGGTTGTGCCTTGCCATGCCCACCCAGGGATACGCCCCAGGGCGGACTAAATATGATGACAGTCTGAGCCGCATAGCCCCCTCCCCCCCATCCCCCCGCCAAGGAGGACTCCTGCAGCCCCTGTGTATTTTCACACGGCAGGTGGAGCCCTCCGTTCAGATATTCAGGGGCGAGTTCCAGTTCCGTGTTTTCCACGATACAACCCCTCCCCATCGCTTTCCCCTCCAATTTCATTGCCCCCCCCCAAACCCCCCCTCCTCCATTTCAGGCAGGAATCGTCACCTTCTTCTCTCCGGTCACCCACCCGCCAATCCGTGTAGATCAGGCGAGCATTCACCTCGCTCCTAAATTGGTTTGTCATTTCTGACCCTTCTCTCTCTCCCTCTTTCTCGCTCTGTGACACCCCCCACCAACACTCATCACCACCACATCCACATCCACGCGCACGCACCGCGCCGCTGCGCTCTCTGCGCCTCTGGACTCCAGCAGAAGTCAGTAAAATCAAGGCGGCCCAGAGAGAGAGAGAGAGAGAGAGAGAGAGAGACAGAGAGAGAGACAGAGAGAGAGAGAGAGAGAGCAAACAGACCGACGGATAGAGAGAGAAGGATAGATCCGCCTCTGTCCTCCTCTTCCTCCAGCTCTCTCCACTGGGCTTGTTTGGGAGCGCATTCGGACGGACGCTTCCTCCTCCTGATCGGGATACTGAGCACGCAGCTATTGGCTATTTCCCCTCCTCCTTTTAAAGCCTTCTGCTTTCCATCCTCTTTTTCTTTCAGGAAGACTCGTCGTTTTTTTTTTCTTCCCTTTTTTCTCTTTTTTTAACAGCAACAATGAACTGAGAGTCGCGGGGCAACAGCACGCACAATTACCGGGAACGTATAATTATATAAATTTGTGCTGTGTGAAAGAGAGGGAGCGAGAAAAAAATAGAAAGAAAAAAGAAACGCTTATTCCTGACTCCTGACTCTCCTATCTGCGCTGGATGGGAAACACATGCGCCTAAATCACCGCGACTGGTAAGAATCCTCTTTTATTCTCCCACAAATGTTACAGACCTAGTTTTTCTTATTCATTGGTGGTCTGAACCTGTGCGTCTGAAAGCGCTGACTTTAGATCATCAGGGGGATGTGGCCTGCGATGACTTAAAACCGGCCTCATATGCGTGAAGATCTATATTATAATACGAGGAAAAATAAGAAAAGAAAAGGAAAAAAAGAATAAAAGGGGCGTCGCTCGGATGCTGTGAGGTGTAATGAGCAATGATACCTCTGGAACGTCAATGCAATCACGTTATGCCCTGACAGCCATGGTGTCGGCCTATAGATGTATTATTATTATTCCTCTTATTCCGCGTGTGTCTGCCCCACTCACTGCAGGGCGCAATTACAAACCTTTGGCATGATGGATGACAGGCTGGAAGAGTTCTCCTCCCCGGGTTCTGCTCCTGTGTTTTATGCGGTTGTCAGTCGAGCATTACATATATATGGGAATGCAGTCAGCTCATGCACTCACTCAAGGGACGTTGCTGGTTTGTGTCAGCCGCAGTCTGAAAATCCAGAGAAAAATCAGCGGCTCTGGAAGGGAAAAAAAAAAAACTGAATGAAAAAAAGTAGCATCCAGCAGCAGGCCAGTGCACGCCAGGATCCATCAATCATCCGGATTCAGGAGTGAAAGCTGAGGATTTTATTTACAAAACGAGAAGCGTCCTGGGTGGTAGATGACCTTGATGTAAAAAAAAAAAAAAAAATACAAAAGCAACAACCCCCCTGCAGAATTACTGAAGAAAATTGTGGGCGCATCCCGCTTGAACAAGCAAAACATCTTTTATTTTGTAACCTTGAGTTGGCCAGATAAATAATTGCAGATATCTAACATTTAAAGCCACTCCTATAAACAGTCATCCTGCTGTCTGCCTGGGTGGCTGTGGAATGGCCTCTGTTTGAATCACTCAACATCCAAATGGCTCACAGCAACAAACTCTTTCCCCTGGATGAATCGGATGACAGTGTGTTGACTTGGTGCTGCAGCTAAAAGACAGATGTCTCTGAGGACAACACTCAGAGGTGTGTGCGAGCGATTAGATCAGGCTGTAAAGTGGAGAAAATGTTCCAGAGGTTTTTGCGTGTCTGCTGTGTTGGTCACATCTGTAATAAAATAAGCTTGGAAATGTTTAAAGGTGTGGATAAATCTGTATCTGCTCATGTTCAGGGGAGTAAGTCTTCAGGTCCAAATCCTGGACTTGTTAGTTGTGTTGAATTTCAATTTTTTAAAAGTTATTTTAATAAAAACACAGCGCCTTTTAGATTATTTGGTTTACCCGTTTGGTTTTGTCCCAAGTGTGAGTGAAGATTGTCAATCGAACAACTATACCTGCATGGTTACCAACATCTTGGGTCACATTCGATAGCAAAAAAATGATATTTTAAAGGGCCTTAAGCTATTAGATGTGCAGCATCAACAATCAAGCATTCTGCTTACTGTAGGTCTGTCTGTCTTTCTATAAATTAGGTCACTGCTTCCTTTCTGTTATATGAATGTAGAAGACAGGCGGAGATCCTTGCTGAGGGGGAAAAAAATCTGGGTTTGAATTAGGACGAATGTGCTAATGCGGATTATTTTGCTTAACTGAAGGCCTGATTGTCCTTTGTTTAGAGCTGCTAACACAATGCAACATTTGGGTCCAACTCGGAAGACTCCCAAGAACAATATCTAACTCCGTAAAGGAAGGAGCCTGTAATTGAAACAAGGAATCATATGTTAAACATCTTCTGCTAACATCAAAACCTCCAAATAAGGAAAATAAACCTTGGCAGATGACATGATTCATCGCAGACAGACAACATCAGAAAGAAAAGCACACAAGAATATTAAGACAAGCAGGCACATAATCAGTTTTGGAACAACTGTAACTGCTTGTTGCTAGAGTCAATTTGCATTGTCAAGGGTTATTAGAGAATTTAATCTCAGCACTTGTTCAACTGTTTGTGTTTAGTGGGTTCACAGAATTCATGGTTTGATTTATCAGAAATTAGTTGGAGTATTTCTAGAATATTTTTGTAGCATAACATTAAAATTGCTCATATTCTCATTGAAAATCAACCACTGATTATTTTTTATCTCTGAAAATTTTATCAAGGTCCTTTCACACTTTCTGCTCTCCATGACCTACACGACCTGTTAGAATGAGGTTGGATTGCTGCAAATTGTCAGTATGGAAACAAAAACAATACACTCATAGTACTCACCATTTTCCCCCCCCTGCTTTTCTTCATGTCCTTGAGATGGGCAAAAAAAGAGCATCTCAAGGTCCCTGGAAGAACTCTTGCAAACTGCATCAGGATGCTACATGTTAGAAGATCACGCTACACTGGCATGATGTTACTGCTATGGGCATCACGTCTATGATAGGTTGTTTCCATGACCTTGTCATGATCATGAGTTGTATCCCTATCACGCCCAGAGTGGCTTGTCCTGCTTCAAATTATTACCAAACCAGGGAGGTTTGCTTGGGCAGTCACAGATACTCTACTACAACACTCCACGATATGATATGTTTCCACTAAGATGAAAAATCATTGCTACCTTGAAAAGGAACAAAACCATCCTTAATCAGTTACATGTGAGTGCAATGGGAGTCAACTGCATTCCTAATACACCTCATCAAGACCTTGTAAGGACGATCTATGCTTTACATTTTTTGTGTGAAGACAACTTTAACATTAAATATGTTATTGGATTCTGAAAAGCCTTATATTTTTCACTTTTATGCATGTATAATGCAGGTTATTCTAAAAATGTCACTACTGCATAGATTGGATTTTGTTTGTGGTAGAAAATCTTTGGAGTTTGAGTGTATTCGTTTTTTTCTGTAATTCTGCATGTTTCCTGCTTGTTTAGCAGTATGTCTCTGTGTCATGCATTTGCTGCTTGAATATTTTGTTAGATTTTTCTAGTTCTCCTTGCTTTTCTGTTACCTGTTTATTCCGCTTTTGTGTTTTCATAGCCAATTTTTCCTCAGCTCACTTGATCACTCTCTCAGTGCACCTGTTGTTATACATATCCCCCAGCTGCTCTCATTCAGCAATCAACCTCCCCAGTATTTGATCCCCTGGTTTTCTCTTTGCCATTTCTTGTGAAGTCCAGTCTCTTAAAACTTTAAAGTTCTCAACCTGCCCTGCCATATTGGAGTACAATAGCAACAAAGAATACTAAATAATAATGATTTTTTGTATTATTTATTTTCATAATGGACATTTTACAGCTTCACCTCATTCACCAGTGCCAGGAAATCACCAACCCTCCTTCCAACAAGTACAGTAGCTCTCCTCCTCTGCAGCTGCCAACGCTCAGATTTTTCAATAAGTTGGATCTTCCATTTCGAGTGATTAAAATGCTTGTGATCTCATGGGAGCTGCCTGCTGCACATTTTCTTTTTCTGATCCCAATTGTTTCTGAGATAATATTCCTATGATTTCAGCTCAGAAGTTCTGTTTCAGATGCTTTCTGTAGAGCAATGATATGGCATTGAAGGCAGTCTGAATTTAACCCCACTATTTGAGTTTTGGAAATGTTTCAATTGGTGGGCAAATATGGGGAAGTGCAAGTGAGCCTTCTGGCAGAAATCTTTAAGCCTGTCCTTGCATTGGTCATCTGAGGGACATTCTAGGCACCTTCTTAAAACTTTCCTGATGCCCCCTAAAAATATAGACACTTTTTATGTGCATGCATCCTGTTTGCAATTTTTTTTATCACATTAAAGAAAAATGTTGCAGTATCTTAACCTAATCGTTCACGACTTTGCTTCCAAGGCTGTTGGATTCTCACCTTCTGCCTTTTGTTGATGACAGCTTAGGTTGGGCTTAAGGTTGCTGATTTCTCTGCCTGTCTTTCTATTCTGCACTTATCTGAACAAGACAACGGGGTGAGGAAAACCAACCAGCGTTCCCTGTCCTCGGGCCCTTCTCATAAAGGAAGTCTCTGTTCTTCCAATATCTATCACTTCGAGTCATGGAAGGTTTTTTATTATTGCTGAGGACTGCAGCCTCCTGTCTGCTCTGAGATTTTTCTGCCAGCTCTATGACTATCTCAAGAGCTCTACTTTGAAGCATTTGCAAGACTTCTTAGTTATGCGGTATCTTCCATAATGAGATACTGAGCTAGGTGTTAGATAACATGTTCGGTAACTAGAGTTAACCTGAACTAGAGTGCTTGTAAGGGAATGTGGGAGTAATGAGCTTGAGAATGCCTTGGTGTGATGCCAGAGGCAGTGAGAAACAGGTGCCTCTATGCTCTCAAGATTAAATTAGATTTAAATAAAGGTTTTACTCTCAGGAGAGATGATAGCAAGGGTTGTATGTTGATTGGTCAATACAGAGGACACATACTAAAGAGGGTTAACTCCCTTAGATTTCAGAGAATCAGGTTACTCTGGTAACCAAATGTTCCTCTGTATCCAGTTCTCTATTTAGGTAATTTATGCGCGGCAAGGCAAAGGTCTGTGTCAGAGAGCTTTTTAGATAAACATAAGGTGGTGTTTATTATGCCCACAGAGACAGCCAACCTTCCTGCATAAATAAATCATCACTCATGTGGCCTAAGCTGCTAAAAAGAAAGAAAAAAAATGCCTGGTGTTCCAATAATAACACCACACTTTGATGAAAACATTGCTGTAGAATTTCAGTGCTGTTTCATGAAGCTGCGCTGATTCCTTGATTGATTCCTTCGAGTGCAAAGCTTAACCTAATTCAAAAGCCCCTTTCCTGTTCTAGATGACATCTCTTTCCCATATTGAAATAATGAGCCCAGATTCTTGCCTGCCTTCCTCACCCACCTAAAGTACTCGGTCATGTGTTAACACATCCTTCCTCCTCACCCCTTTTCCTCTCTTAAAGAATAAACCAGACGCCCTGCATTTCCAATTGCCTGCTGGAGCTAGTCCCCCTCTCTTTATGTTTGAGACCCATGTCAGATATTATTCAATTCTATTAGTGCTTCGCTACACAGTCGTATTCCAATATGCCTGCGAAAGCGGGAAAGCAATAGTAGACGACAAGCCGTCATATCTCGGGGCATTCAGTGACTCATTGCTTGTATGACTTTGATTAGAGCTGCCCTCCACAGAGAGACGTCTTACTCTGCAGAACTGTTTGAACATTTTCTGCTCTAACCACTCTAACCTTTCATCTGTCTCTGTTTTTTGCCATATTTGTATGTCCAGTGTTTGCTAATGCCAACTGTTATTGGCTTTTTGTAATGTGCTTAAAGTGAAACATATTGTAATCTTGCTCTGTGATTATTCCAATGTTAGACAACATAAAATCACAGGGACACTGAAGTAGCCTGTCTAACCACCAGGCTTTGCATTTTGTCTACTAATTGGAGCTGCAACCAGTAGCTAAAATACTGAATAGAGGGCTGAATGAAAAGTATAAGGATTACTGATAATCTTTTTTGTGTATCTGTGAATTTGTTTGTTTCTTAGTAAGCAAACCATCTCATAAACCAATGCAATTTTTTTTTAATTTGCAGACCGTAATCATTAGATGCACAACTATAATTTGTGGTCAAACTGACTCAAATATCTGCCTCAGCCAACTGACCTTCAAAAGCACAAAAATGTTTTGTTTAAAAAATTGCCAATGTATTTTGTTGGAGTCAAATTTGCCTGTCTGAAAAAGAGCTGATGAACCCCTGAACAAATTTTAATTAAACATTTTGGAAATAATTATTGGATGAACTTCACCCTAGAAACAAGCAAACAAACAAACAAAAAATGTCAACTGTCAACTGATTACAAGAAACAAACAAATAAATATAACTAGGTTAATTTTACAGATATCGAACTAAAATTAGGTGATGTCACTGAGACTCATCATCACAAACATACTCTCAAGTGCTAACATTGCATCAAATCTATTCCTTAAACCTTAGCAATAATTGTAAGGTAAAATGTTTGTTTGCAAAAGATTTCATAAAACACTAGATTGATTTTTAATGCAACTTTAAGAAACATTTGATGTACGACTGCAGCAGGTGAACTTATAGAATCAATTTACCTGAAGTTATCTGCCACAGCTAATTGACCATAGCCAAGTTAAAAATAAATCAACGAATAAAAAATAAGAAGAAGAATAAAAAAACTTGCTGCACCTGAACCATTTTTACAAATATTTAGCTAATATATGATGAAGTGGTAGCTGAAGTCATTCACAACACATCTTTCATTCTTTAGTTTATCCTTGTTAGCAATATAATAAATAGAAGTGTATTAAATTTATTTCCAAAATCAAAACTCAGATTTAAGAAATGCATCACAGCCAACAAAATTGTGATCCAGCTTCAATGCAGAAAATACAAGCTGATAAGCATGCAATTTTGTACAAACTTTAGCAAAGTTTTACTCACACAGTTCTTACACTACATATTCAACTGATTTAATGAAATTAAAGTTTGCAAAAATCATAAAAACTGTTTATTAATGCATATATAATTTTATAGGAAAGACAGCCCATTTGGATTGTTTAGGAAAAAGCTGTTGAGGAATCACTGACTACTCAAAATGAAATTCCAACTTCAGGAAACTTTCAAGGTGTTTTTTCCAACTTGAAACTTGGAAATGATGAAGTACAAATGAAACACATCATTATTTCAATGAACAGATTCATTTTTATTCCCACGGTGAACTGATCAAATCACATAATTTAAAAAAAACAACTGGTGTTTTTCAATCTCATGAGTCTTATAGTTGTGGTCAAATATTGCTCAGTATTATAAAACAATGGTCTTTACTTTATGAGTCAAGTTGCTTAGAAAACATTAGACTGGACTTCACTTACTGCACACTGTGTAAGAAGAGAGTGATAAGACCACTTGCATCTGATTTTATTGGCAACTTGTAAAAACACAATATAAATATTTGCAGACTGCTTCATAAATGTGATCAACTAAATTAATAACATATGACGTTGTCAACTAGTTATTACTTTCATATTAATAATTATAAATAAAAGCAGGCCAGTCTCATAAAGTGAAATATAACCCTACATTTACAATGTCCTCAGATCCATGAGGGGATGCACACTCAGCACAATCACTGCACAACTCTGTGGTTCACGTCAGCTGGGCAGACTGTTTTGTGTGCAGTTTGCATGTTCTCCCTGTGTTTCTGCGAGGTTTCTTTGTGCGTTCTTGTATTTGTTTTATCAAATCTCTGGTGTGGAACAACAAGCATCCCATTAAAACAAACAAACAATCACATAAACATGCTTTTTAATTTAGAATGTCAGTTAAGGCAGGAAAGGCAACCGCAGACAGTTTAGCCCAAGATCAGAGTACCGAATACAGAAATAATTCTTTACGACCCTCAAAATATCCAACAAGATCCATTGTTCAAAAGAAACATGAGTGAAACTGAAGTTCATCTGTAATTATAACAACCAGCAGACCTTTGTTATAATGACTTCTGAATCAAAATTGTGTCTGCTCACAAAAAGATGGAGGCATATTTTGGCCGAACAAAAGACTTAAGAAGCATTGTGGTGGGAATATTATGTTTTGTGGTTACATTACAGCTGAGGGACTGAACAGTTTACTGTCCATCTGTTCCGCAAAATGTCAGTGAGTACTTTACAGTAATGAAAGGACATCATTCACCCGGAAAAAGAAGTTAACCTGAAAGTATATCATTTCATCAGTGTCCTTATTTTTAGTACACTAACAGATCCACCAAGACATAGAAAAAAAAATCTTTGGGGATTGAAATCAGACCCTGCGGTATCTTGTAGTTTTGATTTGAAATCTAAGACTGTTGAAGAGTCTCAACTACAATTTCATTATGAAAAATAGCAGGTTTTCATAAAAATACTCAAGTGTTGTACAAAATCCAAATGGCAAACAAAAGAAATATTCTAAAATCAAAAGCAGTTAGTCCCATTTGAAAATGTGAAAAGTGAAGAAGTAAAAACACATACACGATTTGATAACAAAACTCATTTTGAACATTTAACAAATGTTATTACACATAAGTATGTTGATGCCTTTGCAGATTGAAATTTTAGAAAGGAAAAACAAACTATATATCTAATAAAGCACATTGACAGTTTGTTTAGACAATAATGTTTTTAAAACTGATAGTTCAAGATGCTGAAGTGGGGTTCTGTGAAAAGGTTAAGAATTATTAATATAATGCATGTTCTTGATAGCGCTTCCACTGACTTCATTTTGGAAACAGTTTTAAAAAGCTGGATTTTTTTTTAAGTTCTGACAAGATCTAACTAATGGTTAGTCTGAGTGAGATTAACTGGGGTGGGGGACTGCTGCCCCATAATACATGTATAGTGATTCACAAAACAACTATTTTAAAAATGTTATTGTTGTCATCTTTGCGTTGCAATGGTTTAACGTAGAACTCCATTGTTATTTGTGAATGCAAACAGCATTAACAACAGCAAGCTGTAGCACTTCCGGTGCAGCCTTGGGCACTTCCTGCTGAAATATCGTAATGTTTTTGCATGAATAATGGTTTTCTTTGTGTAGACCCTCTTACTCACTCTGTAGCTGTAATGTGTTTCCCACAAAAGAAACATTTTGTCCTGTTCACATTCATGTCAGTATCCTTGACCTCTCTGTGCACCAATCAGATCTGTCACCAGTCAGAAGAAACATGCAAACACACATTTAGGTGTTTCCTTCCATGCATTCACCTTCTACAGCTTCTACCACTCTACCTTTCACAAACAAACACACATTTAGAGGCTCATGCAGACACACATGCATAAGATCATACAGTCGAGACATGTAGACCTGCCTGGAGCTGTATATTTACAGTAGCGACACACACAGAGCCATCAGAGAGCTGAAAAGAAAATCAGTGTCCAATGGCAAGAGTGATTGTAATATGCTCACTCAAAGGTCTGCTGATTATTTTGGTCCCCGCAGGAAGGCTTTCACAATGGCACTTGTCCTCTTTTCTCCCAGTTCAGCCCATTTAAGCAGTGTGTTTCTGTGTGTTTTACGCGTTAAGCCAGTCGGCCGCGGCGTTGATGGGGAATTCTTTGCTTTGTTTGTGGGTTTGCTATAGCGTGCTGAGGAGACCTTGCTCGCTCGTTTAGGGAATGGGCTTCATGGAAATGAGTCGCACACACAATGTGATGCAACACTGCGAATCAGATTTGAATTATGGGGCAATGAACAATGAGGTCATCACAGGGCTGGGGCTATAAATCTCTCGGTGCCGTGGCATACAAGACAGCATTTCTTATCAGTAGAGGAAGCTTGCTGCAGGGTCTGGAAATGCAGAATTGTTTAAAGTCTTACGCCGTGGTGCAAAATAGCGACTGTGGTGGATTAGTGCATCGGCTAAGACAATAGATGGAAAAGTCTGGGTTGGTTGGTTTAGTGAATAGTGTTTACTTTAACTCCTTTAACAGTCATTTTTGGCAGTGCAATAAAATGATTGTAGATTTGTTTGCATGTTACTGGAATAGATTTAATTCATTCTTTCTCTGTGTGTCTTAAACATTTTCCTTCCTCGCATATCCACTGTCCTGCATCCAATGATATTTTCCATATCTTTTCCTTCTTCAGCAGATTGTCTGCAATCAGCGTCTGCTGTAATACCATCATCCCCCGGCCCCTCTTAAATTTCCTGCTTACTGGGCTTTTACTTTAACTGCATTACATACATCTTCCACTCCCATTCATCTGGTTCCTTTCAGCATAAACCAGGCTGAAAGATCTGACTTAAAGTACTTTGATGGGACTGCTCATTTGATAGCAAATTTAAGAAAAAAAAAGAAACAACAGTCATTTTATGTGCCTGTTAGTAGTATGGCTGTGACCCTCTCGGATATGAAATATTATTTTTATTTAAAGTTTTCGTAGTGATAAAATGTGCCATGGTGTATTGATCTGTATCTCAGTTGTTGGTGTAGCATGATAGGCCAAAGGAGAGAGAAGATGACGAGATGGTCATCCTGCTTGATGGAGCGGAGACAGAAGCAGATAGAGTCATGATCAGTGGCATTAAGACATAAGTTCACATCATTTGCAGCACTCTGCATTTATCCTTTCATATTTAGTAGAAATATATTGTCTGTGGCACTTTTCTCTGCCTAGTTTTATATTCCATTTTACAGGTGAATAATGCACCATGAGGGATCTTCTCAATAAGTCAAATTTGACCAGATTCACAAGGTGCACCTCTAAAATATGCCGCATAATTTTGACACTGAGAGACAGTCCGAGTCTCGATAAAAACACCTCGGCTCCCCCTTTGGACTGGATTGGTCCCTGGCAATTTGTCCCTGAAGTATCTTTCACATTGTGTAATAAAGTCATTTTACCACCTCTGCGTTGTGCGAGGGAACCTGATAGTGTCACACGAAGACAGATGACTTCCTCTGTGGCCCATGGGCCTGCAGCAGTGACTTACACAGGCCTCGTGTCTGTTTTTCTAACAGTTTCAGCAACTGGATGCACATTGTCATCCAGTGTGCTTACGTACAATATGAACCCTCAGATGATATAATAAATGAAATAATTTCTACCACAGATGAGAATGAAAGAATGGTTGAAAGTTATAATTGATGGAATGAAATAGGACAAAGCCTTGCTGAACATTTTTGAATCTTTAAAAAAAACAGCCCTTGTGCAAAAACTGTTCATGGGAATTTTTTATGGTTAAAATATGCATATTATTTATGCCAGCAGAGTGTGGCAGAGGTTAGAACTGTGACCCCACAGCAAGAAGGTTGCAAGTTCACAATCTGGCTAGGGTCCTAGGCATTTACATGCTGTCCTCATGCACGTTTGAGATTTCTGGGTACCCTGGTGTCCTTCCACAGGCCAAAAACATGCATATGAGGTTAAATGATAACTCTAAGTTGTCACTAGGTGAGAGAGAAAGTGAAGCTGTGAATGGTAGTTTGTCTATTAGTGTCCATTTGATGGACTGGTGACATGTCCATGTCCATAACTATTGTCCAATGACCAGAATACTTTTAGCAATCCTGCATGAAAAGAAAAAAAGAAAAAAAATCGGATGTTTTGGTTGATAATATATACTGCATTGTACGCATATGTTTCTGACTTTGTCTTGAAGGACTTATTGTAACATCTTCATACCATACTCATAAAGTTGAGTTTAACTAATTACAGCTCAACGTTTTGACAGCAACCAAAAAAAAATCAATCAGCTTTATATATCATTGTGTACACCTTTCCTTCGTCATTTTCACACTCTGCCTGTGTTGCCTCCCAAGGATCTATATGAGGCACACAGACAAGAGTCTTTAATTTTACGCCTGGGTAGATCGTACACGTTATTGCTCCACATTCTTTATGCTTATATTGAATTAGAGAGCAGGGGAATAACTGCGGTTTTTAAATGAACATTGAGGGGCTCCGTCCTTTAAAGGAAGCCTTTTGATTCACTATAAATCTCTGCCAACAGGGCATCAACAAAAATTCTGCTCCGTTATGATGCAATCTTTCAGTCTGAGGCAACATTACAAAGTCTTGTACATGAAAAACTGTCATGAAAGCATATGGCAGAGTTTTAATTACATCCAGAGGACTGATGAATAATGGGGACGATGTGGGACAGTGATACAACCGCTGCCTCTCATAATAGAAAACACTATTGTTTTCCTGTGGGAAAATCTAAAGCATTTCTCGTGTGAAATCCACTCCTTGTGTTCAGAAAGCCACAGAGCCGAGCAACATAAAAAAAGGAAACAAACCCCCATCTATCTATTGTTTTAGTCAGGCTTTGGCTAGAGCGCTTCTTCAGCTTATAATGAAAGCTGTTAATGTTTGCAGCTTCTGTCCTTCCTGTTTCCAAGAGACAATATTGAACCTTAGGCTTTAAAATAGTGGCAGCTGTTGTAAAGGGTTATACCAGAGGCGACCATGCAGTCTAGATGGATTCACTGAAAACTGAGCTCTCCGTTAACATTGGTACGATCAATATTAAAGGGTTTGTGTGGTTAACAAAATCTCTGCAGCATTAAAAAAGCCATTTAAGAAAGTATTAGTGCTTCTTCCATTGTTATTTCCATTCAAATAGCATTAGATCAAACTGCAGGTTTTAATATCAAATCGAAGCATTCTAAAACCATTCTGTCAGGAATAATAGAGCATTTGCATCAGGATTATACAACTAAAGTAAAGGAGGATATGCAGCTAAATGTGGAGAAATTAAGCTCAGTTAGAAGGAAATCTTGAATGGATTAGAAAGACCTTTTTTTGCCCACTGCCAAAGGAGAATATATAACTATGTTGTCATTTTGTTGGTAAAATATCTCATGACCCACTGAACACATTTTATTAAATGTATAAAGTAATTACTGGATGTACATCTACAACTGATTAACTTTTGGAGTCAGTTCCATGCAAGACAGCTGCCACAGCAAAGCAATAAAATTATTTTAGTAAAAACATTGGCATGAATGATACATATTCCTTCAAGGAATGCGGGGCCTTAAATTGTGTTTGTTTTTTTGAAAACATACAGCTATTGTCATTTTTCTAATGTTTCAAAGCAGGTCACTTTTAGATGTAGGTTGGTTTAATGCTTCAGTGCTACAGAAGACAGCTTTCTGAAGCTTACTTTTGTTTCTCTATATAATACGGCAAAAATGTAAACAAATTCAATTCAGTTACACCAGCTTACTGAGACTTATTTGCTCTGCAGTTTTGAGTAGGTGGAGGTGAAATTGTCTTGTTTTTTAGAAAGTTTTTCAAATCTCATTTTGGGCTATGGAGAAAACATGAGAAAAAGTTAAAACACTTCTGATGGTATCTTATCAATACACCCATAAGCATTGTGTCTGGTAAAAAAAAAAATAGATTTGTAACAGTTGTAAATCAAAGAGGTGAAATCTTTGCCTCAGTCGGTCAATAAAAAAATCAGCCAAACTCAATTTGAATTTTTTTTTACTTTTCATCTCCAGAAAAGAAGTACTACTTCTTGCTTTGAATGTGACCCCCTGGACTTGGGTTCTTTCAATCTGAATATATTTCCAGAGGATGCATCTTTTGGATGAAGTTTAACAAAATATTTTTTTCATCCATTTGTTAATCTGATAATATATTCCCCTGGAAAGTTGTTGATTTGTGCCCTCTGAAAGCTGAATTGGGGAATTACAGTTTAATGATGAATTCCTTTTTTCAGGGTTAGCTGCTGATGTTTGTATGGCTTTTTCAGTGGCTGCATCTTTGATCTTTTCTTTCATCTCACCAACTCGTTCAAATAAACGAGCCTTAATGAAAAATCCCATTCCTTGCCATGTCCCGCTGCTTACGCAAACCTTGTCCTTTACAGCCTCTCTTCTGCAACCTAACCCATTTCTGTTCCACTTCTCTTGCCCCATTCTTTCCGCGCCGATGCCGCTGTTGTTCCCCAGCTCGATGTGAATAATGTATACAGTCTTCTGAGAGACACGAGGCAGACAAGCATGAATGGGCATAGGTTGGGGAGCTTATCCCTTAACTTCTTTCTTTCTATTTATCGTATTGCCCCTGGTGAATACACTGCAGGAAAGTGCTAACATGCATACATTTACACCATCTCATGTTTGGATGTTGACACATTGGAACACATCCATGTGCATTAGGGGGGGATTCTTGTTTTTTTATTTCTGTAAAATAAAGAAAATGTTTATGACCTCGTGCATTAATACATCCAATTACTGCAAGACATTGGCCAAGATCTCCACAGAGGTCTGGGCTCTGATGCCTGGTACGGATGTTTATGCATGATGCACTAGTTTGTATGTGTTTGTCTGTGCGCATGTACACATCTTGCTTGGCACTCAGAGAAGTACTAACAGAAAAATTCAAGACCAAACATATTCATACCATTTCCTGAGCTTTGTCTTATTTTTCAGAAAAAACAGTAGCGATCTGTGCACAGAGATCTGTGCATTGTGTCGACCACAAGACAAAACATTGAAAATAGACAAGTCAAGATTGACCCACAAAATGTGGCTGCAAATTTTATTTCTTAAAGACTGTAGATCCAGAGCTCTGCAAAAAAGCTAAAACGTGTTTTTTTTTTTTTTAATCTATTCAGTTTATCTACATATAAGTCCAGTTCAGAAGAAATGTCATCTTAGGGAATTATACAAAAAATTCACGTTATAAAATGGCGTAAATGTTATCTACAGCAATGAAGCAACTGAAAAACATGTGACATTTTAAATTTGAAACAAAATTGTCAATTTTCCGTCATCCCTGGCATTTGACAGTAAAACCATATAAACCAGTTATCATGGCACCAGAGAGCTTTTTTTTAGACCTCTCTTCAAACTGCCAGCAACAACAGAGATGGACCATTATAGTTTTTGATACCCTCACACTTAAGAGGTCATTATGTTGTGGTTCACACATGTAACACACAGACACATAAACACAAAACAAGCAATTGTAAGCCAAAGTGGTTTGTGAACTGTCTGCTTCTTGTGTTCGAGTGGGTTGCCGCTATTCACACGATGGGGATGGGGCTATTATTCACAGGGCACCCCACATTCACTACATATTATAGCTATCTGTCTCTATTGTGAGAAATGACAGGGACTTCAGTTCAGTGAGCTTGAATAACCCCCCCTCTCTCTCTCCTGTCTCTTTTTCTGTATCTTTCCCTCCTGGACACCCAGGTGCTTCTGAGATGTGATTCTCTGAGGTTTATTTTACTCTGATCAAAGAATAAAAAACAGGTAAGAATATGCATGCCTGAAAGTGTGTGTATGTAGACTTAAATAAACACCATCCATCCATCCATCCATCCATCCATCCATCCATCCATCCGATCTTGATTTGATTTATTCATTTATAATGGGGAAAGTGCAATTTAATAAAACACATGACAATTTATAAGTTAAAAAACGCAGCATTGGCCAAAACACTATTTTTCATTTGTAGTCCCCTGACCAATGATGTTTAAAAGCAATACAATAGAAAAATATAAATACAACACAAATGCACAATTAATAAGGACAAGACAATCCATCCATCCAACCATCCATCCAGCCTCCCAGTCATTGTTTGACTACTTTTTCATGCGCAGTCACAGGGGAACAGACAGGATACACCCTTGACAAGTCGCCAGTCCATCACAGGGTCACATAACAACAAACAAGTCAGACAACTATTAACACTCTCACTCACACTTAATGGCAATTTAGAGTTGTTACCTAACCTAATATGTGTGTTTTGGTCTGTGGGAGGAAACCAAAGAACCTGAGGAAAGCCACATATGCACAGGGAGAACATGCAAATTCCACACTGAAAGGCCACAGGGGAACCTACAACCCTCTTGCTGTGAGGCAACAGCTCTAACTACTGTTCTGCCTAAGTCTTTACTTTCAAACCTATTTACTCAGGTTTTTGGTTAGAGTACATTCTTATTTACAGCAAGCATATTCAAGCCTACAGGGATCACTGTTGCACAAATAAACACACACACACACACATCTGGTTTGCTGTGGGTTTTTGCAGACTCCACAGTATGCATTTTGCTTTTTTAGAACCCGAATGCGACCCAGCTTGTTCCCCCGAGATCTCAGGGTTCCATCTGTGCCAGGAAGTGCTCTAATTGGCCCAACAAATGTGTCCTCTGAAAGTGCTAATCCAGTTTGATTTGACCAAGCTTCAAAAAGAATATGGAACGGCCAGCAATAATCAGCGAGTGTAACAAGATGCAAAAGCGGAGCGGAGCAGAACCGGAAGCGTGCAGACGGGCGCGCGCACCAGTCGCTCCTCAGCTGCAAACAATGTTTGAATTAATTGCAATCAGCCTGCTGTTCGTTGAATTCATCAGCAGGAGTTTAAGCACGAACACAGACCTTCATCTGCCCATGAAGCCACTCACCACAACTTATTTACAGTGTATTTACAAGCTGAGCAGGACCTGTAAAATGTTGGATTTACGAGCTCCCCTTTAATTAGGAGTACTGACTCCTAGAGTTGGCTGATGAATTGCACATCCAATTTATTGACGATCGAGTAGGGTGGGAGAGCAGTTGTTTGATATTGACACACTTGGCAGAGGGCTGTGGTTGACATCCGTGTTTTTTTTTTCTAAAAAGAGAATTATATTGCATCTTTGCTGTGTAAAAACCCACAGGTCGTGTTTTCATGCGTAATCCTATTCTTTATTGATTGAATTGGCTGTGAATATGAGAGTTCTCTCTCTCGCTTTCTACTGCTGTATGTGATTTTGCAAATTAATTTTTGCAGTTGGAAAGGTTTTATCAGTTTTAACGGTCAAGGATATTTCACTCAAGATGCACACGACTTGGATAAAAAATCAAGAAAATGTGTGAATCTCAAGGCTCGTTGGAGATCTCTGCAAGAATGGAATATTGTTGATTTGGGTCAATTTTTTTTCTGTTTGTTGTGTCTTTTTACTTTATTTTGTAATAATTATCATTGTGAAAGCCAGCTCTTGTGACTGTCTATGTACCTGTGTTTGCTTGACTGACTGTTGGCCAAATCTTTCTCTCGGACCAGTGGAAGGGTTTTAACAAAATCCTCAAAAAGCAATTAGTGGATGTATATTTATTTCCTAATTTTTCAAGTTGCTGCACATATTCTAAGTACTATTGTATTGAATGAGGTGTTTGTTTAAAACTTTGGTATTAGATGTTGGAGCCAATCCTTGTCTGTCAACAAAATATCTTATGAACCAGTGGGCTTTAATGAAACTTTTAGAAAATGCATTTTTCAACTGATTCAATTTTGAAGTCCAAATCATGGTCACCAGAGCTAATCAAGTCTAACAAATCCAAACATGGCTGTAACCCCACATTTTAAAATGTTGGGCCAAATTTGCATGTAATAGACAAGAGCCGTCCCCATCAAAGACTTCAAGTTCTAATAAAAATGTAAATATACCAGGTGGTGGACAATATGCATTTGGTTAAGGAATGCTAATTTAATTTATAGATTAAAACACTTTATGTTCTTATAATATTTTATCTAATGATTCTGTGTCTATTTTAACCCTCTTGTTGCCTTCGGATCAAAAAGACCTGAAACAGAGTTTAAAAGCAGGAAAAATAATCTAATGAAATCTGATGACATGTTCTAGATTGACCCCAGAATTAGAAAAAGTTAAATGTTTTTTTTTTTTTTTTATTTCCTTGTAAGCTGTAAAAAAAGTAAAAAATATTTTCTTTGGGTCATTTTGACCTGACAATCATTTTGCATTGAAATCACAATCACAAAGTCAATTACGCACCACAAAGATGTGAAAATGCTTTGCATTTAAAATTTATCAGTAGCAGACAAAAACATGAAAAGAGGTGGTCTTCTCAACCAGAATGTTCTGCTTGTACACTGCCTGGATTTGGCAGTCAAGGGGGTGGCACTAATAATTTGAGGGTGTCTAGAAATGCCGGAACATATAGAATCTCATGATTGAAATATAACAATATTGCCACCTGGCCAGTATAAGTGTCTTGTTGCCATTCTACAGAGGACAAAAAGAACAGGAAGCAGTGCGAGAAAGTACAGGTTCTCATGATCGAAATGTAACAATATTGCCACCTGGTCTGTAGGCAATGTGTGCCTTTTTGACATCCTACCGAGGACAAAAAGAATGGGAAACAGTAAAGAAAAGTATTGAAATGTAACAACATTGTCTTTGAGGCTGCTCAGAGCCTATAAAAGTGCTGGAGATGACAGCACCCCAAATCCTCTCTACTGCAGTCATGAGTGTGGGTTTCACTGCTGAACAGATTCTAGAAATAATCTTTTCAAATGACCAGTAAGACAACCCTGATTTGGAAGAGGATGAAAGAAGAAGATGGGGAGGAACAAAACCCACATATGCAAAAGATAACATAAACAGTGTCATAAAACCCAGGGGTATCTCCTAAATAAATGCAGTCTTTCTGCAACGTGAAAAGGGAAAATTCAGGCATTCACTCAATTTCTGGTGAATGACAAGTTGTTCCTTCAGGCAAATATAGAAATTTTTAGAATTAAAGATAATTTATTCAGCTATTTCTTTTGAGTTTTAGTGAAGAAGGACAAAGGGTGTATACAAAATATAAAGACAACAGGAGGGTAAATGACTTCCTGTCCAGTATGTGTCACCCTGCATGCTTTCCTTCCTCGTCACTCATATTTCTTTGAATGGCTGCTTTGAAAACCGACTTTGGGATATCAAGGCCTTATTCTGTCTTTATTTCAGTGAAACAATGAGTAAAAAAAAAGAACAACAGGAAATGGGATATGTCACTCCTCATGTAGGGATGTGTTTCTTTCTCTGGGTGAAACAGGTGCTTCCTGCTCCATGTGCACAAATATACCCACAACCTTCAATTGCCATAATAGTAATGAGAGCATAGATTGAAACACAATCCATTATTGATTTCTAAAACAATGATCCCATGTTAAGTGAGACACATAGCAGTACAGTTCATATCTCTGTGGACAGATAAGCAGACGGACGTTTTCTTGGACAGGCACTCGCACTCAATACATGCTGTCAGATTTGTTTTGTAATCACAAAGTTTAAGTTGTAAAATACAAACATACCAAAAAAAGAAGAAAGCTTTTTGGGTAACTCTAAATATAGTTATAATTACAGCTTAAAAATATAATTCAGAGCTTTTAATTTAGGGTTCTGTTGAAAGGTGACAACCAGTATCTTACCTGTTGTAGATAGTTGTTTGAATCACCTCAGTTTGGAGAAATACAAAGTAGTTTTGACCATTCTAACAAGCAGGGTTTGATAAACAGGTAATGCATAATTAGTCGTTTTTATTTATTTACTTTTACCTAACTGAAACAGTAACACTGTTATTGCATTTTAAATTGAGCAAGTTGTGACTGTAAGTAATTACCTTTTCAGTGTAACATTCCTAGCACTACTGACAAGCTAATGGCTCGTTGTGGTGGCCTCAAAAAAAACCAAACAAACAAAAAAAAAAAAAAATGCCATCAGTCTTCACATTCCCATCAGTGTTGCTTTACACCAATATTACCAGATAATTTTGCTGGTTATTTGCTGACACAAATAGTAGCTGCAGTAGCATCACATTGTACCACTTACACTTCAGCCTGGGGCATTTCCTGCAAGAGCGTCACATTTCTACAGGGATAGCAATGTCATGCAAAAATCGAGGGTTTTGTATAACTTTTAAAATGAGTGTTTTCATGTACTGTTTAAATATTGCTACTGAAGTTCATTTAAACACAGAAATCTAGTGTTAAACTATTTTTTTCTCAACATTATTACTTTGAAAGAGCTATCTACAACAGGTAAGACATTAACTGTAGGGGTGCACAAAAAAATCGGTTCACATCGGAATCGTTATTCTCATTTACAAAGATTCAGAATCGATTTAAAATGTTCCAAAATCAATTTTTAAAAATAAAAAACAAAGCAAACATAATGGTTGTCAGCCTCCATTTTGTAACTATGTGGGATGTCCTGATGTCACCACAGAGCTGTTTCTGGAACGCATGCATGTGCAGAAAGCACCAAAACAACTACAAAACTGGAGGAAAGACATATTCAACTGGCCTCCACTTTATTGAATGCAAAGATTTGGGTTCATTTAGGATTTTTAGTGCATGAGTCTAAGTTTGACACGAGCTTCACTATGTGCAAAGTTTGCAAAATTAAGACGAACCACTTTGGGAACACGACAAATGGGCTCACACTATCAGTTTTGAGCTAAAAAAAAAAAATCGATTTTGAATCGAATCGTGGTCCCAAAAATCTGAATCGAATGGAATCGTGAGATAGCAAAAGATTCCCACCCCTAATTAGCTGTTTATGACACTTTCATAAACCCCATTTCTAAAGATCTTAGGTATACCTTTAAGGATTCAGCCAAACCCTGACATTCAAAACTTTCAAATATTGTGATTCCATAACAGAGGCTTGCTTATTGTGCCCATAATGAAGACATATTCCCCCATAAGGTCTGTGTTTACATATTTAGCTCCCCACAAAACAAGCCCACCCAAACATATGCAACCACACAAACAACTCTTCCCCTCCTCGCCTTAACCCCGTCGTGAATATAGGCTTATTGTTTTACAATATGACCTTTGACTTGAGCTGAGAGGCTTTTTGTCCTGAGACAATAGATCCCATATTGTAAACCCTGTCATCCACACACAGCTGCCACAGAATGAGTTCAGATTGTCCGGGGTCCAGGCTGAAGGCTTTGAGGCAGGCACTTGTGGTATGTGTGTTGTCTGTGCTTGCTTAGTTTTTTTTTTCTGTTCTGTTTGTGTCTGTGAGATGGAGGCCTGTTTTCGAGAGTTGACAGATGGACCTTGTGCAATTAGACTCTCAGCCTTGTTGTGTGCAGAAATGTAGAAATGTACGTGTGCGCACAAACAGACGCACACAAACCCCACTCATCCACAGGCACCCACAGCATGGGAGGAGGCAGATGTTTCTAAAACTCAAGACCTGGCAGATGTTATAACAGAGACGCAAACTGAAGCTTTATAAACCTGAGATACCTGAAAACCTACATACCTATGAGATTTTGCTGCTGTTTAGTAAAACTTAAAAAACTGACATTGAACAAGACTTTGTACAGATTTCATGTATTATATCATGTTTGTTTTGCACAAATTTGACCTCATCAAATACATTGCAGTTCTACAGAGTGAGTGATGGTAATATTTTATCTTTTTGAATGATTTTGACAAGGAAAAATTAAATCTTTGTTTTATTCTTTGATTGCCAAAATAACTTTGACATTTAGCAGAAAAGAGTCTGCATGTTTTCCACAGCATGATGTACACTCAAATGTAATGCTAATTTATTCACTTATTGAACAACTACTTTGATGTTTTTTTTTCTTTTTGTTTTTTTTAGAATTCAAACATTCAGTATCTTTTCAAATGTCAGGACGTGTAGTATTATTTGTCATATTCTAATGTAATTTGTTGCTAATGAGATAAAGACTTTTGCTCAAACAAAGACACAGAACATATTATGTCTCTAATTTACGCATAATTTTCTCATTAATTAAATCATTCAATAAATCAATAATGAGAATAAATTTTTTTTTTTCTAAAAATAGGCTCAGATGTTTTTGCGCTAGCACTTAAAAGAAACATCCCCAACCCTGTTCCTCGTGACCCACTGTCCTGCATGTTTTAGCTGTTTCCCTGCTTCAACACTATTCAAATAATTAAATTACCTACTTAGAATGTGATCAAATTTAGCACAAAATCTGTCAATGACTCATTCATTTCAGTCAGGTGTGTTAAAGCAGGAAAAAAGCTAAAACATGCAGGACAGTTGTCTTTGAGGATCATGGTGGACGTCTTGCTTAAAGCACTACAATTGTTTTTCACTTTGACTTTTCTTTACCTGCTTTTCAGTTCAGTGATTCCACATATTGCTTGAAAACATTATGAACTAATACTTGTAATGGTTTATTTAAACATCAACTCTAGGCTAAAAATGCATTATTCAGTCTTTCTGTGAAACATCACTCTTCATTTATATGTCAGCAGAACCTTTCATCTAAAACTTTGTGAGTGATTAGGCCTATTTTAGGTGCAAACATTATTATTTTTTGTAGGGATGCACCGATATGAAAATTTCAGCTCATATTGATATCCAATATAAATATTGCTGTTATGGCCGATAACCGATATTTACCGCTATTGTAAAAACACACAAATTATATTATACACATATACGCACAAACACACTTGGGTCTTTTTTTGATATTGAAAATAAATGACCAGACCCTTGACATGGCTCCCTATTTCAGTTATTCGTGGCTATGCAGCATCAATATCACTATCATGACCAAACAGAAGCTGCTCAACCAACCATTTCGCCTCCCAAAACAGAAACACAAAGCTAAAAAGTGGGAAATCAATATCGGACGTTAATATCGGCCCAGTTTTACATATCGGACCGATACCGATATTCTAAAAAATTACCAACATTGGCCGATACCGATATTAATGCCGATATACATCATGCATCCCTAATTTTTTGTAAACTGATAAATAGACAGTGCAAGCCTCAATTTACCTTTGGGTCACACTATAATCTTGATTTTTGTAACTTATTTCAAGAAGTTTGATTTCTGCATGTAGACATCAAGGGCCTGTTTGAAGTGGCTCAAGGGGTCCCGAGGCCTTATTTTGTCCATAGCCCCAAATAAAACAAGCTAGAGGTTGAAATGTGATATTTTAGTAGCTGTGAACTTCTCAGTGGTTTAGTACTTAAAGCCGTACCATCAGGACCAATGAGCACTTAACCTTTAGCTTTTCCAGTTTTGAGGCTGTTTTGTTTTGGTGTGATTGGGTGTGACTGTTCCCAGGTGTGACAGTGTTAATGAGTGAATGTAATCCGTATTTCTTTCCTCTCAGCTGCTTCCCCTCGATCATTCATGCAGACCTGAACATGTTATTGTTCTTAGCTACTGAGCGGGCTAAATGAAGCTTGTGATTTGATAGTTTACATTCTCAGTTATTATTCCTGGTTTAAAAGTCAGCGTATTGTTGCTCTGCATCAGTGCCACTCAGGAGAAATTTTTGTTGGTGTTACTTCTGCTGTCAGTTGGCTTTGTGTACTGTTGACTGTTTTAAAGATACAAATCAATCCCTTATGCACTCCATCTTCCCTCCGAAGATCAAAACAGAGCACCAGGGGATCAAACACACACACACATCAAATCAACACACATGCAGAGTGACTCAAATACAATATACTCAACATCACTTACAAGTAATGCATTGGCACCTGAGTGCAACGTTTCAACCCCCAGCACGCCATGTGTACATGCACACACATGACAAGAGGGAATAGCCTGCAGAGATGCTCTTGTCAACAACTTGGAGGCAGCAGCTATTTGGAGCCACACCATATTCCAGGAAGGATAAGCCATCTTATTTGTGTGATGAGCCTTTATGAAAGAAAACAAGTCGGGGCAGTTACTACTGTATCATCGCTGTTGTATCTCCTTCCATTTGTGGATTTTAGTCATGCAGAGGATATTGTGGATGTTGATTTCCACAGGGCTTGGTGTGATGATGTACAGATGCACTCCCAGATGTTTTCCCTTACATCTCTGTTTACCAGTTCAATTATCCTCATCACACACTGTGCAGAAGTGTTGACCTGTTTGAGCGCTTCAACATGATATAAATAAAATAAAATAAAAACAAAATGATCATAAAACTATTGCAAGCCAGAGTTCTTCTTACAAGAAACGTCACTTCTACTTTTAGAAGCTGGAATGAGATGATGCTTTAAAGAAAGATGACAAATTTCTTGTCTTGCTTTCATCAATGCTGTGAAACCATACTGGTTTTATATCCAACATATTATAAAAGGTGAAGTATTTTCTATTTCAAGTCTACAAAATAAACCAGTCTGTCATTTCCCATTATCATACAGCATGATATGCTTTGAAAATGCATTCTTTATGCTTTACGAATGAGATTATATAGGGTATCATATACTGTATTTTCAAACGTGTAACTCGCAAAGAATGAGGTCAGCTGACTACCTGAATATACTGAATGACCAGGTTATTCCATCAATAGATTTTTTTTTTCCTGATGGCACCGCCATATTCCAAGATGACAATGCCGGGATTCATCGGGCTGGAATTGTGAAAGAGTGGTTCATGTAGCATGAGACATCATGTTCACACATGGATCGACTCCACAGAGTCCATTGAGAATCTTTGGATGTGCTGGAGAAGGTCAGACTACCATTATCAATGCAAGATCTTGGTGAAAAATGAATGCAACACTGGTTAGAAATAAATGACATTGTAGTAGTGTATTGAAACAATGCCACAGCGAATGCATGCCGTAATTAAAGCTAAAGGCGGTCCAACCAAATATTAGCGTGTGACCTGTTTTTTTGGTGGCAACTTTTTGTTTTGGCCGGGCAGTGTATATATCTTCTCACTGAGATTCTGTTGTTGAAACTTAGTTTTATCTAAAAATACTGAAATTTTCAAAGAGAATCAATGTTTGAGACCTCAAGCTACAACATGAATATAAGATTCACACAGCATTGGATGAATCTTTTTATCAAAGATTTCCTACTGGCACAATTAGGCATAGATGAAACAAGGAGTGGAGATTGCTTTACACACCCTGGATCCTTATTTGTTTAGACTATTTGATTTTATTGAATATAATCAGTTTTCTGTACCTTTTTGAAGAATAAGTTTTTTTACTCTATAATTAAAATTGTGCCAGACCAACATAAAATTAAACTCTCTTTCCATGAAGAAATGCATATTTCCAGCTGATTTGCATTGCATGAATCTTGTGTGATCTGTTAGTGCTTGGAGTATGTGGCAGGGATAACGCTCAACTATTACCACACTAAATTGGAGCCTAATAAATGTAAAACCATTTTTGCAATTGATAAAATCAATTGGATGTGGCTGCCATCTTGAATCAAGTTAATTCTAAAAAGTTATTAGTTGTATATGCAGTTGTATATGTGCCTCTAATGAATTTGTTCTGAAAGTTCCAGTGGAATCTATAGTGCTTCATTTTTGCTAACAAACAATCACACATAGACACAGGCACTTACATGATCCACCACTTCTAACTGCAGTGAACAGTGGAATAAAGAATGTTGAAAGTGAGTGTATCTTTTGTACATGGCTTGTTTTGAGATAAACAGCTCATACATGAGATGATAAACATTCAGTCTAACCACTCCGATTCCCCTTCTGGCTCTGTTGAATTACTGTATTTTCAATGCACCTGCCCACTCTGGTTTGTTGATTAGAATACATCAGCCCACAAGGGATATGAAACTGCAATAAGATCCAGACCTCAACCCTGTGTGATTTGAATATGAAATGATTAGTTTATTGATTTTGGCTATTTGGATCTCCCACCCGAGGTGATATTGTGGCAGCACAATCACCATAGCTGACATTTAGCACTGTGTTTACCTTTGCTGTCCTCGCTGATTGCATCAAAATCACCACCCATACATTCTGCGGGAGCTCATTGTGTCATCAATTTTAGGAAGATGATGGATAGAGCTTATCAGAAATGCAATGGTTGTTGTTTTTGCACAGTCAAACAACCAGGATTTCTCTGCAGTAACAGAACTACAGTCATTATAGGCTTCCATTTCAAAAAGATTTAAATAAACATTAACGAAATGGCTGATTCAGTTCTTCTTTCATCCCTAATTTACAAGTACATTATATGTAATTTTTAAAAGGAGAATTGACCAATCAATCCTACTGGTAGATTATGCTTGTATTGTGTAATATTGTTCTAATTGCTTTTTGTAATGGCAATTGATGAGACTTCACAGGGTTTAAATCAAATTCACCCAAGGTAATTAGGTATATTGTATTGTTTTATATTCTTTTATAATATATTGAATATAATTTTGAATCATTTTATAAAGTTATGATAAATTGACGTTTTTTTTATATATTAGAGTTTTAGTTTGTAACTAACAGCGTAAAATTATAATTGATAAAGGCTGAATGTGTTTGTCATATTGTAGGAAGTGATAATGTGTTTTGAGGTTAAAAAAGGGGGGTAGCAACTATTAGCTAAACCATACTTTTCCACCAACACTTGATCAGATACCCATGATTTTATAATATTGTATATTAAATTGCATCAAACATATATCTTTTTGTTTGTATTGTATCATACAGCATCATTTATAATAGCTTATAGTTGTTTATTGTGTTGTCTTATATTATAGGCCTATTATAGTATTGTATCTAACAGTGTATAACCGTAGTATATTATTTCAAATTCTAATTTACATTTTGTCGCATTTGTATTGTATAAGTTTTGTAAATATATTTAAAAATGTTTAACATATGCTCTGGTAATCCACAGAGCCAAGCATCTCAGCTGAATTGATAAGTGCTGGAACTTAAATATAAAGACATAGCAATCCATTTTATGTTGCAAGCCTAAATATAAAGTTCAGCCCAGCAGGGAACAGTAATAGGTCTTGATTTCTTTTTGTGTATTGATGTTCCAGGTGCATTTGCGGAACACCGCTGTGCCTATTCAATCCCTTTAAACTTTGAAGAAAATCTCCTCTTAAGTTCAGATTTGTGACTTTGTTTCCAGAGAACTGAAAATGTAATATCAAACAAAGTGTTTGCTGACAAATACTCCCATATCACTCTGGACATGTGCCATGAGACGTTGTACGCACATCACTGCTTTGAGCTGCAATGCTGTCAAAGTGGCTCAAAAAGAGCGTAATGTGCTTTTTAGTACGAGCGTCAAAAATTATTATGCGTCCACCTTCACATTTTCCTATGCACAAGTCAAATTGACAGTTTATGAATGAATGTACTCTTCTCTTTGCTATATCTGTCTGCATTTCCAGTGCCATTTTCTCAGCAGTTAGACAATCTAACGTTAAGTGCCTCTTTTTATATTTATATACCAGTGTTGGTGCTTATGTATTATTAACTTATGAAGAGCGCGGTAAGCATCCCAGAAAGGCCTTTTGAATAAATATTTCAAGAGCCAGATACACAAAGTTCATATCTGCCCTGTACTCCAAAAGCAAAGATTTGGTCCTTATGTCTTATGCAGAAATCACTTTCCTCTACTAACTAGAGATCACTGAGATCTAAAGTTTGCTGATTCCACACAAATCTTTTCAAGTTTGCTTATTTTTGAGCCAATGTACCTTCTATTAAAGCAATAGGGGAAGGAGTCTCATTATTTGGGCCCTCTGAAATCCAAGCCTTTCATGTGAGGTCAGTCTGAAATGCAAAACAAAGGAAGTGGAGCACACGAAGACAGTAAACATTTCTAATCTTTGCAGAGCGACAGAGGTAACAGGACTGATATGGCGGATAATAGAGAGTACAGCGAAAGCAGCATGAGAGAAAAGACGATTTAAAGCCGCATTACAGGGAAGATATTTTAAAAGCAAAAAATGGACTGGATGGAAGACAGCAGGAAGCGATGGAAATAGATAGGCGGAGGGAATGGACCTAAATTGGGAATACAACTGAAAAAAATAGTTGAAAAAGCACCAAAACAAGAACACTTAGACTGTTATTTGAAGATATTCTCCTGCTGACAAAGCCTGGTTGTTTTGTGAGGATTTGAATCTAGGTTACAAGAGCTGCATCTTGCATGTTTGTCTTCCTCCTCTTTAATCTAGCATTGCCCATTGCTGATGTCGCTGTTCTTCATACTGTATGGGACAACTTTCTCTCCTTCTCCCACAAATACAATTGTTTGTGCACACAGAGCTCTGCCTCTTGCTTTAAGGCATGGCTTTGACGGATCCATTTTGACAGTACTGGGTTTGGAGCGCAGTGATGGAGCGGGAGATGGCGATGGGGGAGAGAGAAGGTGGTATGAAGGAGAAGACAGATGAATCAAAGGGAGAAAAACAACGGCAGTGGCAGTAAAATCAACATCACCACGTCTCTCGTTGACATAATTGAGTGTATCAGAGGCAGTTTTGTAAACCATTAACTTCCCCCTTATGGGTTACTTTGCTCCACCGTGCAAAAGGCTGCATATGTGTGTGTTCAACTGAGTGACTGTGGGCTTACAAATGTATTTCCATGTGACACACTTGCTTTTTTTAGGCATCAGCTTGCTTAATTTTGTTGTATTTGCATTGCTTTTGCAGTTGCCAGGTTTATCTGTGCAATGTGATTCTGGTCAAGAGAGCAGTACATAGTTTTGCATTAAACAGCTATTCTAAAATTAATATATTCTTTTTTTAAAGGGCGTTTTAGTGTTATTTTATAATGTATGCAGAGACTCAGGCTCAGTATATTTTGTGTTTCAGTCATCTTATCTGAAATTTGAGTTGGCTTATGGAACAAATGGAAAGTAATATGCTTTAGCGCAGACACCATCTGATTTAACAGACATATCTCCATTTCAAATCTGGAGTGGTGTTTGTATGCTTTTACATTTCTTGCCTGCTGACATGAACATACTAACCTGTCTAACGGTTTTTGTTTCATTTGTCTTGTTTCTATAGTGGTCGACAAAATGAAAACTGTCTCAAATGCTCAAAACATGATAGAAAGAAAATATATAAAAAACAAAAGTCCTCATTTAGTTCTGACCTTTGCTGAGTTTATAACCAGACAGATGTTTGAAATTTGTGTAACAGAAGATAAGAAGTCAACAAATAATACCCTCAAACTAGTAATGTGTTAAACTAACATATATTGGAACTTTCTGCTACTTTATCCTAATAAAATAAATTTACAGCCAGCATTCTCCCTCTCTCTCTCTCTCTCGCTCTCAAGTTTCTTATCTGTATCAGTGATGCTGATGCTCACATTCTTGCAAACATTAATTTTCACATCTCAGCAAAAATACAAGTGTGTTTAATAAAGCTGCACTTTTGGCACATTTTCATGCACAGCACTGCTTTTAACTATGGATATGTAACAAACCGTTGATAAAGAATTTTGGATTGTTGTAAAAACAGGACTCAGCTGTGTCAACACTGATATCAAGTTTAATATAAATTCTCAGTGCATGAACTATGAGAACTTTGCTCCAATGAATGGGCGTTTGCTGCATACATAGCAACGAAAAAGAATTGTGCAAGTTTTGAAGTATTTTTAGGCAAACATTAAAAGTTTGGATATCACTTATTGATTGCAATAAATGTTAACACAGCAATATATCTGACACCATAGAGACTAATGTAGACTGAAAAATAGATTTCACATTGGCGGGCCACTTAAAAAAATGTCAGCATCAAAGGTATCAGTTCTGTGGCTTGCTACAGTTTATTGCAGACTTATGGCACTCAGACACAAGCATAATTTGTGCAACTTGATAGATTGTATTGCTTGCCTAAAAATATCTTAGTATGTCAATATCCGATGTTTGAAGGCTTGATATTACAAAAATGGATTGTTGAAAATCATTACCAGAGGAATTAAAAACAGTGCTTAATTAATTTGCTTTATAAATGTCCTCATTTCTTTTTTACTGTCTTCTGCTGCCCTGTCCCCACCCTAATGTCACTCCTGTTTAATCCATCCATTTTTTAAGCACTGTTTTTCTAGACATTATTCCTCTCTGGCCTCGTTCCTGCACATCCTACTCCATCTTCTTCTGTCCTTTCTTATTCTTTAACGTCTCCTCATTTCCCAACCCTGTCATCTTCTCTGCTTCGTCTCCCCTCTCAGTTCTTCCTTGCATATTTCCACCTCAGCCCATCTCGTCTCATGAGGCAGGCAGCACGTGTAGAGTTGATTAGAAAGGAGCGTTTGAAAGTTAAGAGCGGAGCTGAACAGAAAGTGGTGTCTAGCCGCCAGGTGTTAAGGAATGGAAACGGATGTGTCGTGCACACGAGGTCGTTGGCGAAGAATTTTCAGGGTGGTTTCGGTGCATTGGATTTCTCGAAGCATCCTTGGAGCAGACAGAGTCGGCCATGCAGAAACTGCAGGGGTTCGCTCAAAGCCAGAACCTCCCTGGATGCAAGGCATGTTTTACATGGAGGTGGAGAAAGATGTGCTGAGTGCAAATCCTTTCACCTGATCTCAGTTGAATTTATTTTAAAAGTTTTTATCATTTAAAATAGAGAGCATATAGGAAACTCTTTTGAAAAGGAACTATTTAGGAAAAGGACAGACGGGAGCCTTTTTTGAACATTCAGCTCAGGCAAAATGAAAAACAGCCCAAGATTCTATCTTGATTACTCTCCCTATTAGGAAACATAACTCAAAAGAAAGTAGCCTTTCTTGAAAGAATGCAAGGTGTCTGCAGCAATTCAAGCTAAAAAATTTGGTTGGAGATGAATCTCAGCTACTTCCATATTAAATCCAAACTTGATATTCATAAAAGAATATATTAAGTTGTGTTTTCAAGGGCCAGTTAGCTATTACAGCCACATTGAATTGTGTCAACTCCAAAACAGCTAAGTAGTTGTCAGTGTACATCATCAGCCAAAATAATCATTTGATCGGAACCAAGAAGTTGAAGTCCAAACCTCGCCTCCTATAAGTAAACAAATTTAATATAACCTTTTTTTAATAAAGCACAAATACACCTCATGAATATATTTTTAGGTGTTTACTCTTGTCAGTTTATATAGTTCTTACATTTCTGCTGTTCATTATATGCTCATTTTTATTTTTACAAAACCTTTAGCTATGATTAGTGTTTTTAAGTTTAAAAGGAAGATTTTGTGACAGGAGAAGTACGCGGGACTTAAATCCCCTTTGCACAGACTAGTTCTAAAAATACAACCTGGCAACACACACACGCAAAAATCAATTTTGATCCATGAAAGAAGACGGAGACCCTTTTTCTCCTTTCATATGTAGACATTGTTCATCCAGTGATTGATTTCTGAGAGTTTCATTAAAATTGGCCCATCCAGACAGAGAAACAAACACACACCCAGGCAATTACTACATATTCGCCTGTCTTTCATGGTGATGGGCAATAAAAACAAAGTCTATAAACCTCTTATGACAAGATGGCACCAAGTTGTGGCCTCTCATCTTTCACTAAGGACAATATGTGGATTCTTTACGAACCAAAGCATGTCTCAGTGATGTGGGGGTGACCCATACCTTGAAGGCTACTCTTCAGCACTCTGCAACCCTTTGCTGCTCAGCCACACAAAGAATTTACAACCAGCACTGCATAATATAAATCACTAGGCCACTTGTCTTGAGGGCACTGATGACAATTGTGCGCATTCCTACAGCAACCGGGGCCCTCACTCATCTATTCACACACACACACCCCTACACGCACACATACCCGTACACACACATGGTTGTGCATGCCTATGTGCACTGTACATGTTGGGAAGTTGCCAATGGGAGCAACCATACTGCTTCTGGCTGCATCAGCCAAAAACACAAACTCCAACTGAGAGACACAAGCTGACATGACTGTTTGTCTTGTTGGTTTAAGATTCGACCGGCGCAAACACGTGGCACTAACTAATTGTGATTTTAATGTGGACCGAGGGGGCTTGTATGAGAGCTCTCCCTTTTTCCAAAACACCCAGACACATTCAACAGGGCAGATACATGTTGAGGTCATGATGTCAAGACATTCATATAGTTTGGTGCTGACAGTATGTTTTCTTCAAGCCTCTGGTCATGCCAAGGAGCCGTTCACTGCTGATCAGTGTCTTCCCTTACAAAATTGCTCATGGTTGTTTGTTCTGTGCCCATTGTTTGTTACTTTTTTATTTATGTTTGAAATGTTTGGTATGGATGTGAATTTGCAGTACCTTTTTACAAGTGTTTGTGCTCTGTGTCATACTTCTCTTATTACAGAACACGGGCCAATGTCTCAACATTTTTTTTTCTCCTGATTAGTCCCCTCTTCAGCTTCACGCTGCAAGTTAACCTGATTTTGTGTGTGTGTTCATTTGTGTGTCCACGGTCAATCCAATCAACATTCCTCCACCGTGTATACCTGTGCTGATGAGAATTTGCCACATTGCCTTTACCTATTACCACTCTCTTATCAAAACAGCCTTATTCCATCCCTTTCTCACAGGCTCACACAGATAAAAACGGTCCGTGGAGGTTAAACGCACCTTGCCAAGCCAACTGGAGGTAATTTGCCATAGCTTGGCGGACACATGCCATTTTACTGAACATGGTGCATAGCCCCCCTGAGCTTTGTTCCGCACTAACTTCTCTGTCCAGCCAAGCAAAGAATGAACAACTGAAAGAGACTAAAGAGTGGGAAGAAAGGAACAGGTGTAAAAAAAAAGTGAAGAAAAATTGTCAAGAGGAAAAAAGCATGCGCAGAGCTGCATGCTTTCTTTTGCAAATACAACAGAGCACAAAACAAACAGGTCTGATAAGGTCTGTACACTAAGATTTGCATTCTGGTATTTTATTTTATAGACAGAATATAATCAAAAATTGAATAAATGTAGATATTTTCAAAAACACTTTTGTTGCTTTCAACTTTGGAAACCTGCAATGCCCATTATGTAGCTATACTTCATAAAATATTAACTCCTATTGTAGATATTTTTGTTTTTTTTTTTACACAGAACTGACTACAAAAAAAAAAACAACATGGACACAGTTGAGAGTCTGTGCCTAGAGGCTGAGAGCGTAGGGCATCTGGTCTCCAAGTGATAAGCATGTGTGTGTAAATGTTTGTGTGTGAGTGTCGGGGGTTATGGACAAGTGTGAGAGCGTGTGTGTGTATGTGTGTGTGACGCATGTTGACAAGGTACCCCAGACCGGTCAGTGCTCATTAGCGAAAGAGAGAATCCCCGAATGAGGAGTGCTGTGACAGTCAGGATTCTTGTTAGGAGACTGAACACACACACATCACACAAATATAGGCATAGAGTAGGCCAGGCTGCCTTAGTGCGCAGAATGGGTCCAACATCAATTAGTTCATGGATGCATGCAATAAATTCTGCAAGTCTTGCGACCTTGGTGACAGCTCTGTTAATGCCAACCCTGTAGGAAATGAAGATTCAGGGCAGAAAAATATGGGGCGTAGAGACTGTGCGTGCCAAACACAGGACCTCAGGGAGACATCTGCCTTTTTGTAGTCTGTGTCGGTATAAATTAGACAAGACAAATATTGTTTTTGAAACTCCAAAATTGTAAAATTGTAATAGAAATTCAAATATTTTCTATTCTATAAACTTTTTTTTGTGGAATTATTACAAAGACCGATCATCTTACCTGTTAGAGAAAGCTCTTTGAACAACTTTAGTTTGAAAACCTAAATATTAGTTACGGCCCAGATTGAGGTGTTGACAGCTATGGCCATGTTATGTTATTTACATAGTGTTTTATTATTCCCAAGAAAAAAAGTAGTGTTACCAGCAGCTTGCTGTAGCACATCAAATGGAGCCTGAAGCAACTATGGCAAAAAAAGTGATTTTTCTTCAGACTAACCATAAAATGCAAAATATCTGTGATGTACAGGTTCATAAAAAAGGCTACATAAACTGATGTGAAATTTTGGAGACTAGAGACGTGCAAATGGTAGCAAACCATTATAGGAGTGGCCTTGGCTTGCTCAGACTTGTCATTAGCATTTAAAAAGCTTTCCACAATATTTAAGATATTAATTGTTCATAACTTCAAAAACACCCCACTTCAAATGATTTTAACTATCCCCTTAATAAATTCACTACAGTAACAGATCCTTTTTTTGTTCTGATCTTGCCTATTAGTTAATATTTTCTCTGCTGGTAGCTGCTAGGCCACAGCTCCGGTGAGATACAGTCTAACCAGCTCAGAGGAGGAAACGTTGAGCTCATTTGAAACAATGTGCCCTGATTATTTCATCATTTTAACAGTGAGTAGGTTCACAGGGGCTCGTGATTTTGCCAGAGCTTCTGTTCACCATTATCAGATGAATACAGAGTGTAAACACATCACATATGTTCTGATAATTAGCATCATTAGTGCCTGTTTATTCATAATATTTTAACCAATCAACACATTAAGTTAATGAAAGGAAGCAGGTTAGAAAAACAAGGCAATGCTCGGGGTGATTACCATTGTCTGTTCATTATAGGCGTTGTAGATGGAACATCATTATTTGAGCATATGGGGGAATGCAACCCTGATAAATTATTCAAGTTACTACAGTAATTTGACTTTGGGATACTCCTGAGCTGCTTCAGGCTATCACACGACCATTGTCTGTAAATGCACTACAGACAATAGAGTGCTGAGGAAATGAAAGAGTTAATTAGACAAAGGGTGAAATGCTGGTGGAGCATAGAGGGTGATGGAATAACTTCTGAATTATGAAACAGCGGAGTGCTGTGACTGGTGGCGTTCAGCCATATGTTACTGTGTGGCTCCCGTGTCTAGCTGGGGACAGCTGGTCAGATTGCTCATGTTCAACCAAGTTAGGGACCAATCAATCAAAATGGGGCAGCTTGTTCAGTCGTTTAAGCGGAAGCCAGAATAATACACCACAGTCTATTGTGAGTCTATCACTTTAGGGCCATTAGGGATTTGTCAGGAACTGTTAGCAGATATGAAATCTCTTTTCCATGGAGTCAGGTGCATGAGGTTTTATTTGGAGAGCTGAATGCATTCAGATGTACAGAATTCAAGGGTATTTTTCACAAAAAAGCATTAATTGGTTCAAATGTGTTGTTGTGAACCAGAGGGTTTCAAACCTCCTTCCATCATTGACTTTCCTTCCATCTGTTGGTTGTGTTTTAGTCTGTGTAACAAAACTGTTCAGTGCATATTGCACAGGCTGTATTGATCACTAGATGTTTGTATCAAGTCAAAAAACAACAACATAAAATAAAATACTAAAATGAAACTGTAGAGAAAGTTGTACCAACAACTATGTCATTCTAATAATTTGCTCTCAGAGAGTAAAGTCTTAGAAGTGAATGGAGTCTTCTTGTTTTTATGGGATGTTTTATTACAGGTGTCATTGTTTAAATACAGAGGGATTTTATTAATCTATTATTCTTCCATTTTGTCACAATCTGATCTGTCAAAAAACTGATGTTTCTAAACATGTACTGTGACGATGAGGTGAGGTGAATGGTACCACTACTGAGCACTGTGTGTGTGTGTGTG
>JARVJO010000227.1:28215222-28246508 GCA_031762555.1 Cynodonichthys magdalenae
AGGCAGTTCTGAAGGCAAAAGGGGGTCCAACCCGTTACTAGCATGGTGTACCTAATAAAGTGGCCGGTGAGTGTAGTTAACCCAGTAAAAGTGCACCCAGCCCTTAGATCTAATATTAACAATAACAAATGAAACCAACACAGCCATGTTCAGGAGCACTGTGGGTTTCACATCCTCTGGCTGAACTTCTGAAAAATTTCTTTTTTTTTTGCAACTTTTGTTTGTCAGTATTTACATTTTAATTTTGAAACATAAAACCCCCTTCCTCCTCGATTGTTTTTTCTTCTAAGTGGCCCTGACCCTCTGTTGTACTATGTGGACAAACATAAACAGAGATTATTTGTGCAGTGTTTGTGTTGTGTTTGTCGGTGTTAGCGAACTTTTGCACAAGTTTCAGTTGAGATTTGTCTGGCTTGCATGCACCTCCCTCACATCAGTCTGTTACAGCCCGTCAGGCCTCCACTCCATCATTCCCGCCATGTCGTCTCTGGCTTTCAGGCTCAGCTCAACTGGCTGATAAAAATCAGAGCATGTTCCGCCTGCCCAGTGTTTCCTCAGTATCATATTCTCCCTTTGTTTTCCCCTCTACCGCACTCCCAAGGCCAAGCAGAGCGTGTGTGTGTGGGGGTGTGTGTGTGTGTGTGTGTGTGTGAGTGCATGAAAATGGGTGTTGACGAACATGCACGTGTGCCTGTGTGTGTGTGTTTGTGTGTACATCTGTGTGCACACACCACATAATTGGTCCTGATATCAAAGCCTCATATCTCCAGAGAGTCTCACAAGACTTCTCAGGCAACTTAGAAAGGACCTGATACCGCTGCATTTCCCAGATTACCTTCCCATTGGGATGCAGTGGGCTTGGATGAAGGTGTGTGTGTGTGTGTGTGTGTGTATGTGTGTGTAGTGGGGGTTATAAAGCTGTGGCCATGAAAGTTCAGCCTAATCTGTTTTAGTGATACACTGACCTCAGCTTAGTGACTCACTCTGTTTTATCTCCTTTTTGAATCGTAGTGCTTCAATGTGGAAACCAGGACGTTTTTCTGCAAGAAGCCTTTCATTTTTTTAAAGGTTTAATATTTGGATTTTTAATCACAAACATAGATTCACAGAAACAAGACTCCACCCCCTTGCTGCAATCCTTGTGTGTTTTCAAAAACAACACAAAAAATAAAAAGTAACGTGTTTCATAAAATTTCCAAAAGTTGAGAAACGTTCCAGCCGGTCGGGGTGTGGTTCGATTTTGCCATATATTAAAAGCGACTCTTCTGGGAGAGCTGCTGCAAGCCAAAATTTAGAAATGCCTCCGAGTTACAGTAATCTATTCAGATAAAAACGACTTTATGGCATCTACAGAGATGCTTCACGATGCACTCCCTGCCCCCCTTTACTGATACTTAAGTGCTTCATGAACCAAGTACCTTTTAGCTAACACTCTCTCACACGTTCTCCCTCTTAATCCCACACACGTGCACACTCGAAGCTGTGAGTGTGGACAGCCCGAGGAGTGTGCAGGCACACAAACTCTGCTCTGCAATGTGTGCCACAGCTATCGTGTTAGAAAATTACTTTTGGACTTCAAACAGACTGCCCCCTGCCACCTCTATACCACCTCTGCCATCTTGTTTGCCCTCCTCCTTTTCTCATCCTCTCCCTGTCCCCATCTCTCCCTCCTTCTGTGTTTCCGTCCATCCTACAAGAGTCCTTCAACACAAAGGGAAACAGCTTCCACAGAAAGGAAAAAAAAAAAAACATGGGTGGGGACCTGTTCCCCATATTCCTCTGCTCCCTTTTTCTTGGTTTTGGAAGTGTTAAATAACGACATGCCTCATTTATTATTCTCCTATCTGTCACCCTCTCGATATTTCAAGTTTTTTGTCACTCCATTTCCAGTTTTTTTTCCCACTCTTGGTTTTTCAAATCAGCTTTCACTCCCTATTTCTCACCCTCACTGTCACTTTCCCTTCCTCCATCGCCATCTGTTTTAGTTTTCGCCTTCTTTTTTGCTTCTTTTCCTCTTTTCATTCACTTTTTCCCCGTATCCCCCAGGGCTCAGAGCAAAGGTGGGCTTGAGGCTGGCACTTATAGGTTGTTTCCTGTATTTTATGTGGCATTTTATATTGTAGACCTTTAAGCGGCCAGGTGCGCCCTGGTTTTTGGATAAAAAGCCTCAAGATGAAACTTTCAGTGGCCTCAGGAAGTCTATACAAAGTATTACAAAGACAGCCGGGCCGTTTTATGGACCATTTTGTCCTAAAACACACCCTTCAAATAAAATGTCTAGCATTCCTTGAAGAATTGCATATAGACCGCTGCCTCTCATGCCCCACAAATTTAAACTTATAATGAGGAGGATCAGTTTTGTAGCTGCTTTAGTCAAAACTTTAAAATAACATTGTGCATTTTTGTGTGATATTATGAGGACTCATGGGATATGATAATGTTAAGAGTATGTATTAAGAAGGACTCTCTGCTACTACACACCAAATTCAGCTAATTGTTTCTAAAATTAACTGAGTTGTAGCCATTTTAGTATTAGCTTAGGTTGATTAGCTGTAGCAACCATCTTAAATGGCATTCAACCCAAACGTTAATGGCTTTTAGATGTACAGCCAATGAGTACTTTCTAAGAATTTCATTAAAATCCATGCACTGGTTCATGAGATATTTTACTAACAGACAGACATGTAGAGTTGACACGAGTAGTTAATGTCAAGGTTTTGACGAAAAATGCTGCACAATGTGTAGCATTCAAAATATGAGTTGGGAGTTTCAGCTCTTATCACAAAATGTTAGCTCAAACCCAAAGTCAGTTAGCTGTGGTAGGCCTCTTGAATTCGCTTGAGTCCAAACGTTATGAGCTCTACAGCAGATGTCAACCCAATGAGTGCTTAGAGTTTTATTGTAATATGTTCCGTGAATCTTGATATATTTTGCTAACAAACAGACACAGTTGACTCCAATAGTATCTTCTATCTAATGATACAATACGTTAGCTCAACATCTGTAAAAGTGACTGAGTCATGACCATTTTTGTGTTTCTAAAGTTACTTAGCCATAGAAACCATATTGTTTGATGTAGATCAGTTGTTGATGTACAAGGATTACTTTCTGAGAGATGTGTTAAATCGATTCATTGGTTCACAGTATATTTTGCTTACTGTAAAGAAAAATGGACAGGCATAGACAAAAACATTATCGCCTTTCCTTCGAAGGCAGGCTGGAAGAATGAAACATAGTGGTTTTCATCAGTTCCTAAGATTGGACAGACCTGCTTGTTTAAGCCTCAGCCTTTAAAGCATCAAACTGTTTTGCGTGTGAAAGCAGCTGGGACCACATGTGTGCAATGCAGGCCCATGTGGGCACACTCTCGAATGGCGCATAGTTGTATGCATTTGAATGCAAGTGTGTGTATGTGTGTGTGTTAGTAAGCCGGCACAAGCAGCGTTTGAACCATTCACACAGGAGTCTGTGAAGAAACCTCTGAAGTTCTTTTCCTCTGACTCTCTGAATTATAGAAGACTGCTTGAATCGCAGGCTGCAATCTAGCGTTAGCCATGTGCTGCAGTCTAAGACTGTGTAACTAGCAAGCTATGCCAGGAGGTCTTAGAATTTGATATTTATTTTCCCTTGGCATATCTACACTAGATCTGTCCTCCCCATTTGTGTCTAATCCGTCTCCTGTAAAGGCAGAAAAAGAAAAAGACGAAGGAGCGAGAGAGGCAGAGCAGATAATGACGCATAAATAAACGCTCAGAATCTTACATAAATCTTATACTTTTGATCATTATTCCACCTCTGTGACTCTGAGCACAAAAACAATATTATCTGCTAAATTGAAGTTTTACACTGAGGCTGTGTGTGTGTGGATGTGTGTTATATTTTAAAAGTGGACTCACAAAGACATTAAGGAATACATCTTTAATGTATCTCTAGTTCTTCCTTCATCTGTTCACTCCTCCTCCTGCTTCTCACTGAATGAGGTCATATCTCAAAACGTCCTATTTAATATGTGTGTATGCGTGTGTGTAATGGTGTAGGCAATTGTATGTGTGCTGCCACCCTCATAAAGTCACCACGGCTACAGGAGATGCCCTGCAGCACCCTGGGGGCCCAACTGTCACCCCTGCTCAGTGCAGTAATTAGGGCCCACACACACATACACACACACACACAGATAGATGCATTGAAGTGAGAATAAACTTAAAGAGAGTCGGGCACACTGAAAGATTTATAGAGAAATTCCTTCCATGAGATACAGTGCAGCACCGAACACTGAACACTGCTTTGTAATATTATCGATAACATCATGAATTTCCCTCCTGAGAACGAATATGTGTTTGTGCTGAGTGACAACCGCGCCATTTCTCTGCACCTCTCCGACGTCTGACCCTGTTCCTCTGTCACCACGGCTCTGCTAACTGTAGTTATCATGCTTCACTGAGCAGCAAAGCTACACGGCTGCCTGAGAAAAGGCTCGGGACTGACCCGGACACCACACATCACAGTCAGAGACAACAGCGTGAATCAGCGCCTCGGACGTGCTGGTATGCAGACAGTGATTGACTACCTGACTGACTTGATCCTTTGATGCTGTCACTGAGGCACAAATCCAAAGTAGGACGCAAGGTAGTCCCCCCCCCCCGCGGCTTTGCTGCTACATTCTGAATTCCTGGTGCTCCTGCAGCTGCAACCTTGATGATGATGAGGCCATTTTACGTGCTCCTCCGCTTCTCACTATATGGGAGATAACCCAGCAGGAAGTGTGATCTATCTTTAGTTTTTTGGTGAATTTGTGGATTTGTGCAAACAGGTGGCTTTATTTCAACTGGAAAAATGTTCTCCATGTGCTCACTGCACAAGGACGAATCCACAGGCAAACATAAAGTGAGAGAACGAGTGGGGTATAAGCGAAGGAATGTTTCTAGGTGAAATAAGGAGGAAGACTCCCCGAGTGTGTCCTGGAATTGGATGGAGTTGCTATGGTTACCACTGGAAGAGGAGAGGGGAGGGGAGGAAAGAGATGTGCACAAAAACTGTACTTGGCTGCCTTTCTGCCAGAAGGATGGGAAGAGGACGTGTTTGTGTGCAATATTTGTCTGTTTTTCTCCTAGATAAAACTAAATAATGATTAGAGTAGTTTGACTGGTTTATTAGTTCAAAACATAAATACGAAAATTTAATTTAAATGCATTGCTCCAATTAAGAAACGCAAAAGTTTATTTATGATTGTCAAATGGTTTGAAGCTGCACACAACCAGTTGATAACTTAGTGAAATGACTAGCCATTTAGGCTGCAAGATGAGTTTTACCAGAAAATAATAAATAGGCCATTTTTACTAGTGTCAAGTAATTTAAAAGCATCTAAACGTCAGCAGTATGTATGCATGTTAGAGACTTTTATTTTCAATTACTGAAAGAAGTTTGATGAGATGCAGGAGTAATAAAGCCAGCACCTTGGACTAATTAAAAAAAAGCCTAATATAAATAGCCTCATGCTGTTTCATAGTTTATCCAGTAAAAATACACACATGACCCTCAGCTACAATATTATAATAAAATAAGGAATCAAATACAGTAAAGTATATGAACACACTAGGGTTCACTCAGGCATGACCTATTCTTAAAATATTGTTTTAATTTTTGTCTCTACATTCTGCTCATTTTTTTCTAAGTGTGTCTTGACATTTCAGCATTAATATAAAAACCTGGGATACCCCCCCCCCCCCACCCCCCCCTCACAGGTACCTCCCTGACCCTAAAACTAACCTAAGCTCAGTTCACACCTTAGTCCTAAAGTTAACCCCCGACTCACCATCCACATTTTTCCACATTTTTATGGGGACTTGACTCATGTCCCCATAAATACCAATTCAGGTCCCCATAAGTAACATTAGGTCCCCACAAGTAGGTGTGTATGCCAAAAAAACTGTCCCACAACATAGAGAATACCACTCCCCTTAATATGGCTTCATAAACTGAATAAATCTGTGTTTTTTCTTAAGTCATGCAAGTGTGCTTCCTGTTGCTGAAACAGCTTCTCTGAGTAAATAGATGTGAAACATTTCATAACATTGTGCAAACAAATCAGTTGAAAACAACGAGTTTGCAACAAGAAACAACTTTATGAATAATTATTGCAGTGTAAATTAGACTTTTATGTCTAACATTTTTATTAGAAGAAAACAAATGAGCAGAAAATAAAAACATAAAAACATAAAACAACTCAAACTTTGCCATGACGTGATGTGGAATCCTTCAAGGAAGGCTGGTACTTTTAAGATATTATTTCATTTTTAAGTCATTGAAAATTAAAGCAACATTTGAAATGACAGCACAAGCATTTCTGGGCTGTGCCCCCATGTTTTAGTATCCTATGAACACCTCTGCTTGACACACTGAAACGTGTCTGTGATTGACTTCACTGACTTGACCTCAGTTTGATGGATTGAACTCCAAATCAACATTTTACTTGTCATTCATGTTTCCTTGACTTGAGTGGTTTCAGATCATCTCTTTATCAGCCATTTTCAATCACTGACATCTTTTGGACGGCGATTCATTCCGCATCCTGTCATGCATGACACTGACGGGGAGGGAACTCTGCGTGTCAGACCTGAGCTCCGTGCTGGACCTGCCGCACCCAGTGCTCATGGTGGACACATTAAAAGTGCACCGTGTGTATAGTGAGCTTCATATATTGAGAAATAACACATGAAGAATGTGAGATGGTGACATCCTGCAGCCAAACATTAATAATAGAACACATTTCAAAGTCTTCCCCAGTTGGGAAAATAACTTTACTTTACCTGTGGCTTGTCTGACAGGCTGTTTGAGAGCTGACAAAAACACATTCAAGGACCTCCAGAGTGTGTGTGTGTTCTGGTGTGAGACAGATCTGTCATTTCTTCATCAGTGGTGTGTGGTGGTTCTGGTACAGCTGTGACGCATCTGCTTCAAGATACCCCATGGTAGACATATACATGGGCTCATACAAACACAACCGCGTTAGTTCTGTATTCGTCTGTCAGTCACAAACCATCACTCTTCAATTACTTTCTACATCCCCGCTCCTCTGCGTCTTTCCGCAGTTCCTCCCCTTTCTGTTCTTCCTGTTCACCATCCATTTCGATCACTTCAATTGTCCATCTCCAAAGAGCCCTCCTGTATTATGTGTGAATAACCACATCAGGGAGCCAATAAAGCAGAAATGAGGCCAGTAGCAGAGGAATCTTATGTGTGTGTGCGTCTATGGGGGAGAGGGAGAAAGTGGCTTTTTATCCTGTAGCAAGATATGGTAGCTACGTTCTGTCTGCTGTCAAATGGCTTTCCTGAGCTCCCGCTGGACATAAAGAACCCTGAGACATCATCTTCCTCCTTTGTTATTCTCCTTTTGTTCTTTTTATGAATCATTTTTTTATTCTATCTTCTCTAGGCTTGAGAATTTAACAAAATTTATTTGATAAACGTATTACAAGATATATATTTAAATTTTTATTTTTTTTTGTCTGTCCTAGTGCCAGAATTATTTGTGTCTTTTTTTAATAGACAACTTTGGATACGAAGACACTGAATTCTGTAGTGTAAAATAGATAGGTTTTGGACACCTCAGACATTTATTATTATATTTTTAAAAGCGAGGGGGACAAAAAAAGTTATGCTGGCTATGGGCTATTTGTCCTATTTTGTAAGAAAGTCAAATTAAGTATATATATATATATATATATAGTCTTGATGTATACTTGTGAACAAAAATTGTAATTATAAATGCCCAAAACTGGAAATAAAACAACTAAATATAAGCCCAATTACCAACTACATTTACTGTAGCATTGTTCCAAACTATTCCTTCATTTGCTTTTTATGCCATATTTGGTTTAATAAATATGGTCTGTGAGAGAAAACTGGAGTACCTGGAGAAAACCCACTTATGCATGGAGAGAACATGTAAACACAACCCAGAAAGGTCTCAGGCTGGGATTTGAGCTAGCATCCTTCTTGCTGAGAGGGAACTAGTTGTTGGTGGCACCCCTGGGTGAAATGCAGATCTGGCCTGGCCCTAATTTTTATAAATAAATGTACTTTCATTTGACTGTTGTAAAATATGACATTAAAATAGCAGCAAATGTTCCACGCCACACGCACATATTGTGTTTTGTGTCCTCTCTAATCTAGCCTTGATTTAACAAAAGCCACATACAAAAGGCAAGCAGATTAATATGCTTCATCATAATGCAGTGATAAAAACAATTTTTTTATCTTCCATTCTTAATCTTTCAAAGCAGTGTCACTCTGTCTGAATCCTTCTCAAACATCTTCATGCACAGCTAGGAATAACTGATGCATGAGTACAACTTTCTAAAGCAAAAAAATATATATATATTTTGTGGAATCAATTTTTTTCCCTGCAAGTTATTTTACACAGTAGGGGGAAATGGCAAAGAAAGTTAATGAAATTCATACAGTGAATCCTTATTGCATGTTCTGAATGTTGCACAATTCTCTGAGGGAGGTCTACCAAGAGATTTCTCAGTAATCCTCACCATCAATGTTCCTGCTGGTGTGAAAACTGAAGCCAGAAGATGCCCAATGCACTTATTAAATATGTTACTGAATCAGTTATAAACCTGTGTTTCAAAGTATTTTTTTTATTCTTTATTTATGTATGAATAAAATTGAATAAAGGCACTGAAGCATAGTTGCTTGACGTATAGAGTAATAAACCTAAAACCTACAAAAATCCAGTGCAGACAAAGTAGTTTAAACAAACTGCATAAATTGTAGTTGAATCATACCCACTGATGTTCTGAAAACTGGACTCCACAGACAAATCAATAATCTTTTTTTTTGTTGTTGTTGCTTTCTCAGTCACATTTGTTTTCTACTCTGTCCTTACTCATGTGGCAAGTTTGTACAAGCCTTTTTGCATCTTTGCCCAAACGGGTCAAAAATCCCTCACTACCTCAGTCCAGTTAAAGCACTCTGAGTTTTTGCAAAAATAAAAAATAAAAAAAATGCAGAACTTCCTATTAAATTTCAGCAGATAGACTGAAAAAGGTGTAAAATAAAGTTATCACTATGGTCTTCTAGACTCCTCCAACATTATCACATGGAATGATTTCGCTCCTGAATAATGAAAGGGTTGTAATCAATTTGAGTCATTTCATATTAGTTACCATTGTGATGAAACTTTGGCTTTTCCTGGATTTACAGGAAAAGAATTGTTTTGGGCTGCATGATGAGTGCAAACAATGCAGAAATCTATTTATGATATTATGTTACAATCAATTAACATCTCACTGTTTCAGTGACTGTATGTGAACATTAGGATATGTTTAATAATAATAATAATAATAATGAGAACAATGACATGTTGTTTTTTTTAGAGATTTACAGTCTTTTTGTTAGAACAGTACACATGGATTTATAGTTGATGCTTTGAATATTTTGATATCTGAAGCATTCCAAAGGTAAGTTGGTTTTGTTAAATGAAATAATTCAATTTATCAGTCAAGATCATTAGCATGATTAGTACTGTCCCACTTTAGAATTGTAGAGTCAGTTAATGGAGTCCTACAAATTACTCTGTAGTCAAGTGTTACATGTCTGCCTGCTTTGAGACTGATGCAGCAAGTTTAGAGGCCATCCACGCAAGAATGTTTTTTTGGGAATATGCAAAATTTTTAAACATTTTATCCTTGCTCCCACATAACAGAATGAGTTTTCCGAACCTAAAAACAGTATTTAATGATGATTAAAAAACATGTTTTGAAGTGAAAAAAATCTTAGAACACCTTGAAAATTGAAAAAAAAATCCTTATTTTTCCATTCTTTGACTTTTGACCACTAAAACACAGCCTTTAAAAAAATCGTGACGTCATAGCCCCACCTCTAATTTAATTTTTTCATTTTGTTCTGTTCATATTTTGCACCCAGTGTGCAAAATTTACACACAGGCTCAATGCCTTGCATTCTGTTTTGATGTATTTTTGTGGCAGTGTTACAGTGTCACATACAGGCCTGGCATAATTACTAGAGTGTTTTGGGTCATTCTTGGCATTTTCATGTGGATATGAACATTTCTTCCCTTTAAGGACAAATTAAATAATAAAAATAATAATAAAAAAAGCGGTAGCTCAGATTCACTCTGACTAAATCTTATATGTATAAACATTTAGTGATTGCTAAAAACAATCAATGTGGGGGTCAGTTAATTATGCACAAATTTATCTGTATGTTAACAGTAAATTATTTTTAATTTATTCAGTCAAAATGATAAATTCTTCAAATGTTCCATTTGAAGCGAAAAGTGAAAAATGTGATATATATGTTTTTTATTTTATGTTTGAAATGTTCTAACTTAATTCCAGACAGTTCAGATGTGTTGCGCGAGGCTCACACATAATTGAAAATGCCACTGTGGAGTGAGGTGGTGGTGGTGAGGCTCTGAAATGGTCTAACAATATTGAAATGTTGATTCCAAAGGATTTTGCTCAGGCTTTGTGTTGCGCTCACTCTTGAAAACTTCTCTCAGCTCATGAGGATTACTCCCACATCTCACTTGTTCTGTAATTATGTCGTTTTTTTTTTTTTTTAAACACATCTATGTCTGAGCAAATTCAAATACACACAACACAGACTGTCGCACACACGCACACACACTGACTCAAATATTTATTCTGTTTTACAGCTGCTTGTGCGTTACCACACGCATGTTCCATCCTCCAGCGTCAGCTGCACCAAGTCACTCAGTTATATTTATAGGAAAGATTGAGACAGAGAGGCAGAGATGAAGTGAAAGGAGTTCTGCCAAACAAAGTGAAAAACATCAGAGACAATAACAACAACAGCACCCACTGCAGCAGCACATCTTCCTCCTCCTGCCCGCCACAGCTCTGCTTTGTTAGTGAATGGTTTGTTTGTGTGTGTGTGCATGTGTGTTGCACGTTGCAAAGAACCCAGACCAGCATGCTAGGCGGCATCCAGGCCACAGCCTTGTTTTGATGCGGTCATGCTAATTAAAAGAAAGAGAAAAGACAAGATAAAGAAAAAGATTAATTTTGGTGTGTGAGAGAAAAGGTTGTGAAGGTGTGCGGGGCTGCGCGGGCATAAATCATGATCCAACGATGGAGAGAAAATGTGGATTTTCTGGTGATGTTCTTATGTTTTGTTTGGCTGCTGGATAGACGTTTTGGCAGAAAGGCAATGAGAGCAATGTAGAAAAAGAAAACAGAAGGAGATGGAGGTACTGGGGACATAAGGGAGTCTTTTCTGGATCTGATTCAGGGTACTGGCTCAGCAAGAGCGGTGACGTCAGCGCAGGCTTTACTGAGGATGGAGGGATTGAAAGAGAAATGGGGGAGGCTGGAGATGACGCCCTAAGCGAGTCAGGGATGAGAAAGATATTAGGGAGGGAGAGAGAAAGGACAGAGTAGGAGAGAACGGGGGCAGCAATAAGAAGCCTACCACATATATCTGGGTGTGACTTCGGAAACTGCAGCTAAGTGGGTTTAAGACAGATAAACAAAGAAGGGAAAAAAGACAGTTAGAACAAGAGACAAAGGATGAGTATTTCCTAGGCAGAAGGAATAAAGACAAAGACTAAAAAATGGTTTATTATCTTGGCTTAGAGTGTGTATGGAGAGAAGGAAAAGAAAGGAACTGCAGACTAAAATAGATAAAAAGAGTGATTGGGGAAATATAGAGCACACAGGATTTTGTCAAATCTTTGCTCTCTGCCCCGTATTTAGTCAATAACCTTCCCTGCTTTATGACTCAGCCATGAAGCCAGTTTAGTGGTATCATAAAGCAAAAATAAAAGGACAAATATTCAAAACGGCTAGTTTGAAACTTATATTATTTTCTTCCTGTCGTTTACCAGTTCCCTAAACCAGAATCCATCCCTAATGAACAACTTCAAGTCCTTTAACTGGAGACAAACATCTATGAAACAAACTGCTAAGCCTGCCAAAATAATTTTGTTTTCTTTAAAAGTTGTTTGTGACATGTCCCTAGAGCTAGCTTATGTCTGCAGGAAATGGCACGCCCAAGAACATTCACATGCCTGCCAGCAGCCTTGCAATGCACCTGGGTCTGGAAGGAGTTTTTGCTTCAGGTGGAGGAGTTCAAGTATCTGGGAGTCATGTTCACAAGGGATGATAGAATGGAGCGGTTTGTGGATCCATGTATCTGGGCTTCATCTTCAAATATGAGGGAGTTCCAATGTTCGGTTGAGGTGCTGAAAGAGTTCTTTATTTGTCATATACAGTACATAGTTGTGCATGGTACAACTCAAAGAAAAATGTTTTGTGCAATGCTCCGAAATGAGCAAATCAACTGGAAATGAAAAACAAATTTTACAGAATATATAAATTAGAAGTATATACATAAATATGTAAATGAAATAAAGAAAAGGTGTGAGGTATTGAGGTAGATCAGGTGTTATTGTAGTTGTTGAAAGTCGAGTCAAAAGGCTAAGTTTTTTTCTTACTGGTATGTCATTCTAACTCTCACCTGTGTATGAAACATTAAAAGAAAGAACAACATTCTGGAAATAAGTAGCTGAAATAAGATTTCTTTCCAGGGTTGAGCCTAATTTCAGAGGGTGAGAAGCTTTGTCTTCCAGATGTGCTTCTTGTCATCGAAAGAAGTCAGGTGAGGTGGTTCAGGCATCTAATTAGGACCGCTTTTAGTTGCCTTACATTGGAGTTTTTTTGGGCATGTCCCACTGGTAGGAGACCCTGGGGCAGATTCAGAACTCACTTGAGGAATTATATATTCTCTCATACTACGGGATCCTCCAGGTGGAGCTGGAACTGGGAAAAGTTTTTTTTTTGTTCTCTTGGAACTGTTGCTTCTGAAAACTGATGACCAATAAGTAATAGAAGATGGATATATGGATATGTGTGACATCAAATAACAAGTAGCAAAAACAAATCATAAAAACAAGACTCATCAAAGACACAGAAAGCAGGGAAAAAGTTCCTTATTAGCAAGGTATCTCAAAAGGTGATATAAATCATTGAATTAGTGTAACAGAGCTGTCAGCTAATTGATAGAGAAATATGCTAAATATATTAATAGTCTGATTAACCAACACCAGCACTTTCAGTATTTAGTCTGTTACATGCAACTGTACTACTAAATGTGTATGCAGTTTTTTTTTAAATTTACATTGTACTGTATGTATGATACAAATCCATGATGTTAATGGAACGGCTATACATTCGCTCAGCCACATTTATTTTGCACAGTTTTTACTCAGTAATACAAATCTGACTAAATCCATGTCTCTTTTTAGGATGTCTCCAAGCTAGTCTGCATTCCTCTGTTCCATTTGCATCATTTCTGTAAAGCCCCTGGGTTTCTCCATATTTTCAGTGTTCAAACTTTCTCTCCTTAAATTTGAAATGTAAAAGTAATTAATACCACCACTCTGCCTGTTAAACAGCTAGCTATATACACTTGCCTTCGAGTGGGGTGACATCAAAAGCAGCAACCATTTTTTAAATCAGGTCATATTTGAGGTGGTTAAATGGCGTTTTGTGCTCTGATTCACTACTGTGTGCCAGCTGGTCGTGTCCAATTGTAGATGTTGTGTGGAAAAATGTGGCAGCATGTCAGTTTTTTTACCCTTCTTTCACTCTACAAGTTGCACTGCTGACAGGTGACCAATGATGAAGCCACCGGCGCAAGAAATTAAAAAGCACGGAGGCGAGAAAAAAAAGAAGGGAAGGGAGTAAAAAGGAGGGGCATGCATTGCTATAGGATTATGACACACGCAACACATACAGTTTAGAACTTTTTAAACTCCAATTACCTTTCACCTGACTGCAGACAAACTGGCCAGCATTAATAAACTTTGCTGTGTTTCTCTGTAGTAGACGTTTTGTCTGTTTTACAAGAATATTGAACTAAAAATCAAATTAGCTCTCATGCATATTTCATTATTCTAATTGTTGAATGATACTTTTAGAAAAAAAAGAGACTTGAGGGGTTTTGTATGCTCATTAAAACACCTCAATGGGAAAATCTGACTGTTTTTAATGTAAATGTCGTCTGTTTGACAGGTGTGCACAGAGGGAACGCAAGAGTTTAACTAATTGAAAGGAAATTTTCAGAGGAGAAAAAAGATAGCTAATCAGCCTTCTTAAAATATTCCCTTTCTTTGCACATCTCCTCCTTTGTCCTCCCCATTCTTGTACATAATATACTATTCATTCTTGTCATTTAAATATTTCATTTAAAGCAGGAAGTGTCATTGAGATAAAGTGGCGCTTCAGTGTGAAGTAGTGTTTTATGTTATTACATATATGTGTCACAATAATATATGAGCACCGCTCTTCCTCCTGCAAATCACCTTTGCTTGTGAGACAAGACCCTGACATGTTTAATTACACATGCACACACATAAATGTAATGCATGCATTTGTATAGCTGCACACCTGCTTTACATGCATGTAAACACATACGCTCAGGGGCTAAACAGACCTGCCGCGCTGCTGTGCATAACCAGCAGCAATAGGAACGAGAAATACTTACATTTTGTGTGTCAGAGGCGAGCCCCCCCTAATGATTTGAATTAATTATCAGGAGTCTGGGTCAAAACACTCTTAAAGACATAGGTTATTGTTCTCACTGCTGTATTCACACACACACACACCCTCACACACACGTGCTGGTAGTGTCCTTGTGCTATAGCTCTTCACTTGTCAGCCACCTTGTGTACAAGTGATCTCAATGATGCCATTACTGTAATGTCTACTCCAAAAGTACTAGTATGAGCGTATTGCTGCTACATTTACAACATAAAGGGTTCTTAAACACAGACGACCCTTGAGAGTCAGAATAAATGCAGAAAACGTATCATAAAATTCTACATGATGGAGTGATGGTACCAAGTGGGACAAAACTGTTACTACTGTTTAGATAGAGAGATTCAAGTTTTGTTTCTTACCTCTGTTTTTTATATGCAATATTAATATCTACACTAATGCACCTACTTTAATTTTTTTAAACATTTTTAGTAAGTGACAAATCTCAAATTTATAGAAAAATTAAGTCCCCGTTTTTGAACATGAATTTAAGTTAAGAAGTGTCTGTCTGCAGGCATTGCTTTCACACCATGTTTATTATTATGCCTTATTGCAGCTTGTAACAAAGCATTAAAACTTCTGCAAATTGTCCGTGTAAGAGGGTTGTGGGGTTTTTTTTTTGTTTGTTTTTTTAACTGAGCTGAAAAATGTAATCAACTGACCCAGAAATGACAGATGAGGTTGAACTGTACACAGCTGCAGTGCTTTTTCTAATGTATGCTGTAGCATTATAAAACCCTTATAGTCCTGACATTATGACATTGTAAACGTGGGATGTCTCAACCTATGCTTAATTAATTAAATATTCATGTCAGTTTGAAAATATTAGTGTTCTTTTGCCAGAAAGACACACTATAAAAAATGTGACAGAAGGAAGATATTGGTGGTGAAAAAAACGGAAAGATATCATTTATTTTGTTTCTGACTTTTGGTAGAGGCTCTCCTGCCACATGTTGGACTCTGCAGTGTGAAACTAGGACACTAACTGTGCACCGACAGACAAGCCTGCATGCAGCACAGCATCCCCTCTCATCTCTTCCGCCATGTTCAAAGACACAGCAGTTACTGCGGTTATAGAGACATTTTGTCATTCTGAAGCTTCACCTTCCATGTTGTGCATTCTAAAAGACATTGATAAGGAACATTCCATAATTAAATCAGATGTTGGGCATACAAATAGCTAACAATGCCCGGTTTATAATTACCCAGTGGAATTAAATTTAGATTCTTCGTGTGAGGCTGTTTGATTCATCTAGTTAGTTCTGCAGTTGTTGGAATTAAGTTTATTAAAGTTTATTTTCACAACTCATTGTGCGTGTGTTGTATGGCTTGTCTTAACACAACAACTTGTTTCCTTTTTTGACCACATACTGTTTCTGTTACTCCATTAACAAACCAGTACATCTTTCTATTTATTACTTAACACAATGCTCATAATGGTAGACACAAATTTGAGTTTTAACTCTTTCTTATCTTCTGCTTCTAGATGCAACAACCGTACCCAGTGTGCAGTGGTGGCAGGCCCTGATGTTTTCCCTGATCCCTGCCCAGGAACATACAAATACCTGGAGGTCCAGTATGAGTGTGTTCCTTACAGTAAGTTATTTTGTTTTGTTCCACTGAAAGAACTCGCATAAACCAAAGTGCATTTACTCATCATGAATATGATTGAAATGTCTGCAACATCCTGACAGAAATTGGATGTTTTACATCTTTGGTAAATATTTAATGTCAATTTAGAAGTGACTACAGTTTTGCATAAAGATTTACAAATAATCAATGGTAAAGTCATATTGATATTACATTCTGGTAATACATGTGATGGAGAGAATGAGAAAGACAAAGGGAAGTTGGGAATATGACCTCTTAACCAGCTGGTAAATACCTACCAGGCTGTTTTCATTATCTATTTATATATTTTTTTCTAACCACCTTATTTTACCCCCAAAATTCAAAATCTAGGTTATGGCTCACAGCATAATAAATGCAAAAGGGATCAGCATGGAGACTTAGCGGATTAAAGATATCTTTTTGTCCTTGATCTTTATTTCACACTGTATCGTAGCTAAGAGGGTATGTCCACAAGCAAAAACTGAAATTTGGTGTTTCCATTTTTATTTTGCTTTTTAGAAAGCCAAAACCTTATGTAAGTTCTCTATTTGTGCTGTCTAGCTGCTTTTTCTTTTGCAGCAGACATTTTGCTAGTTTGATTGGCATTGGTCAACAGTTTTGATGCATATAAACTTTTAAAAAGAAACTCTCAAAAATCAATCTGAAAAAGTCCAATTATTCATTTTATAGCTCTGATTAATCACGTTCACAGTCCCAGAGAGCTTAGTACAATAACATAAAATACTTAAATTAGGTGTCACACATCATGATCATAAAATAATAGAACCTGTTACTGAAGAGCACCAAGATGCAGTTAAAACTCAGCTGGCTTTAAGAACAACTACAGCATTTTGTGAAGGATCCAGCGGCGAAACTAAGAGAAAGACATGTGTGAAACTAAAGCTATAAACTATGAACACAAAAGAACAAAATAATGATGTCAACAAACCCCAACAAACCCGTAAATGTAAAACATAAAAGAAAAAACAAATCAAAACCACCACAAAGCCTTGCCACTGTAACCAAGACAAGACTTTGTAGGAGAAAATAAGTTCTCACTCTGTAGGGAAAACTTGATCTTTAACAATGATCCAATAACTTTTTCCACTGCCACCTTCCAACTTACAAATATAAGCTTGATTGCTGGTAATGATGCCCACAGTTGAACATTGATCTGTCACTGAAGAAAGTTCACATTATGTGAAACTAGATTCACGCTGATATCTGGTCACATGCACTTCTGTAGGTTTTTATTGCTGGGATGTATTGTTTTGGAATTTACCATGTTTACTGTTGAAATGAGGAAAGTCGTGAAAGACAGGAACACATACAAAGCTGAGGTTTGGCATACACCCAAATACTAAACAAAAACAACAGGACATGGGTTGATAGAAATATTTAAGATATACTGTATGTTTGAAAATGTTAAAAAGTTAAAGTTAAAATACATTTAACAGTTTGCAACTCAATTAAAATGATCTATTTCAAATTAAGTTATGTGTGTTGTTTTGCAGTGGCATGTCACCATATATTTTAGCATTGACTCAACTTTTTCTACCATGGTTGATTCTCAGCTGGGTTAGTTGAACTCATGTTAAGGTCCGTAGAATAAACCAATATATCCTGCTAAGCTTACTAATATAGGTTTGTGTCAAACTAGTTTTCATTCATTTTACAAGACTCACACAAGTAACAAAAAAACAGTACTTCCTCATATGACCAGTTTAATCTTTGTTTCACTGAAATGTCTAAATTGTAAGAATTTAAAACAATTGACAAAGCCAGCTTCTTTCCATGTCACAAGAAGCTGGTGCCCATCTCTAGCTGTCATTATACATTTATGTTTCAGGAAAAATAAATATATGAAATTAACAAAAAAAATATATATACATACATAAATATACATACATATATATATATATATATATATATATATATATATATATATATATATTTAAATATATACAAATAAGTTTCTAAAAAAATTATGATAAATAAAAAACAAGCATGGCATTTGAAACAGAAAACAAGTTTTCTTAAGTTCTCTAGAAATTGCAGACACTTTGTGAGTCTTCATTTTACAAAAAGCTTTAGCATCTCAATCCATATAGACAGCCAAGGTGATCTCCCACACTAAAGCATTCAATTATTTCTAGCTAAACGGCTCTTACCTGGCGTCTAGAATGACCAACAGATTAAATAATAGGACTATCAGAGCCCTCTCTGGAGCAGATGGAAACACAACCTGATACCTGCCTAATGCCCCACGAAGCGCGCATGCACACGCCGATACTCGTACACGTGAGGCATCAGGAAAAGGCTGTCAGAGCTTTCAATCTGCTTTCACTTATTCAAAACTTTCCTTCCCTGCCTTTAGTTTCTTTCATGCAGCAACGCTTATGGAATCGTCACTGCAAAGAGCTTAAGATCAATAAGAGATGAGCTGCATGCTAATCTGATAAACAATGGGTCAGTTAGGGTAACATTTCTCTCTGCAAAAATAAACAGCATCTGATACAAAGTCATTAGAGAGCTCAGCTGACAAAAGGGGGGGTGGGTAGCCAGGGAGATGAAGGAACACAATGGAAGAAGACAGTGAGGGAGAGAGGACTTTGACAATACATTAGCATCTTCAGCATTCTGTCTGAAGTGCTCAGTCTGGATCAGGTAGCTCCGCGATACAATACTTCACTCCTTTGAGGGTGTTTACCCACATGAATTGTTTGCAAAGAAAAACAGTTTGTTTGAAGACTAAATAAGGCTTAGAGTACCCATGGCTCTTCATTTTAGAACTTTTTTTTTTTTTTTTTGGGTGGCAGGACATTTTGAGTATACTTCAACCTTTACATGGAACAACTCTTCACAGAGGCATTCGTCAAATATTTATGAAATCAATTTTCTTTGAAAGGTGTAATAATGTCCGAATCTTGGAACACGCTGACATTCAGTCTGGAGATTCAGCCGTCAACGATCACACAGCGTGCTTAACACAGCAAATCAATGCCGTCAACAGCGCTGGTGTGAGAGATACGTTTTGTGAAGCATTAGTGCTGAAAAATCGCCCAAAATGTTGCCATAAATCAAGAGGATTCTGACTTAAATGACAGAGCGCACTCAAACTGTGGCTTTTCTAAAAATGAGCTCCAACTTTAATAAATCATTATTATGTTTGAAGGCAAGTTTGGCTTTAGCACAATCAAATGTGTGAAACATCAAGGGACTCCCATAACTAAGTGCATTTCCCTGGACGTTGAGCACACTGGTGGCGCTGTTTGTTAAGCGTAAACACCTGACCTCCTTGCCATCATCTCAGAGGGCAGGCGTTGCTAATCACAAACCAAGTGCATGGAAAGAAAATGAGCTGAGCTCCAGAGAGACACAGCTTCACACTACGGATGCACTTTTTTCCTGAGAACTGCCACTCAGCTCGAATTGGTACATTTCCCACTCCACAAATACTGTAAACAATCCTCAAAGTGGGTTGTAAAACAGGTAATTCAATTATGTACAGTTCATTTTTCAGGGAAATATTGCACCTCAATCCTCCCCAAACCCCCTCTTCTTTATTCCCTCCCAAATTTATTGGCTTGCGATACCTGAACCGCTTCTCATCTCTCCTCGTCGCGCTGCATGCTCTTGGCTGATTTCCAAAGCTACAATCAAGTGCTGTCTCCTTCTCTCTCTCTCTCTCTGGCTTGGTGTGGTGTGAGTGTGTGGTGGTCGTGTGCCAAACTAGCCAGCTAGCTTGTGCAGTAATTAGCCACCTGTGTATACTCTCTCATAGCACTGCAGGCATACTATAAATATCCATACATCCATTAGCACACTGCTGCACAAAGTGCCTCACCAAGGCAACTGTTATACATGGATAGATTTAATCTCAGCAACAGTGCCCAGTGTCGCAGAAAAATGATGAGCTCTGTATAATTTCATTCATGTTCAAACTTTAAAAACAGGCACACGAGTCACGTCTATCCGTTTCCTCATCTTCATTCAGTCTAACATGGTTCCCACTCGGTTGCTGTTATGAAGCAATTAGCAATTATTAATCAGAAAAGCCAGTGATATGTTATGCAATACCCATGCAGTCTATTTAAAACAATAGAAGTTGGCTCAGTAGGAAAGCTAATTAAAAGATAAAATCACTTTCTTGTCTGTCCAATTAAGGACTTCTGTCAGGTTGGACCCTTGGAATAACTTCATCATGATGACACCAGAGGAGCTGTGTGTGTGTGTGTGTGTTGTCCTGGAAACAGTCACTCAGCGCTTGGAATCGTTTTCTTGTGTGTGCCATCAGTGTGAGTGCACACGCAAATTAGATGTGTTTGGGTGGGCACATATGCGGTTACTGTGTGTGTGCTTCCCAGAGAAGTCAAGGAGAAAGGGGAAGACGGGAAAGAAACCAAGGAGACAGAAGGAGAGACGACAGAGCGACAGCTGAAACAGAGATAGAGGGAAATGGGTTAGACGAGGCCAGCAGACGGGGAACAGAATGAACGAATTAACTGATAAAAAAAAAGAGGTGCTGCGTGAGAGGTGGACAGGGTTTGGCTTGGGGGGTGGAAGTGTTGGAAACTCAGAGGGGGTAATGGAGAGAATGAACAAGGATAAAAGCATGGAGTGAAATAATGAAACAGGATGGCAGGTGAGGATATGAGGACAAGAGGGGGAGTGGGAGGAAAGAGTGAAATAACGGAGGCAGAAAGCAGAAAACGCCTGTGTCCAGAAACGACCTTGGGCTCGGGCTCAGGACTGATTGGAGATCAGTGATAATCACGGTGAGGCTGCTGTCGCCACTCGTTGTCTGCAAAAACGTGTGTGCGAGCATGACTGCGCCTTACACGTACACACATAATACACACACGCTTGCTTGAGCACACAGTGTCTTTTGTTTCTAGACGACCACCTCCTTAATAAACCATACGTTTTCAATAAAAATGCTAATTATCTTTACACTGCAGCACAGTTAGGTTAACACCGGGCCTGTATATGTACAAAGGAAATAGAGAACCGAAAAAGCATCCAAGGTACAAACTAAGCACTATTCATAGGAATGAAAAAGATTTTACTGCACATTTCAATGAATAATTAGATGATTTTTAAATGAATGTGAAACCAGACAGGTGACGCTTCCTTATTATTCTGTTAGTGTTTTCTAATACTCATTCAAAGACTTGTTAAGAATAAATAAGCACTTTTTTGTCGCTGCATAGGTACAGTATGTTATTCTGCAAATGATCTGTCAAAGATAGTGGATAGATAAAAACACGCCACTTCCTCTGCTGAATTCAGCTCTGAATAATGTTAAGGAAAAGGGAGACACTGACAGACGATGCTGCCTTGTTGATGTTCTGCACAGAAAAAAAAACCCGAAAGTTTTCTCACAAAGTGTCATAGCCCATATTTTCTTTTACTTTAGCTATGCTCAGTAGCTAAATTAGGGATGGGGGAGAAAACGTCTCATCTCTTGCATCATCTTGCATCCATGAGCCATCGCTGACAGAACCTTGAGTTCTCGACATATGTCTTACCGGCATGTTCTTGCCCTGCTGAATCCTGCACGTCGAAAAATGAAAGTCTGGGATTTGTAGGAAAACCTTGATTTCTTACTCTTTTCCTGGAGATTAAAAAAGAGACACCTGAAAAAAAAAGGCCACCTGCAATAAGCTTAGCGGCACAGACATCCATTAATCTAGTGAAACACTGAGCAGAGCCACAAATTGAATGGCATTTGTTTGACATTTTCTGTGCCATTTGGTATACTTGTTGTCCGCCACACTTTCATTTGAAATCTATTAGTTGCTGGCAACCTTGAACTCTACATGTTTCTGCTCTGTCTCGGGTAGGTTGTAAAGGAGCTGCAGGTAATTTGAAAGCCTTATTGTTTTGGTGTCATCAATCTATGTCCGCCACACCATAATGTGTCTCTTTCCATTGTGTGTGCATACGTGTGTGTGTGTATTTGCATTTAATTCCCTGATGTCTGTCGTTCATTCGCACACACATACACCATTGCATAGACAGAATGTCTGCTTTCTTTTCCAGTTTTCCACACAAGAGAATTGCTTCTGTGTGTTGAATCATTTTATAGCTTAACTCTTTATGACACTCACACAAGTACACATGCACACTCGCATACAAACACACTTGTTTTAGGCTCTGAATTCAACACGATCTTCTTCTAGAGATTGCTTATTTATCGGGAGTTGTGCTAAGCCGCACCAGTTACCATGCATTTTTCATGAGCTGAGGATTTAATGGTTGCCTTTGTGTGTGTGTGTGGGGTGGTGCGTGCTTTTGTGCGTTTCTGTTTCTCACCATGTGTTGTGTTTGTTGGTGATGAGTTCAAGCTTCAATGTGTTGAAGAATTTATGCATGTAGCACACAAAGAATGTAGTGCACACGTGCTATATATAACCATGTGCCATCCAGAAGTTCTGCGAAATGTTTTCCCTTGGAGGACTCTCCTCTCTCCTTCTTTCCTCTGGCATCTCAGGGGACTACTTCCATGCAGCAGGTCTATAACAGTCTTGAAAGACACAAGGGCACTGCCTGCAGGATTAAGTTTCTGCCATGTTCACATTCCACTTGGTCCCCGAGGGGCCGAGGTGGAATGAAATTCATATGTTTAAGAGATTTCTCGCAAGTGTGCACATTTCACTATAGAGCGTTAAGTAGCTTTACGGGTTGGGCTTTATGTGTAATAGACAGGGAATTGGTGTTAGGATTGAAGCTAACTTGCTCCCACGTCCTGATAGAGATTTATGCACACTCATACACAGTTGCAAAAAAAAAAAGTAAGAAAATTACATGACGTACAAAAAATTATGAGCTCACCCACTGTGCTCCAGAAAACATAATATAACAATTCAGGCTGATTTGCTAAAAAGCAGTCCCACATCAGTGTTTTTTTTTGTTTGTTTTTTTTTTTCCATTGCTCTGTTGCTATTGTTATTAGCATACATTAAAAGAGCTCATTATCCCAGGCCATTTTATCTTGCTTCATGTTGTTCTTCACAAGGGGTAAGACCACCAGGGGCACTGTGAACACGTGTACTTGTTCATGTTGTGTTGTGTGTTTGAAGTCCTGCTCCCTTTTCCTGTGTCTGTCAGACATGTGCGTATCTGTTCCTTTGCATATGTGTGTATGCGCAACATATGTGAGATGCAGTGCTGTCAGATAGCTTTCCTGTTGCATTGCAGTCTCCTCAGACGCTTATGTAATGTTATTACCAATCACACACGGAGAGCATCCTGGCACTCTCACAAGGTTAGGATGAAATATGAGGACGATTATGGAGATCCGAGATTGTATTATCATGATTTCCTTATTATTGCATCATTAATCTATTTTTGTCTCTTGTCTCCTTTTTTCTCTTGTTCTCTCATTTTTATTTCTTCCCTTCATCCTTCTCCTATGGAACGTGCAGAAGTAGAACAAAAAGGTAAGTCACTGGGCCACACATCCATACACAAATACTCAAAATCTGAGATTGGATCTCAATTTTTGATGCCAGGCTCCTGAAAGGTTTTGTATGATGTGGAAATGTGGCATGTCCTTTTAAAATTGCTGCTGCTATATTAAGACAGCTTGCATATAGAGGCAATTTAGGAACACTAGTTCTCATTAGACACACTCTAGGGCCGTATTATTCCAGTGTATTGTGTGGAATGTCACTTAACAAACTCTCCATGGGTCGAGTACATTTCTATAATGAGCTGCTGAACAGAGAATTACAATGACATTTAATATTTTAAATGCTTCTCTGTGATACTGAAGCAATGCCAGTAGTTTGAAAAGCCAGTGAATATTCAATCAATATTCTTCAGTTTCTTGTGTGGAATCTGGAATTGCACCATTAAGAGGAATGGGAAAACCACAACGCACATCTGGCTTTTTTGTATCTGCTGTGTGGATGCAATGACATTCCAGTTAAATTACAAAGGCTTCCATGATTGGTTGCTGTGGATTCCCAGAATTTGCTCCATCTCCCACATAACTCGTAAAACATGACCTCAGTATTCTAAGATGGGAAGACGGAGCAAGGAGTGGAGAAATAATTATCGTTACAATGTGTTATAAAAAAAGAAAAAGCAAAAAAGAAAGAGTGGCTGATAAAGGATGTGCTCACTTCTGCAGTTGGTGGTTACTGACAGAAATAGAAAAGGAGTGAAAGAGTTGTGGGACTAATGAGGAACTGAGCAGAGAGGGAGAAATAGCAGTGGAAAAAAAGGTGGAAGTGAACAAAATGTGCCATTTTCTCTTTATCTCTTAACTGTGAGAGTAGGGTGTTATCTATTGAATGGGAGGCACAATGTTGCTCTGTTCAAAAATAACCACAGCCTCCAAATTTTAATGTAGTAGGCCTATCATGTCATCATCATTCTCTTGTCACTGAGGTTAGGTTAAAAAAAACAGTTGACATTTTGTATCCAGTAGAAAAATAATGTAAAAATTCTTTTTCACTTCCTCCCTTTTAGTATTTCTGTGTCCTGGCATTCTACGGGGAGTGTACCAAAGCGAGCATCTATTTGAGTCTGACCACCAGTCTGGTGCATGGTGCAAAGACCCACTGCAAGCCTCTGATAAGATTTACTACATGCCCTGGACACCATACCGCACTGACACACTAACAGAGTATTCGTCAAAAGAGGACTTCATCGCAGGCCGTCCCACCACCACATACAAGCTGCCACATCGAGTGGATGGGACGGGCTTTGTCGTGTATGACGGTGCGCTGTTCTTCAACAAAGAGCGTACCCGCAACATTGTCAAGTTTGATCTGCGCACACGCATCAAAAGTGGTGAGGCGATTATTGCCAATGCCAACTATCATGACACTTCGCCATACCGCTGGGGAGGCAAGTCAGATATTGACCTTGCCGTGGATGAAAATGGACTGTGGGTGATCTATGCAACGGAGCAGAACAATGGGCGTATTGTGGTGAGCCAGCTCAACCCTTACACCCTACGTATCGAAGGCTCCTGGGACACCAGCTATGACAAGCGCTCCGCCTCCAACGCTTTCATGATCTGTGGAGTCTTGTATGTCGTCAAAACTGTCTATGAAGATGATGACAACGAAGGGACGGGGAACAAGATTGACTACATGTACAACACTGACAAGAGTAAGGAAATGACGGTGAACATACCATTTCCCAACTCCTACCAGTATATAGCTGCAGTGGATTACAACCCTCGAGACAACCTGCTGTATGTGTGGAATAATTACCATGTGGTCAAGTACTCCCTGGACTTTGGCAACAATGGTAAGTTCAATAATAGCTCATTCACTTTTCTCTTTTTGATAGGTTTTGTCAAGCCAAATACAGAACTTTGCATGTTTTGAGAACTTTTCCCCGTAAAATGTATTCAATGAGCCTTCTTTTCCACACTGCTGTGCTTTTTAAATTATGGCATATGGAATGATTATAGGCACTAATCTTCCTTTAGAATTTAATTCAGTAAAATTACTTGGAGAAAGTACAAAAAGAATTCTCCATCTGTGTTGTCACATTTCTGTATTATAGCGGTTCTTCCGCTGTTTGTTTGTTGTCGGTGCACATTTTCAGTTGACTTAAGAAATGATTAAAAATAAGCAGAAAATAATGAACTCCATTGTACTTTTACCACCGCTCCTTGAGACATCAGTGTTACCGAAAGTGTACTTATCAGCTGCATTTCTATTTTTGGAACTAAGAGAGATCATAAAGACTACCTGGATCTCTACTTTTACAGAATATCTCAAATGGCGACGCTGAGCCTCAAATGTTTTTGCTTTGTTGAGCACGGCTTCCCGGTTCCCTCTTTAGTTTCCACAGCTGCAATTTTTATTGAATGCTGCCAAGAATGTCGGGATGTAGGAGGAACTGACACATCTGTGGATGATGGCTGTCTAAAGACGCTTCAGTTTAAGTTTGATGTGCGTTGTTTCTGTACTTTTGGCTCACTCATCTTGATGTCATAGGATGACCCTGATTGCAATGAACTCTGCTAAGGTTTTAAAACACCTTAGCAAGCTAAAGCTGAACACAAACATCTGGACTGACAGAGTTTCATCCTCAAACTCAAAAATCAGTTGTGAAAATCAACTTACAAATTCAAAGTTTTTAATAAGTCTCACTTGCACCTGTACATAGTCAGCTACAACAACAAATGTTTTAAATACATGTCAGCTCTTCCTTTTGGTTTGGTTAAGTATCAGCGCTCCTATGACAGATTTTCAAGTAACAGCTGCCAATCATTCGTTTGAGCACCACTCGTGTATCTTTGTGTTTATTCAGCGTCAAATATCGAGCAGATGGAAGTCAAAATTCATTGCATAATTACTGAGGTAGGTAGTTAGTTTGGGAAGGGGATCCAAATACAGTAACTTTTTTACATTCAGGGATCTTGTGCAATTGTATACTTATGGTAAAGTCCCAACCCATTTCCTTGACAGGGAGGAGCAGTCATAAAATCACTTTACAGGCTCACTTATTTAGATTAAAGAACAATGTGAACTGTTATGTCCATTTGAAAGAGCCAGGAATACTTTCTAACCCAGAGTGACTCACACCAACTCCAGTGTGAAACGTTACCTTACCCTCCTTCCTCTGTCTTGCATCTGGATGGAAGGGCTTAGGGCCTCGAGAGCCTGCAGGGCTATTTGCCCAATGTAATTGCCTTTCAGCACCTTTCTATGGAGTGGTCAAGGCAGTCTGGCTGCGTGTCTTATTAAATGATGTCTGAATTAACGCATGCTCTTACATGCAGTTAGGAGGCGCAGTACAAGAAATTATAGAGAGAGACAGTGATAAACTTGGTTTCTACTGACCAGCATGTGTGTGTGTGGGTATATGGTTGCGAGGGATGTCCATGATGGAAAAATGTGCTTATGCTCGTGTTTATGTGTGCATGTTGATGGTCTCGCACATGAGTTAATGTATTTACAGTGTGAGTTTGTGTTTCATTCATGAGAATGGCTTTATTACAAAGGTGGGATCACTCTCATTATGGAGCTTTAGATCTCTCAGGAGGCTCTAAAGAGGTGATCAATGGGGATTCAGTGTGGAGAATGACCTCCAGTGCATAGCAACAAGCCAGACTGCTGACCAGTGGGAGATAAATACATACAATCAATGTTACATCGCTCTTTTTTACGCTCGTCCACACTCCACTGTCTCACTCAGTGAAGACGAGGAATAAATTAACTACCTTAACTGCATGATTTTCTCATCCTTTGGAAAATGTAGTGACTGATCGATTTCTCAAAGGTTTCTCTTGTTGCACGTTGACAACATTTTTTTGCCCTTCATGCCTGCTGAAGAAAGTCAATTGTTGTTTACTTTCTCTTCAAATGCATTACGCTTACTGTAACCTTGTTAGCAAACCTGCCATGTTTTGGCTTTTTATTTACTTTTCCCTCCTTTTTGTAGTCTTTTCAGGAGACAGACCAAAGAAAGCAGCCATTCGTAGGGGTTTCCAGTCATTACCGATGTCGCCTAATGCACTCTCGATTTTTGTTTTGCTTCGTGTGGACTTCTTAAGATATAAAATAAGACAGGAAATGGGCCGTGGTCTAAGGCAGGGACGAGGTTGGGCCGCCGAGGACCGAGAGTAATTGGGCTACAACACAGAGAGCACCAATTACTTAGTTGTGCCTACCCAACTGGATAACAAAGGCAGACGGTTTAAAAGAGTTCACTCTGAGGCTCTGGGATTGTTAGGTTTTAACACACCAGAAAAAGAGCCCAGATACTTTGGCAGACCTACATTTTGCAAGCCAGGTAGGAAAGGAAGTAAACAATACTGCCAAATGGCATTTTACTTTAAAGAAATACAAAATGTGTGGTTGAAAATAATAGAGTCTAATTAATGCTGGAATTTTGGGCTAACACATACAAGATATAAGGTTTAACTCTGACAGTTTTGCCATTTTTTAATATAAATGTGAGAGTCACAAAAGAAATAGAATGATAAGGTTATTGTTGAATGTTAAAATGAATTTCATAAGCTGCCTCACCACTTACTGCTCAGACACTGCTTGACTCCTGCTCACTGTTTTCTTTGCAACTGTCTGTCACATTCACTGCAGGCAGCTCTCAAGCTTCTGTAAACAATGAAGTCTGAGCGACCCTGATGAGCAAACTAAGTAACAATGTCATTTTCAAATTACCCCATGCATCCTCTTTGCCATTAGTTCTATTAATGGAAAAGAATTGCAGCAAATATCAGAGAATAACCATTTAATGGCCTGTATCCACAGTTTTTCTGTCCTTGGCAAATAAATTTGATGCCTTCAGAAGACTGAACATTTTCCATCCATCTTGTTAGTGACTGGTGCATTTTCCTGCACAACAGCTTCTTGTAGTCTTTGTGTGAAGCACGGTTGTATTAAAAAGTCCCAAGAAATTCTTTTTTTTCCTTCTACTTGTATGTATTTATCTCAGCATGTGTTTCACAGAAATAAATCATAAATCTTTCTTGAATAACATATACTGGATGACCAATATATATATTAAACTAACCATGCACAGCTGAAGGGATTTTTAACTTCTAGACAAGATTATTCAATGTGTTCATGAGTAATGAATGCCTTACCTGCAGTAGACAGCAGTCAGCTCATTGTAAAAGTCTCAGCATACTTTTTTGTTTCAAGTAATTAGAAGTTTGCTGTTGCACAAGCACTCAACCTATTTTTAAGTCAGTTACAGAAGAGCCCTATGACTCAGGGATATACATTTTCCATCTCAACTCAAATAAGTGGAAATCATCTAATGATTTCTCAGTCTTTTTAAAAGAAAAGAAGCTTGCAGAGATTCCTCACCGGTTTCCCTGCCCTCTCAATTTCTGAGCCATAATTGATCAAATTATGTATAACAGCAATCTCCTCACACAGTATAGGACACAGTTGAACTATTAGTGCATGCACAAACAGTTGTTGACAAAGATGCAAAAAAAAAAGTCAAAAATTATGTTTCTGACTTAAGAGTTTATATAATGCACTTAGTGTTAATGTGCGCAGTCTGTGGTAAATAAGGTTGTCTACAGAAGGACCTGACAGACATGTCCAAAAGACTAAATTTGAGAAATTCACACAAACGTGGTGAATAAACCAGAACTCACAAAATTTGTTTAGTAAAGAATCAGTGACAGGTCAACAGAAGAGAGTTATTTGCTACTAAAACCAACTAAAACCCTGCAAGATTTATAGCAATATGACTGGAAGCTATAGTGTGATTTATTTTATAGTGTGTCATGATTGCATCTTCCAGTTACAGATGGCATGCTGTGTTATGACCTGAATGTTCAATTTAAATCACCAACTGATACTAAAGTGACACTTAGATAAAATCCAGTGTAATTATCTTGGTGATGTAAGGAATTAAATAAGGTGTTCAGTGAGATTTAAAAACAGAGTTGTGCAGAGAAAGCAAAGTCTACACTAGATGTAAATGCAGTCATATAAATAAACGGGAAAAAAATCCAGCTCCATTGAGTTTAAAATATATAGAGTATAAGAGTGAGAAGTAAAAAAAAATGTTCATCTTAAATATAAAGGTGGGCTGGAATCTCAGACCAGTATCCGCCAGCTGGCACCAGCACTGTGTGGGAGTGTTTGATTTGGGACACAGAGCATGCTCTCTCTCTGCGGTGCATTTTTTCAAAAATTAATTAAGCATTAAATCCAGCTCAGCAGAACCTCCATGATGACGCCACCCTCTGTGTTATTGCTCCGCATTCTCCACCCACTTCACGGTCACAGTCCGGCTGCGATCACACTTGACAGCCTACCCCATCGATGAACTTCCACACGAAACACACGCACGGTATCTGTCACAGAGCGGTGTCAGCTGAGAGTCCTCTGTAGACACAAAGCGCTGCCTTCCAGCTGCTGCGAGCACATTAACAGCCTGCTCCCTGCTGCAGATGCTGATTTGGCCAAGTTTTTTTTTTTTCCCTGCTTTTGTAGATGTGACTCCTTTTTTCAAGTTGTGACATAAAGATGTCTTGAGGTGTAAAAGTTTAGGAAAGATATTGTAAAAAAAAGTTTTAAAACACCAATAAATTCTTAACTCTTGGCTGCCAAAAGAGTTGATGTTGATGTATTTTTATAAACTGGTTTTGATCAATAGTTCTCCAGACTTCTTGAAGGAAATTTCAAGTTGTTTGTTTTGTTTTTTAGCACTAAAGCTGAAGCATTTTATATGTTTTCACATCCACAATGAAACAGTAAAAAATATTAAATTTGTGTTTAAATATATGTTTATATTGACTGTGTCATCAAGCTGATCGAGTTTAGTTAGAAAAACATCTCAGCATGTTCTTTAAACTGTTTCATATGGAACATAATAGTTACAGATTATGAGAAAACTTGGAAGCAAAAAAAAAAATGACCCAAGACTTGAACACTGCACTGTACATATGTTTAAGCGAAAGAACACATTTTTTTTTGCTTAAAAAACTCTTTTGATGCTGTAGGCCTGGCATCAAAAAGTTTCAGTACTGAACATTTATCTCGAGCAGCTCTGTTTTAATTTGCTTTAACATCACAGCATGCTCTTGTTTTGTGGGTGTAATAAGACAGCATCAAACACTGCTGGGATTTTTTCTTTTTTCCTTTCTGTAAATTAACAAAGAAGAGTTTTAGAAAAAGTGCTTGCAGCTCTTAAAGTCAACTGGACTGAAAAAAAGAACTGACCCTGAACTATCTGCCTATATGTGCTGGAAGTTTTCATCAAAAAAAATTAAACATAAGGAATAAAAAAAAAAAAGAAGCCACTTTAGTTCACTTTGGCTAACAAATACCATTCATGTTTACTCGTGTATTCCATCGCTCTGTTGATGCAGCAGGAAATGATCTTTTGAAAAGTGGATTCTTTCTTTTTTTTTCCCTCGGTATATTACGAGAAAGCAAACTGCCTGTCTGCTTCTATTGTGTTTCTTGTCTGTTTGTGTTTTATTCTTTTTTTTTCTGTTCAATCCCCATTTACCCCACCCCCCTCCCCCCAGGAATCTTAAAATTTCCTCTTTCCTTCTCATGCATCTTTCCCTTTCACTCAGCATTCTCCCGTTTATCTCTCTGTCGCTCTTATCTCGCG
>JARVJO010000227.1:28246608-28288302 GCA_031762555.1 Cynodonichthys magdalenae
CCCCCCCCCCCCCCCCCCCCCCCCCCACACACACACACACACACACACACACATCACATAGGACTGTTTCATCAAGCGTCCTCAGATGTATATATTATAGAGGTCTAGTGCATGAAAAGTCAGAGTCAAAGATGCTTGTCTCCACATCACAATCTTTTCTTCCGCCAGCGTCCCCGAGTGCTCACTTATACTCTGCTGTTTATGGAGTTGTTTCATCATGTCTTCTTACATGCATATTATAGAGGCCTGCCCTACGCAAGCAGCATGGCTCCGATGAAACATCTGAATAATTTATCACCCCCAGTCTGCCTTGCCACACTTTAGAAAGTTTTCCCAACAAAGTCACAAAATTATTCATGCTATGTGCATCTTCTTGGTGGGTGGGGCAAACCGGGCTAAAATTGTGAACATACCAATGCGCACGCTTTGTTTTCCCTCTCTCTCTATTTTCTCCTATTTCTGCAACACTGCATTTTATGTATTTTTTTTGACACGATAATGTCTTCCAAATACTTTATTTTGTTTTCTCCTTGTATTGTCTCTCTGCCCTTGAGGGTGATGCTCTATGTAAGGTTGTGTATTCTACAGTGTGGAAACAGCACTTTGGAATTATGAAGAAAAGAAAATCTTTTTTTTTTTTTCTGCATAACCCTGAAGCATTATTTGTTTTGACAAACCAAGTTAATAATGACAGCAAGAATAATAGGTTTTGTATTTGGCTAGCTCTGTTTGTTCCTGCATTACAAAGTTTGTTTTTTCTTTTTACAGAAAATATCTCACAATTTAAAGACAGAGAAAATTAGTAGAAGTAGACGCGATAATAAAAGGCTGGACCATTGATGAGTTTCATCCAGTGCTGCAATATTTTTTTTTTCAAACTTTTCTGATTCTTAACAATAACAAAATAGAAGAACAAAAAAAAAAACTGATATTCAGAAATCCAGACAGATTTGATTAGCTATGGTTCATTTTGAGTGAATTTATTCAAGTGTTATTTCAACGTTAACATTCAAAAGTTCAACTTCATTTTCTCTCAAATACTTTTTTATTCATAAAGGAACAATAAAAACAACCAACAAACAAAAAGAAAAAACTGCTAAGTAGTTAAAGTGGCAAAAGTAAAATACAATAAAACAATCAAACTCCAATGTTATTGAATAAATCAGCAGATAATAGAAACGACCTTTACTTAACCACTTTGTCAGGTCACAGAACCCTACAGGTTCACCTTTGAACTCTCAATGGCTGAAATCACTGGGTCCCATTTCCTAAGGAAGCCAAGCAGAGAATGCCTTTTGTCTTAAGCCCCCACTTCACTCATTTTTCACCAACCCCCCTAACACATACACTCTTTCCTCTGTTCACTCCACTTTTTCAGTCTCCTCCTTGGCACCAGATTGCAATCAAGCAGCAGCAAAAGTCGGGAATGTTGGAAACAAGCTTAAGTGGCAAGAACAACAGCAGTTAATAGTTAAAGTGGAGGCCATCTTTCACCAGATTAGACTAACCCTTTTTACTGATTACACAAAGCACATTTTTGTGTGCATGTGTGTGTTTGTGTGAATATGCACTTGTCTGTATCAAAATGAAGGTATGTTTATTTATTATGTGTTCAATAATGATTTTAAAGAGGGTCATTTTAATTCAAAACTACCAATCTTGCTTTAAAACCAGCCCAAATCAGCCCTCTAATTAGGACCCGTCTTTATAATTCATTAGTACCTTAAGAAAAACAGATTTGTTTTTTGGTTAATTTTAGAAGAATGTTTCTTAAGAAGACATTTGATATTTCAAAAAAAAAAAAAAAAATAAACATTTAAGTGATTCTTTTACATGTTATTCTTGATAATGATACCAAACACTGAAAAATACAACAGTTTGTTATTGAGCAGTGCTCATGTTCTCAATAATCACTCTGTAAGACAGGTTATATCATCAGCAGTTTGTCACATCTTGAGAACATCTTTGTGAGAGAATTTAATCAAGTACAACCAAAAAACATCTGCCCAAAGCAGCTGGTCTAGTTCTTCACTACTCATCCAGAGCTAAATTAATACAGGCAACGCTTTTTGTTTGTTAAATTTCTTTCAGATGCTGTGCTGATTTAGTCATTTTTGTAGACTATTAGATAAATATTAGTTCAAGTTTCATGGCACACTTTAGAACAGGAAATGTGATTAAAGGCCCAGTTTACACTAATGAAGTTATTGTTGCAAAAAATTCTGCTTGCTTCACACAGAAACTTAAATTCTGGCAAAGAAAAAAAAAATTTTTTAATTGTTTTACAAAATGAATTTTCACAAAAACCTAATGGTTGATTCTTGTGTCCAGGTGATGTGAAGCTTTTGAGACACGCTGACCAAGCAGTCTGTTTTATGAATGCTCAGCATAAATTTGTGTCCTAGAAACCAAAACAATAATGAAGCTGTTTTTACCTTTTTTTTGTCTGTTTTACTTTCTCTGATTTTGTCACCATTAAACTTTGAATGGCAGAATGCAGTAAGCTTTTCTCAAAGACTGGTTTAAATCTGTTTACGGGTAATTTCACATAGTGTATTTGTCCATACACTTCCTGTGATAGAACCCTCTGTGCCAATAAACATTGCTACGAAATGCCCCCTAAACACACAGTGTGTTTAACACCTTAGTCTACACTCCCACTCTGTATGCACTCCCTCTCTGCCCGTCTCCCTCTTCTCCAAATAGATTATGGCACAGTTGTCTCAGCAGAGACTGAACTCTGCCTCTGAGAGTGTGCTGCACCTGTTCTTTGCCTGCAGTGTGTCCTTATCAATTGGTTAGCCCCGGCCAGACCCCCTGTGTGCATCTGGCCCCTGCACCAAACAGCAGAGGCCAAAGTAAACAGGCCAAGCCAGAACAATAGGTTGGAAGGGAAACCCCAAGCACTGCAGGAAGTAAATACAATGATAAGAGGAGGTGGCACAGCATGTCTTATATGCTGCACTTTTTTTTATTTTAAGCATAAAAAACACAAACATAAAAAAAATCAATTACAGGATATTGTAGTTAAATGAATATGAATAGCCACTTGCTACTGCAACAATTTGCCTATAGCAAAGATAATTTCCCCAGAAATCTGTTTTGCATTCATATGAATTGTCTCCACAGAGTTATCATAACTATTTCAAGACAAACAAAGCAGAGTCAATGCTTTTAAGAAATATTATACCTCCTTACAGAACATAAAAAACAATAGAAAAATAAAATATTTGTCATTTGTTATCTTTTTGCTTTGAACACGGGGTCTTTGGATGATTAAGAGTGTAGCATGTATTGTCGAACTCGCTGCAGGTGTCTCCATCCACAGAGGGACTACTTGATTATGAAACCATCAGGCAGGCCAACAGGGCTGAGCAGCCATGTTGGCGTGTATGTGAAACATTAGCTGTGGAATGGGCCGATGCCTAGCAGCCATTTTGAAGAAGGCTCTGTTAGTTGAGGCTGTTTTTTTTATCTTAAAGCATCACCGCTTTGAAGTGCATTCTGTCTTATCAGCAGGCTTGAGCCACTCGCCACAAGCTCTGTGTGTGCACCGAGGAGCGCTTTTCTGTTCGAGTGTGTGAAAACACTAAGTGCCTGTAGACTTGTGTGTAAGTTTGTGCGCTCGCTCCAGCCATAGGGGTTGTGTGTTATCACAGTATGCAGCCTGTTTCAGTGTGTTTGTGTGTGTGCTGCTATCTAGCCTAGAAAGCTTTGTGCCTTTTCCCCAACCCTAGTCAGATTATCATTTTGCTATTACCCTGCTGGATACATCTCTCCCCGGTGTTCATGATAGTTTCTATATGAGTATACATGCAGCTGAAAGGAGGAAGTAACTCATAAGCTAGTTATAATCGTCATGCGTATTAAGAAGTAGAACTGACACTTCATCTCTCCTCCAAACAAACTTTTGTCTTATTTCAAATCCCCCTTGTCTTTGCCTTCGTTTCTTCTCCCGCGATCTGTCTGTTGTTTCTCAGACGGAAACTTGCCAAGGGAAGTTCCTATTTTCCCTCTTCCCTCTCCCCTGCCTTCCACCTTTTCTTGTGCTGTGGATTTACGATCCCTCTGTTTACCAACCAAGGAGTCAACAGGAGCACTCTGAGCACCAGAGCAAAGGCAGAGACAGGCAGCCGTACCCAAACAGAGACATGCTGCCACACACACAGTCATGCACACACACACACACACACACACACACACACACACACGTTCACACCTTCACACAATGTCAGCTGCATGTTAGATGTGCTGGCATCTCAGACTGACTGACGGCATTGATGTGGTCCCTTCACTGCAATGACAGGTGACGTCTTCCGGAACAAGTTTACTACTTGGTTGCCATGGCTTCACCTTTTCCTTCCTAGGTCAGAAAATTTAGAATAGAATAGAATAGAATAGAATAGAATAGAATAGAATAGAACTGGGCTGGACTGAATTGATTCAAACTGAACTGAAATAAATTGTATAAAATCCAATTTAATCTAAAATACTCATTGCACAGCATGGAATCATATACAAGAGTTTACGCCGGAGGGTTTTTAGACATATCAATTTGCACATTAACATTAAGTGAAATTTGCAGGTACACACTAAATGTTAACAAATCATAAGTTTAATTTGAACAGTTGATTATTGCTCTTCTAATTAGATGAAGACTTTTTTTGTTTTGTTTTGTTTTTAGTTTTTCTTTTAATGTTCTTTTAAATATTATTTTGGCATAATATGCTAAATAAATGTTGTAATCTATGCTGTAAAAAGTTTCATAACAAAATAAAAACAAAAAACATCTCATTATTGACCCCAGACAGTGCTATTAATGCTGCTGTAGGAACTTGGTCTCAGGGAATGAAGCCAAAAAATATGCCAGAGTTGTTTATTTATTTATTTATTTTTGTTTTGATAAAAGAAATTCAGAAAATAAAATTACATTTTTTGCAGGGTTGTAAATTTTCCTTCCCACTCTTGCAATTTGAAGATAGTTATCTAATACATGAAGCAGAATTATTAGATTATTTCACCCACAAACAGTAGATCTAATGTAAGCCTGCTTTTATTGACTTTTTTTACAAGTTTTGTTGCCATGTTTTTTTTAGGGAGAAAAGGAGAAAATTATTTAAGCACTTAAACGCAGGCAGATATGTCAGCCCCATGAGTATAACCTCGCCATCTTCTCCATAAATGTTTCATGAACCTGTTATGTCATGCTCCTGTAGTTCCCTACAGCCTTGAGAGACGCAAGTGATGAATTCATCACATTGCGATATAAAGTGCAGCAAAAGAGCAAGAAAAAGGATGACAAAATGACGGCACAGGACATAAAAGATTGTGCAGATGAATACGTAATTTGATACTGGCAGAACAAAGAGTGTGTCAGAATGGAAACGAGAGTCGTGAGTGTGCAACAACAACTGAAAAAGTACAGTGAAAAGTGTCAGGGGAAGACGAAAGAAAGAAAGGGAGGAAGGAAGAGAGAGAGTCACTGCCAGTGAAGTGCTGTGGACCTTTGCTTGTGATGCTTTCAGACACTTTTTTGTTACCTCGCCGGTAAGCTGCCAGCCGTTGTGTTTTCTGGCCTGTACTCAAATGACAGCAGACATCAACCTCAGGCACACACACACACACCCACATACATACACACACCATTACTCTTCTATTGTTGTGGCAGGGCCCCTAATGGAGCTTCCCATTTGAGTCCAGATAGGCACACACGGGCGTCTGTTTCATAAGTACACACGCTCACACAAACACAGGCAGATTGACAGCTAGGCCGCGGCTGCCACGGTTGATTGATGGCAGTGTTCCACAGAGAATGCACGAGGCAGGGCGGCAGAGATTTCAGGATTGGGGAGCAGCACAGTTTAGGTACAGAAACACTCCATTGAGCTGCGGTGGGGAACAGAACGTACGGGGATGTTACACAGCTGTCAGTCAAGCAGGCAGACAGAAAGATGGAGAGAAACAAAAAAGATGGCGGGAAGCTTACAGCGTCTTTAAGGAAATTTAAAATCCACAGGGTGAGGTTTTTTTTCTTTTTTTTATTCACAGTAAATAATATGAACACCCGATCATTCTTAACACCCTCACACTTTCCACTCTCACACTTTCCCATCACTCTCAAAGGGAACAAATGTGAAAAAAGAATAAAAAAGATATAAATTGCTAAAAAATGCTGTAGAGAAAAGAAACTTCTATACAAACACCCTAAAGCATGCCTTGCAGAAATCCAATCCCTTCAGCTTTAGTTCTTGTTGCCTCTAATTATACAAAAGCAGCTCACTGTACACTTTATATACAGTTGTAGGAAAACTTGTATTGACCAAATGTACAACTATATGCCAAGTTGTAATGAGCTGTAATGGTCAGAGTTGTACAATTACAGTGTTTTTGTCTTTTTTTTTTTTCTTTGTTCAGACCAACTCCACTGAGAGTTGACAAATCTGTAAACCTGCAGTAGCAATGTCCACCTGTATATACTGTATTATAGCCCAAGGCAAATCAGGAGAAGAAAACAAGCACATGTACTTTTCGTCTGGCTGAAAATCAAAAAAATCAATAATTTTAACTTCAAGCTAGACTTTAAGCCACTACTTTCCAGGTTTTCATTTTTTTTATTATTATTTTCAAGCAGAAACCAATAGCTAACGTTTTGACATCTATAGGACTTCGGTAAAAGACTTCATAGTTGAGACAGTCTATATGGATTATTCCAGTAGAAGTATTATCATATTCAAGGTGGAAGTGCACTTAAAATGCTACAGCTAGCTTCTGTTGGTAATATTTACAACCATATAATTATATTGTCTAATGATGTGAAAGTAAATTTAAAAAAAGTTACCATAAGCCTCTTTCTAAATTTTCAGATTGAAGTAGTTTTAATATAGCAGTCTACTTTGGTCTTGAATTTGAAGTAGCCATGAACCAACTCTAATTCTCCTGAACCCAAAGATTTATGAACAGCAAATAAGATATTCTTTATTTTCTAAAAAAACAACCACAAACAATCTAAAGTAAAGCTTTAAATCAGTAGAACACATGGTATATGTGCAATGTTCAAATTCAACTAGTTGCAACAGAAAAGAACCAAAGATTATCTAAGTTTGACAAACATGCCAATTGTTAGTCTTTCTTCTTCTCTTATCCAGTCATTCCTCACAGTTCTCCCTTAAACAGAGTCAGTGTGAATAATTAAGTCTTTTTATGATGAAAAATTGACAATAAAGAGTGTGGCATATGCATTCAAGTAGCCTTTCTGCCTCTTGGGATGTGATTAAGTCATGAATCATGCAGGACACTGAAAAAAATGCACTTTCCCTTTAAGTTAGAACCTTTAGGTCTCTTAGAAACTGGTAATCTGTTGCAGGGGAGGACGATTATTGCTCCTTTTTCGGACTTGTGGTTTATTTATTACAGCTGGAAAGTGAGTGCCACCCACTTTAGCACACACATCGAATATTTTATGCTTTATTATTGTTCACAGACAGTAAAGAAATGTCATGCATATAAAAGTAATGAAAAACCTCCCAAAGATCTGACATGTGACAGCGGTGATAAGAGATGAAACAGTAACATTTGAAAGTCTTCAAAAACATGAGAGACTCGCTGTCACAGCGTCTTAGAGCTGTTTAACCGATGCCTGCAAACGTGCTTGTGTCTGGACGATATTATTTTTGCTTGTAGAGTCACTGTTTACATAATCAAAGACTTAGCGTTCCTTAAAGGGATGTGTGTCACCTGTTAACTTACATGTCAGAGCTTTAAACTGAGAAAAGCATAACGATGATAGAGTTTAAGGCATTTTGTCAAATCTTGAAAATAACATTATTGCAAGTTCTCTCCTGATTTGTTAGCGCTTGGAGTGCATGTTGGAGATAATGCTCAGCTACTTCAACACAAAACCTAAGGCGAAAATGTGCAAAACTGACTTACAGCACTTTTTTATTCTTGCTGAGACCAATGGCCATCTTGAATCAAGTTTACTCTAAAGGTTAATGTTTGTTAAATTGACTGAGTTACCAACATTTTTTGTTTACTAAGTTTGATTAGCTCTTGAATTGTGGTGAATGTAAAAACTACAGAGATTTTTTTTTTTTCTGAGAGGTTCACTAAAGCCTGATTCATAAGACAATTCCACAAAATCACCGCACAGAAATGTCCGGCTTTATTCCTCCTCGGATCATTCATAAAATCACAGATGAAGCCGGCCAGGTCCCGCTCACATGTACATGTTCAGAAATGAACCCACCAGTGTGGAACCAAAAGAGGCGTGAAGCAGATCTCAGCTGGGCTGAAGTGGAGTACGACGTATTTACTGTGGGACAGACGTCTGCTGCCTCGTATCAAACAAAACAACTAACTTACTTTAGTGATGTGGTGGTTCAATGTTTTTTTTAACTAACTACAAAGTTGCTGTTCTTTGTCATCTTTAATATTCCCTCGGTAATAAATCTCCGCTCACTGATGTCTTCCTTGTATCAAGCACTCGTGCACACACACACACACACACACACTAACAGAATCAACTCATTTTACTGATTTTGTGGTTAAATATGTTTTTAAACTAGCTACACAGTTGTTGTTTCGTGTCATTTTCAATATTCCCTTGGTAATAAATATGTTTGTTGGTTAGATCCTAGGGTCACTCAGCTCATTATTATTTTCTGAGCGCGGAACTGTGGGTTGATTTTCCAGAAGTCGGTCTGTTGGGATTGGTCCCGGCTTTGAAACTACCTCTGTTTGCGGCTCAGGGGCGCATCAGAGGCTCCTTATACTCGCCTGTCTGCCTTCATGTTTTTTCTGAATGCTCGGAGGTGGGTAGAACATGCATCAGTCCCGCACTGAGCTGTCTAACGAATGAGGATTAAAATTAATCCAATGGTTCATGAGGTATTTTGCTAACATGGCAGACACATGAACTCACTTGGCACAGGTATTGCATTTTGCCTGTTAGTGAGGGTTGATAAAGAAAATGACCTGATTGCAATTCTTTTTAATTGTGCTGATTTAAATTTGTTAATTTAATCTTGAAATCATGGGCTCATAACAAAAATAAAACAAAAAAAAGCAACAACAACACTTCATTTAGGCTAAAAAGACACACATTCAATTTCTCACTGCTTCTTCAGGCTTTCGTTGTTTTTGTAATATTAATCTGTCTTCTTTCTCTTCAGATTACCGCCCACCCCCCATGCTCCCACCAAACCGAGGAGGGTCAGGAGGCGGTTCAATGGGAGGAGGAGGTTCCTCCTCTTCTTCTACCAGCCGCGCCACCACCACCCGTTCTCCTCCCTACTATACCACCCCGAGGCCCCTCCTCACCACCTCCCCTGGCCAGCGCTACAGGACGACCACCACAATCCGCCAGCCCATCCTGGTTCCTGCCGGAGGCTCGGCTTCTGACACTAATCAGATTCCTGACACCAATCAGAAAGGGGGACGACTCCCACCTGTTCAAGTTCCTCCAGCGGCTCCACAGCCTCCTGTCCTGCCCCCTATAGACTTCTGCAGCCCGAGAGTGACAGCTGACATATCGTGGCCACGGACGCAGCAAGGCCAGACAGCAAAGCAGCCCTGCCCTGTTGGCACATTGGGTACGGAAGCTGCATTGTTAGATGGAATACACAGGGTGTAAAGAACACGACCAGTTACTCTGTAACATGCCAGGTGTAAAAAAAAACAAAAAACTTGCAGTGTCAAAAATGCAGTGTGATTGCTGAGTGCTAAATATATTTTTTTAAAGAAACTGAAACTGACTAAAAAACATGTACAATAGGTTGCCCTCAGGCCCAGGCCTCCCTTGAAAAAGAGATCTGAGATCTCAACGGGACTTGCTTGGTTAAATAACGGTAAGTAAAGAAATAAACTGTTAAAGTTAATATGAGTGAAAGCTCTCAGAACGAAAGCTGAAAAGATTAGAACAAGGATGTGATTTTTGAACAAGCTAAATTGAGCTGAAAAATTAAAACTAAAATTAACTAAACAGTAGGAAAAAGCTAAAGGCAGCAAAACCAGCCAAAAGCTGTAAGATTAGCTAAACTCTTGCTTAAAGCTAAAATTAGCTCATCTGTAGATGAATTCTAAAATCATCAAAGCAGTACCTAAAATTACCCAGACCATAGCTAGAATCTAAAAGTAGCCAAAATCTAAAATCGCAAATTTGTAGCCGAAAACAAAATTAGTAAGTAGAAGTGAAAAGATAAAATCAAATCTTCAAAACTACATGTTAGCAACACTAAAGCTGAAGGTGAAGCAATCTGTATTTCTGACAAGAATAATGTAAATCCTACTTCAGCATTTTCACAAAAAAACATTATTGTTGTTATTGTGTGTTGGTGCTTAAACTCGGCATTGTTCTATTTGCCACCCTGCAGTAAACATCTGTAATCATGTTGAGGATGATTCACTCTCAAAGATAAAAATATTTTACTATAGAACTAACATCACGGTAAATAAATACATATGCAAATGTAGCAGAAATTATGGCTGTAGTTTCATTCAACAAAAAAAGAAAAACTAAACACAAATACCCACAAATATGCAAACTAAACAATAGTCTTTTTTTTAATTAGCTACAGAGAAATCAGAACATTGTGGAAAATCTCAAAACATACGTTCAATGTACAAATTTTTTCAATTTCTTCCCACCTAACACAAGCAAACATTGGAAGCTCAAAATGCCAAGCAGCAGAAGCGTCCTCATGTCTCCTGGTGAATGTCAGGCTCGTCTCACCCTGTTTGCTCGGCTTGTCTTGCAGGCGTGGCTACATTTGTATGCGTGGCCCATGTGAGCTACTGGGATCCCCAAGGCCCTGACCTCAGCAACTGCACGTCACCCTGGGTCAACCACATCATGCAGAAAGTAAGTCTGAATGCTGCTCATGGCTATCGTAGCTCCCCGTGAGCCCTGGTTTAGAGGGATGTGTGTGTGTGTGTGTGTGTATCCCTCAAGCAGTTTGTTTCACCCATGAAAAAGTGTTAGCCATGAGGAAGATTAAGGCGTCGTATCCATCTTCAATTTTTAACCCGAAGTCATGTTTTAGTTCTGAGATTCATAGCTTTAAGGAAGTGGAAATGTCTAATAAGGTCATGTATTCACAGTGGGCTATTATGACTAAAGGTCAACCAAACGATGAAATGCTAATGTTCATCATTGGTTCAAGGAAAGAAATACTGTCTGATACTTTTGGTATAAAAAGCACAGTGGCCCTGAGGTGCAACAGCTGAACAGAAATCTTGTTTTCGTCTGTCAAAACTTACTTTTTTTCTTCAGTGAGGTATGTTTATTGGACTTCAAACATTTTTGTTATTGCACTTGCAAAGCTTACATCAGAAAATCACAGGATTTGTGTTCATTTTTTGTGTCATACATCAAGCTTCCTTTATTAGTTTGTTGTGCAACTGGGAACCTTTTTCCTAAAACCATTCAAATAGTCTCAAGTTGAACAATAGGTTATACAAACCTTTAGATGGACAGTTCAGACCCCCGAAACAGAGATGAGTAGGTTTAATACCAAAAGCTAATAGATGGTTCTCAATGACGTCCTCATCTGGGACTTTTTTACCCTCCGCACCATGTTGATGGGCTAGCATTTAGCTTGTAGCGATAAAACCAGTATGCGAGAACCACAAAAGCAGGGGAGAAAAAACTGCAAAAAGACTAATGAACGATGCAGACAAGCATTACCAGGATCATAATACATTGTATTTAAAACGTGCCTTTCAGGACATCCATGGATCCACTGAATAATAAATCTAAATCAAGGTATTTAGCTTTATTGAAGGTAACAATCTTTTCTTTACGAGCTGCTGAAGTCTGCAGAGCCGACAGAGAGGCTGTGTTGACATGACTCTGTGTGACTTTCTCTGATTTTATTAGGAACTACAGTATATCTTACATACTCGAAAAGGGTACAAACTGCATGATGCTGAACATTTTGTGATTATAATCTGATACTGTCTTTGTGCATTTACAAGGCCAGGGTAGATTGCATAATGTTCAAAACACTTTACTTCTTCTTTTTTTATTTAACGTACTGTGTGGTCACTAACCATGGTAGAAGTGATCTGAACACACTCTGGAATCCCGAGGAGGGTGAAATCTTTGTGGTTGATTGTCGCCAGCCACAAAATCACGTCGCTTTGCCGACAGTTCTGCTACTTCTCCTTGGTGTTTTTACGCCGTCGGGTTTTTTAAGAGCATTTCACTGCTACACGAGCGGCACAATTTTGTGACCAACTCCAACGCAAACTTGCTCCATGACTGCTAAAACAAATTATAATAAAAACATACAATAGCATAAACATTCTAGACTGTAGACCAAAGACAATGCATACATTTCTGTGCTGTAGACTATCAACTTATCCGCATTCGTGCCCACGAAAAAAGCGATTTGACCACGTGATCTGCAGGTCGCTACGTCATTTGAGAACAATCTATTGTGACCCAGGTTGCTACTGAGGTACTCAGCCATGGCCATGAAGGATTGCTGAGGAGATTATACATTTTGACTATGTTGAGGAGGTATAAGTACTAAGACTGTTTGGCACATTGTTGGGTCCCTTGTTGCCCGCCCCTCCACCTATTGCTCTCCCCCGTGTGTGAAGCGCCCTCTCATTACCTGGCAGCTTGGCTCTTAATCCCTTGTCTAACAACAGATTTTGATGCTCCTTAAATAAGACTGGTGGCTGCCTGCTGGCTACGTGTCTGTTACTGCCTCCATCTTTAAATGTGAGGGCCTGTCTTTATGTTTGAGGGCTGAATGGGGTTTTTAACAATGATCCCTGTGTGGTTTGGTGTGTGGTGGAGTTTGCAGTATGTTCTTTAATATGTGTCTTTATTTTAGGTGTGAATTTCATATAGACATTTTTTTTCTTCTCTATGAGATAAAAACTGATAAGGCTTCCATTTTAATCAGAATAATAATTCAGCTATAGGATTTTAAGCATTTATCTTTATTTATTACTTGTTCATATGTTTTGATAAATTATTTACAATTTACTGAACAATGCATTTTAGATTCACATTATTTATATATATGTTCTTTATGCCCTCCCACCCTATATTTCAATTTCTCCTCATTTATTTTTCTTATTCTGTCCATCTTCCATCCTGTCATTGCCTCATCCGTCATTTTGTCCTCTTGCTATTCCTCACTTGACACTCATGCAAAACTTTTTATTTCTCTTTTTGCAAACTTTCCCTATGCTTCTCACCTTGTCCAACTCTTTCTTTTTTTTCCAAACATCCATCCATCTTTGTGTTACCCTGTGCCTTTTCTCCTCCACTGCCATCCTCTTTTGCTTGCAGCTTCGGTCAGGCGAAACGGCAGCGATTGTGGCCAGGGAGCTGGCAGAGCAGACCAAGGGCCTTCTGCGCCCTGGCGATGTGCCATCCACGGTGCGAGCCATGGCCCAACTAGTGGAACTGTTGGATGTCCAGCTCAAGAACCTCACCCCTGGAGGCAAAGACAGCGCTGCCCGAAGCCTCACTAAGGTACTGCTGCCTAAAGAAGCCGAAGTGCAGAATGAAACAAAGATTTCTCTACCAGCATCACTATTCACAGGCTTAGAGTTAACACAAGATAAATAGTATGTTCCTTTGTTTCTGCCTTACACAAGTCTTTGTGCGGAGTTTGATGAAGAGGCAAAGATAACAATGTAGATTTCCACATGATAAATAGCTGCTTTGAGATTTTCCTTTTTCATCCTCCTCCATGTGTGGCTCTTTGTAACAAGTTTTGCTTTACTGGAGACAGATAACTGCTTTTAGTCTTTGGCAGGGTTGGTCCACTCTTTTCAGATCAAGACGAAAATTGAATAAAACTCTGTTTCAGTTAATATTATAATAGACAGCAACGACCCAGGGACAGATTTTGCGTCATCAATCATTTAATGAACTCTGGTTTTTGAGTTGCAGCTTTTTAGATGTTGTTGACAATCAGGATTGAGTCCCGCTGCAGAATTACATTAACTGAAACTGTCTTTAAGTGGATATTTGGCAGAAGTTAGTCTGACAGCTCACGACTTCCTGACGAATGAACCTTATTCGGCTGGTTGTTTGTTACACAGAACGGTCTAAAATAATGCAGAATATGTTCAGAAAAAGGCAGCAAATTTTAAAATGTACTCAGCAGGTGAGTAAATGAGAAATCTGTTAGTTATTTTAAACAGTAAGTTATCATTAAAGCATCCAATATGTCAGGAAGAATCACCAATGGTGTTTTAGGGACAAATTAAATCTGAAATGGTAATTTCTCAAATGACTATGGTGAGTGTCTCTTCTGAGGCTAGCAGTGACAGAGTAAACTTGAATTGAATATACTTTATATCGCTACCACAGCATGTTGTGTTTCTGGTGTTTCTGCGTGAAGGAAGACATTTTTAGGAACTGAGCAATGTTTACAAAATTCTTTTAGAAACCAAACAAATGATCCCTTTGGAAAACCTGCATTTTGTTGTGAACAAGGCTTAAGTTTCTATTTTTTACATGGACATTCTTTAGCTTCACAATGAATTTTACATTTCTTTTTCTTCTGGCAAATGATGCTGTAACTCAGAAAAAAATTCAGGACAAAATTTAGGTAGAATAATTTATTGTGATCTGTGTTTTGCTTCTGAACCTTGGATTTGTTTTTGTCCCTCATGAAAAAGGTTTCACTTCAAACAGTCCTACTAATTTTAATAAAATCCTAATTATATTTATTTAATTAAGTGATGTACTAATCTATAAAGGTAAATTCGTTGGGGAAATTGAAAAACGAACCAGTGACTTTGTAATTAATGCCATAAATTCACTTGACAGTAGATGCAGCGAATGAGTCAGTGTGGAGGAATGAAGCAGGGGGAGGGGGATTACAATACACTTTGGCCAACAAAGTGTGTAAAAGTGTGTGCGAGGTGTTACTTTGCTAACAGCTGAACTGTTTGGATTTGCAGCTTCAGAAGAGAGAAAGGTCCTGCAGGTTTTTCACACAGGTATTTCCTCTTCCTGGTTTGGTTGATTACTTTGCCACACCATTGTCCCATGTGGGTGTTTGTCTATTTGTGTGTATGTGTTCTTGTTTTGTCCAATGCTAAGCATGTAAGTTGCCAAGCCAAGCTTCTGTGTGTTTCCGTGCATTAAAATGCCACAGCATCAAAAACTCATTTGATGCTGTGGCTTCAAATGACTTTTACCAACTTTTTGAGGTCGACTGTCTTCTAAAAAAAAAAAAAAAAAAAGAGTCTGTTCTGGTTCTGATTGACAGTCTGCATCAACATCACCATAACCACAGTGTCAAACTTGAGTCTTCTTGATGGGTTTGTTTAAGTCCTCTTTTGCAATTTTGCTTTCATAACATTCAGAACCGTGGGTACTGACTGGAGGCCTTGATCAATATCAATAACAGCTCCCCTATTCTGCCATTATGTCGGCAAAATTGTAAACAGGTTTGCCTGGAAGCTAATGACAGGTTCTACATCTCTGTTTATTGAAAACCCTCTCTGTTGCTGTTTCAGAGAAGGGAAAAAAAACTGAATATGATGGTTACTTTGTTGCATACAGCTTGATCACGGCCTCAGTGCGATAAAAATAACACCAGCTTGTGTTTGTGGCTCAGCGTTAATTGTCCTTTTTGGTCTGCTTGTATTGATGTTTGTTTGTGTCAATGCCATGAGAGCTAACAGGAAATCTAACATCTTTTAGGCACGTTTCTGGTCAGCTAAAAATCACTATTCAGAGGATCAAAGGGACCCCAGCATCCTCATCTATGTGTGGTGGATAGACTGCAGAGTTTTCTCTGTCTGCACACACACACAATCTGACACACACATAGTAGATGGGGTTGCTCTTTTTCTCCTGATGCAGGCTCTTTTTCCACACTCCCCTGAAAAGTCTTAACGTCAGCACCAGTCAGCAATGTCACATCATAGAACATGGCTTATATGCAAACTGACACACACAGGCACAAACACACATGTTCATGCACACGTCACAAATATATAAATATATTTTCAGCAATAATCTTACGCTGTCACATCAGAACAGTCAAGCATTCACAATGTGTCTCCTAAAGCTAAATAATGCTGGTTTTTTTTTTTTTTTTTTTTTTTTTTAAAACAGCAGTGTCTGTGCTGTTTGTCACAGGTTCAAACCCAAACGTTTCCCCGCACACCTCGGGTGCAGCAGCAGTTGGGTGGTGGCGGGGCGGGGCGGGGGTTTGCTGGGAGTGATCGATTATATAATTAGCCTTAGTTATGTGAAGCAAAATTACACCAACAGTCCTTTACACTGCCAGATAGAAACGTGCATGATTAGGGGATGTGGTGTGGTGCTGCCCTCTCCTCGTTAATTATCTACGCCACTAATTGCCAAGTGAGGAGAGTGGGCAGGAGGTCTGCGTTCTTAATAGAGACAAAAAATAATTGAATTCTCTTCCTCCTGTTTTTTTCTTTTTGTTTTTTTTTTTTTTTTTCGTCTCCTCTCTGTTTGTCTCCCCTCTTCTCACACTTCATTTCTCCTCCTCAGTCATTTCGTTTGGGTAACTGGGGACTCGTTTCATGTATACCAAATTGGCAATTTATCCATGATGAAGTTGGTGGTGTGGAGAGGCTTTGATGCTTTAGGGTGCACTGAAGGAGGGAGGCAGTCTGTCAGGTAGAAGGGAAATAAGAAACAGGGAAAAAAAAAAGTAGGAAGAAGCAAAAATGAGAGAAAAGGGGAGAGAAATGGAATATGAGAGCGGCAATAATTGGGGCAGAGAGGAGACGGTGATGCTCAATGACAATGTCTAATTTGCCCTCTATTTATGGATGGCGGGCCAGAACGTGGCATCATGTGAATTTAAAGCCTGATTTAGTTGCAAATTCATCTGTCATAAACAACAAACTTCCAACAACAAATGGTGGAGAAGCATGCTTCTTTGGTGGTTTCAAAATTTTCAAAACTCAGCCTGGCGAGAACACAAAAAAAGTAAAGAAAAAAAATCCTCTAGTCTTCTAACATCCCCAGCTCCATCATTTTACACAGCAGTGTTCATCAGTGCACATGTACTGTACATGCATGTTCACCTTGGGTATCTGAGAGTCGGAGACCAGCCCAGTTCCAGTCTGTCTTGCCGCTGCTGTTTACGCTGGATTACCCCGACGCTTCAAAGCATTTCACTTCTGCCCCATTTACTGTTCTCTCTATGTGTGTGTGTGTGTGTGTGCCTTCCGTGAAATTTTTTTTCTTTACAAAGACGCACACTCATTGGAACTCACATGCTCTCACGAATGACACCCTTATCTGTCCCTGCAGAGTCTACCCCCCTTTTTTGAAGAACCCTAAAAAAAGAGAGAAAAAAAATAAAACTCTGCTTCAGCCCTCAAGTCTTCATATTTTTGTGGGATAGAAATGTCACCAGTGGCACCACAGCTTGCAGTCACACCCACACATGTGCGCCCCCCCCACACACACACACACAGATTCGCACAAGCACATATTCTGATTTTTCCAACGTAGAGACTCCTGCACCCTCGGGAAATCGCACCTCTTTCTTCTCCTTACCTATCTCTCTCTGCTACCGATGCAATCTCTGTGGCACTGAATTAAATTTCAGTGAAAATAGAAAATTATGTGAAAATAGGAGATAGTCAAAAAGTGCAATAAAAAGCAATGGGAAGTTTAATGAGAGCAGAAAAGCTGGGTTATCTAGAACACATCAAAGAAAGTGAGCGTTTGTGGCAGCGGGAGCAAATAGAAAGCAGCTCTCGTATCTGCCGATGCCTTCAGTAAAGAACATCCTCCCCTCTGTCTGTTTCTGTTGCCTGGGCTGCTACTGTACAGCAAGTGGAGCAGAATGATGCACTACAATGCATCTCCTAGCCCCTGGTGCACACCCCCATCTGTGCACACTGACACACACACAAAAGTCCAGCATACTTACTCCCCCATCCTATTCAGCATGTGACATTCATCTTTAAACTTCAGGCGACAACATGGCAGAACTAAAAAAATAAATAAACAAAAATAGGCACTTGCACAATATTCATGATAAAATAACAAAAAAAGTAATTTGGGTGAAGAAGTTTAATAAATTATGAATAATCAGAACAATTAAAATTTAAAGCAATTAAATCAAATAAAGCGAGGTTAGCGGGACATAAGAAATTACAAATGTAAAACTTAAAGGAGAGCCTCAGGGGTAAAGATAGGTTGAGCCTGAGAGTATCCATAAAGTCATTTTAGATAAAATAAAATATAAAAAAAAAATCATGAAGCAAAAACCATTACTGGGATGTATAAAACTGATGGAATTTTTACTGGAACTCAACGTTGGAGCCATGGTTGTCCCAAACAACTGTAGAAATCAGCCTTGTTCAAAAGTGTAAGCCTGAATAATAGCAGAAACCCTTTTGGATATCTTTAAAAATCTTTATTCTCATCTGACTCCAATCCGCTCCATACAGTAGTACACAGCACATGTCTCAGATTCAAAAGCCTTGAACTCATATCAGGAAACCCAAACAAAACAGCCCAGTTTGTTCCAGGCTAAATCTAAGCAGAGACTCTTTGCACAACTCAAAACTTCGTCTTCCACCTACTCATATCATGATGAACTGACCTTATATTGTACATCTCTTCCAGGTTCCACCCCTGAAGGTGGGAACTTGTACGTCAGACGTAGAATGTAACTAACTTTTGTTTATGCTACAGAACACATGATAAGACACACACATACACTCTCAGTCTCTGTTTTAAACCTTATGGCCTCAATGATCAGAAAGTATCAATACAATACTGGACCTAACATTAAGTATTTGAACCAGTGTAAGATGTAAAAATCATTTTTCCCCTTTCAAAAGAGGAAGGAATTCCAAACTTTTGCACAAAGAGTTTACGCTTTTAAAATTGTACCAAATATTTGAGGGTGGCATGCATTTATAAATAGTTACATATATTACTGAATATAAACTAAAATCTGGATTCCAATAGTTTTACCTAATATTATAAAAAAAATCTTGCTGAAACAAAATCAATAATGTCAATAATAATAATTATTCTGTTCCATAAACACATTATTTTTATCGCTTTAATTGTATGCAGGTTCATTTTTTTGCTGTTTTACTAGTAGTTTTGCTGATAGTATTAGAAGTGTAGCCCTTTGAATTAGTGTCTTTAGAAGTTCTTTAGTTTTTCCTGTTTGTTCAAAGCCCAACTAGGGATTGGATCAGCTAATTAGCTGTTGAATGGAAGTCAAGAAAACAAAACAAAAGTCCAACTGTTTGATTTTTAACATTGTTTAATGTGTGGTGGGTGATGAAACAAACTTAAAGAAAAAAATATTTCTCTCATTAGTGTAAAATCCACAATCATTTTAGCTTTTATTTTGTGCCATTCATAACTTGTGAACTGATGTTCTGCACATTAAATGCCAAATCTTAGTTGAAGTCAATGTTTCCTACAAATAAAGAGTTGTATCATCGGCGTAGAGACTTACAGAGAAACTTTGGGCGAGGAAATAAATTACAGTTTCTACTGCCTTCAGGATTTGTGCTGGACTAAAGTAGATTTAGGTGAATGATAATACATTTTTCAGTTTAGATCCACTACAATTTAAGGAGAATAAAAAGGGAACTTTATTTGGTTTTACAAGTCTGATAAAAGCCAAGATTTACTTAATTTAAATTCAAGATCCTAAAAGAACAGACACTGTTCTTTTGTTGGCTTGATTTAGAGCCTCAGATGTTGATTCTTTTCACCATCAAAATGTCCTGAGATGTTGTTTTTTTCACAACTAATTAGTTGTACATGTGGCATCCTACTGTTTAAAGTGAACTCCATTACACTTCCTCCGCATATAGTGTAATGGAGGACCTGGATGCAGGTTTTTCAGTCAGAGGTTAGCAGGTGATGAACAAAAAAAGCTTTAATTACGTATTAGGCAAAAACTGAAACAAAGGTGTTGCAGGTGCAGAAAAATCTAAAAAAAACCCTGACATCTCATTGCACAGGAAACAAAAGACAACAATGATCAGAGCCAGAGCAGGGAGGGTAACACTGATGAGGATCTGGCAGGGAACAAAGAAAACATTGGACCGTAATGAATAACTAAACCCTGATGGAGCAATCAGTCACTGAAACCTGGTGTAAAAGATGGGAGCTCAACAGAATGCACAAACAGCAAATGGTTTCAAAATAAAAAACAGGAAGTGAAACCGATTATAGATGATTTAAATGAAGAATTAAAACCAAAAATGGCAGCCAAAATCCCACAGTATAAAAAAGGAAAAATACAAAAACGGCACAGGCTTATTTTGTGAAACATAAAATCACAGAAGCATCAGTAAGAATGTAGAAATCTAATAAAGGTTGTTGAAGCTCCTAAAGTCATCTTTCACAGTACAGACTGGTTGGTGACAGTTTGCCGGTGCACACGTGTGCCGAACATCCACTCCTGCTTATTCTCGTTGTTTGCAGCAGAAGTGGATTAATTAGTTTTTGTTTACACATAGCCCTCCCAAACACATCCAAAATGCATCCCTCCTAATTAGCAGCTGGTGCTAAAAGAAGACATATTATTATCATATTACCTTGTTGGCACCAGTTTTTGTTTGTGTGCGTGAATATGTGTGATTTAATGTATTTGCGTGTAGGTATACCATGCCTCAAATATACTGTACAGGATTATAGCTTAATGATGGAGACTAAGAAGAAGTCAAGCGTTGAGTGTTTGAATGGCAATAAAGTGACGTTCCTCCATCTTTCTTTCTGCCCTTGTAATTCCCCACTGGAAATGTCTTTAGCTTGTATAATAGCACCTGTGTTACTTTTCAGCTTCCTCATTTTGCCTCCTCAAGAGGCCCTGAAAAATGAGGAAACGATGAGCGAAGAATGAGAGGGTGTCTGCATGAAGTGTGGTTTACAGAGCAAAAGAAAATAAGGAGACAAAGGGGAGTGTGAGATGTGTGTGTTTGATAGCACCTGTATTCGCTTTTCCGCCTCTTTCTCTCCCAGTGGACGCCTGTCACCGTGGACTCACTGGACTGTTTTATCGCTCTCCCATGGTTCTCCCTCCTCTGCACCAGCTCTATTTTCTCTCTGTCTCTTTATCTCTCACCGGGTCTTTAAAGATGTGTGTCGGATGTGTACGTATGCGTGTGCGTGTGCACTGTTTATATAAGAAAAGGAGGAGCAGAATCCTTAGGCGCACAGGGGAATATGAGCTGAAGACAAAATAGGTATGGTTTCATAGAAAACATTTCAGTGAGTCATCTGTTCTGTGTGTATTTTGGTGATATTTTTGGAATCAGAACTTCTCCTCTGGATGCAAGCTGGCAGACAGTAAATAATGCACACCTCTAATTTCCCCTTACACGATCAAAAACATGTTTTCCAACTCAAAGACTGTTCCTTAAATAAAGGGACGAGAAAAAGTACCTGAATCACGTTCAGGTTGTCGATTGTGATTGCAATCAGCTAAGAGCTTGATTTTCAGAACATCTGTGATTCTCCTATAAAAAGAAAACAAATTAACAACAAACACTGACAACTCTAAACTCTAAAGACATTTTTTACATACCACCTTTCTTGCTTCTGTTTACCTTGTCTGCATGGGAATGCCACATTTGCATTGCTGACATTTTAATGTCCTGATTGCCTACAATTTATCAACATGATAAATGAAAAGCTACTGCCGTCTCATTGTTGCATCCCGCTGGCTTCTGCCTGCAGTAGTAAGGGTGTTGCAACACTGCTTGATGTATAAATAAACGTTTGCATTCATTTACACATGCGCATGATTGACTGAAAGGGATTTAAAACCTTAGCATTAACTTCAGCTACAGTATGTAACCTCTGGGTCTTTATTGCTCCCCCAGGCGATGGTGGAGACGGTAAACAACTTGTTGCATCCAAGAGCTCGGGCAGCGTGGAAGGAGCTGCCCACCAGCGAGCAGCTGCACTCAGCCACTCTCCTGCTCGACACTGTAGAAACCGGAGCTTTTATGTTGGCTGACAACCTCCTGAAGACCGACACCGTGCAGGAAACCACTGACTACATCCGTAAGTACATTTTACGGTTTGCTTCCAAGCGACTGTCACAGCTGGACTCTGCAACTGTCAAAAAAATAAATAAAAGACAGAGTTGCATTCAGAGGTTTCAGGCATGGCACCAAAAAAAGAGACAAAAATATTGAGATATTTTGGTATCAGCTTTCTGTATCCGCTTTATCAATCGGGGTCACGGGGGGGGCTGCAGGCTCCCAGGTGAGAGGGACGGGACATGTTGAAAAGATGACCAGATCTTCCCAGATCTAAGAAAGAAGAAAGTCACAAACACAGACCTTCAACTTATTCAGAGTCACTGTTTAAGCAAACACACAATGAAATTAGTACCACTGAGTGAAAAGTTGAATAGTCCCAGTAACAAAGATGTTTAGGATGAAATATATATATTTTTTGTGTTTACTAAAGCTGTATAGCTGTGGCGGACATTTTAAATCTAATTAACTCCAAACGTGCCAGCCGTAAATGTCCAACCAGTGATTACTTTCTGAAAGTGGACAAGAACAGCAGAAACCCATGTGGCATTAAAAGTTGAATCAGAATAATTTGAACAAATTCAGTAAATCTGAAGTTGCAACTTCATTTTGTGTGGCACTAAAAGGTGGCATGGAGGGTTCATATAAAACACTGCAGGAGTAACTTTAATATGGTTTTAAAATAGTTGGAGATCAAATGCTTCTATGATTACAATAACATGGAAAAATCTAGGATCATTATGTGTGTATTTCAAAACACAGTTTGACTGTATGACTGCCCCATGTGTTTTTGTAGCTAACATTAGACTTTATGCAAGCCCCTCTGTGACCTGGAAAGGAAACAGCAGATAAAGAAAAAGGATGGATGGATAAATATAATAGACTAATTGCATAACTGAGTGCAAAAATCTTACCCTTGATATTGATTTTATATTCTGTAAGTGTAAGAATGTAAGAGCATGTAGAGTGCAAGAGCCACGACTGCAGCTTTTTGTGTTTGAATGCTTTATAATTTTTATATTATTTATAACACAACATGTAAAATAAGATACATGTAAACTCTGTTTACAGTTAGTATTACCACAACCCTAATATTAAAATACAATAATAATAGTATTGTAAATGATAAATATATTGCACATCTCTACAGATCCTACTTCTCATCACCTTTTTCTGAATTTGTTTTTTTTTTCCGGTCTCTTAAGTTTGTCTGCTGAAATACACAGATCTCCTTTACTTGTCAGCGAACTGGTCCAAAATAACAAATAGCAAAACATCTACCTATTAAGATTATTATTTTCTATGAATGCATCAAAAATGCATGTAGCTATTATGCAGAGGGACTTTAACGTGGTGTTGTTAAGTGACAGAAGAAAACCTGAACTGAAAACAACAGGCAGATTTGTAGAGACTAGAAAGAATAGCATCCCTTTTTTATCTGGAATATGTAGCTTTGATATTCCACTGATGATTTGCATCCAATAAAGGCTGTGCAACAAACTGAAAGGGAGGGTAAAAGTCAGAGATGCCTGCATTGACCTCCTCAAAGATTTGAATGCTTTGCTTTATTATGTAGAGTAAACATGCAAAGCTGTCAGATGGAAGGTCACAATGAAAACGTGTTAAGGGATAAATCCTCTGAGATCTTTTTTCTCACAAAATGCAGGAAATATATTAGCCTTGAGGCTGGCATGAGTCGTTTGCCTGAGCCAATAATTCATATTAATTTATTTATCTTTCCATATTTTCTGCCCTCTGCTTGTAGGCAGAGCCGACAAAGCACAACAATCACTTTCACCTCCCTCTCCTCTTCTCTCTCGTTGGCGCCTTTTCCTATAATCTCTTTTCTCACTGATCATGTCATCGCCACGCTGTGGCACAACAGAGTTTTACTGAAGAGCAAAACGAAACCTCTTTGCTTTTCATGCCTTTAGGTGATGATATATCTGTGAGCCATCATTTCATCTGCGCTCACAACCAGCCAGTTGCATCCACTTAGGTTTTCCTCTAGTTATCCTCCTATTTACTCCCAATCTGATTTGATATTTTAAAATTTCCTCCACATCGTTCCCCCATTACTAGAGTTCAATGTGCTTGTGTGCTACTCAGTCACAGATGAAAAGGCACGAAGGAGGAGCTGGAGAAGAGAGAAAAATGAAGATGATAAGGAAAAAAGAAGACTGGATGAGTGCTTGCTCGAGGGTGATGGTGGCAGTTGAATGTCAAATGATGCTCTGAGGGTTTTTTTTTGACTCACTTTTACATCAATAAGCAATGAAATTACAGCTGCTTAAGTCACACAGCGTGGTGATTACATTACTGCAGTTTTTCCTATCAAAGACAGACGGCACTGACAGATAAGATTCTGCAAAGTCTGCCCTTCTAATGTGACTTTGTCTTTTTCTTGATTAAATTTAAAGAGACAGTTCAGGACTTTCGAAGTGAGCTTCTGTGGAAAAAAAGATTTTAATTCTGACCGGGTTGAAAAGTTAACGACTAGTTTGAGAGGCGCCCAAAGCAACTCCAGTCTTGAATTTTTCATAGCAGTTCAGGAATATACTATTTTATAGAATCTGTGTATCATTACACAGTTATTCCAGCAGAAATGTATGGCATCCCTACAGGAAGTGCACTGGAAGGGCTGCTTCTACAACTGATGTTATCTGCACAAATACTAACCACAATGTAATGGTTTCTAAGATACCATTTACAATAACTGCTATAAGATTTTCTAGATAACAGTTTTAAGATAGCAGTAGTCCGCTTTGGACTTTGTCTCATTTTGACTTGAATTAGCTCATCAGTCAAAACTGAACACTACTCCTCCAAACAGAAGCTATCCAAAGAGCTGTCAATGACAGGTAAGATATTACTTGTTAATAACCATTCAGTAGGATCAAATTTTAGAGGCTCAATTCCATTACTGTGAGAAAATACTGTGGTGGTTTCTGAAAAGATGCTTTGTCAAATAGTTATAAATAGCAAGTACTTTATCAGCCATGTCCGTCATAGAGCATGAAGGATGAAGCAAAGAGCAGAAGTCTTTGACTGATGTCATGACTGATAAGTTCCTGTTGATAACTATTTGACAGAGCGTCCCTTCAAAAATCACCAGACTATTACTTAAAGTAAGACTTTTCCGTTGACGCCTGACATCCTACACAGTTTCAACTTACATAATTCCAGCCCTGCATCTCCTCCAATTTTCTTTTCTCCCCTGAATGCACCACATAAATAATGTTACATAAACACTCATCAAGATATAGGCTACTGCATCTCAGAGGAACTTTAAACAGAATTTAGCTTTTTTTTTCCTTTCAGTGTAAAGAATCCCTCTCCTTTTTTGTGTCGTAAATCTTCCCTCGCAGCTAATCCAGTGGGAAGATCCAGTGTGATTATCTCTCGCCTGTATTCAGAATCAGCCCCGAACAGCCTGTCATCTCTGCATCTCTCCTGCTTCCCTCACTTCCATCTTGCCCCTGCTCCCGTTTCTCCACCATCGTCCTCACACATTTTTTTAAACGCACCCCACTCTCCTTTCTCTAACGAGCCTTTCAGATGAGAGTGAGTGACACGAATAAATTATCTGATGCAATTCTGAGATGCCACCGCAGCTACTGTAAGTGATATTATTGTGTGAGATTGTTGTGTGAGAGTGACTATGAGGCACAGGATAAGGCGGTTGAATAAATAGTGTTATTATTAGAAGCAAAACAGTGATTTGAAAAGGGATAACACAGCGGTAGCGGCGTGCGCGTGTGATAACGATAATGAACAAGTGTGTTTCGTCGGAGGAGGATTGTCATGACAAGGATGTTTTAATTAGATTAGACTCAGCGTGTTTCGATACCCTGCCGATCTGGATGGGCGTGGGTGGGTGCGCACACGTGTGGGTTTGTGAGTGTGTACCTACTTTACTTTGGCTAATGTGCAACTTAGCCAGCATTTCATTTTGTTTTTTGCTTTTTTTCTGCTTATCTGCATATTTTCAACTCCCCAGCACTTCTTCCCTTGTTTTATTCTTCTGTTTTTTTTAAATTCTATTTATTTTTTTTTACCTCTTACCAGTTTTTAGCTCCTCATCTGCTCTCATTTATAATCCGAGTTGTCCTCGTGTTGTTTACTTGATCAGGGGGCTGTTTTCAGCACGAAACGCAGCAGACTAAATCACCAAATCACTCAGAAGCACAGGATAGCAATACACCAAAGGTATAATTAGTCCTTAATTAGAAACTTTATCTAACACTTCACTCAGTTGTAATCAGGAATGTGCTAACGAACCCGAATTGTGAAATTAGATTCTGACAATACAAGAGGAGGCTGGATAATCTACCTTGATGTGTTGCAGCGGTTGCTTGGAGACTGTTACAGCTTTTTTTGTATTTATTTATTTTTTTGTATAAAAATGTCTCTTTATTTCACTTGAATGTGTGTCAGATCTGTTTTATTTTTTAATCTACTACTTTAGAAGCTTGAAACTGCTTGAGGAATCATGCTTGTGATCTGCTTTGAAGCACTTAGTGAGAAAACATGGTTGATACAAGAGTGGGCAAAGCAAATCTGATGTAATGTGTTGTGCTGTGATTTGACATGAGGTGTGTATGTGTGCGTGTGTGTGTGTGTGTGTTGCAGAACTGGAAGTAGCCAGGTTGAGTACGGAAGGGAACCTTGCAGATCTGACGTTTCCTCAAACAGAACAACATGGAAATTCCATCCAGCTATCAGCCAGCACGCTCAAGCAGCACGGCAAAAACGGTACACGACAGATCCCACATTTTCTCGTCTCATCACGCTCACTGTGGGGTCTGTGACCCCTCCGAGTCTCTTTTCACTGTGTTTAACTAGTTTGCAGGGTCTTCTTTCCCTTCTCTGCCCTTTGTTTTTGTTGTTGTTTGATGCCAACAATAGCAATCACCATGTCACCTTGTCTTCCTCCAGGTGAGATCCGGATGGTGTTTGTGCTATACAGGAACTTGGATTTGTACCTGTCAACAGAGAACGCCAGTGTCAGACTGAGCAGTGAGGCAGTGTACCCGAATTACTCCGTTATTGTCAACTCTCCGGTCATCACGGCGTCAATTAACAAGGATAGCAATAAGGTTTATCTGTCTGAGCCTGTGATCTTCACAGTCAAACACCTGCAGGTAAGGAACAGGCTCTGTCATGTCTGCTCTCAACATTTTGCTTTTATTAGCAAATTAGAAAAACTTTGGCAGAGCCTATACTGTCAAGGATGTACATTCTTCATTTTTTATGCTGCTTTTTTTGGTTGTCACATATGTCAGTTTTTACTGTGTCTGTCAACAGTAGTTTGTGTAGGAAATATGCCCTAATTAAAAAAATCCCTTTTCCTCCCATTTTAACAAGAAGATTCTGAGCTCAGATGCAGTGAGAGTCAATAGGAGTTTGACTGTGCATGCAGCACTATGGGGGAATTTGAGAAAAAAACTGAGATACACTCACAACAGAGACATTTTGATTTCCAGACTGTATAACAACGAACCTTTGCTGAAGTAAGAAAAGTTTGAGGAAGTTTTGGAAATTTAAACATCTCAAAAGGTAGTGAACATCAGCTTTAAACACCATGAAACTTAAACTGCAGTTGTGTACAAACTGGTAAAATGTCAACAGTGTTGTATAAAGTACCTCAAAGTGATACTTGAGTAAAAGTGCAAGTATCTTACCATAAAATTATTTTTGGTAAAAGTTAAAAGTCTCATCTTAGAATATTGCTAGAGTAAAAGTCTTAAAGTATTTGACATTTAGTGTACTTAAGTATGAAAAATAAAATTCCTATATAAAATGCACTAAGTATACAGTTTCTGAAGTTAAAGTATTGAGTAAAAGTGAGTGGTTTGAATTTCCAAAATGGCATTTTATTGTGAGGTGACCTCCCCAAAAATATTTTTCTTAAGGCCATAATGACTATAATGTTATAATAAAATGTTAATGTTGAAAAATATGGGATACACTAGGCTACCTGTTTCAGGGACATATGTACTGTTTGTCTGCCGCACTCATTCTCATACTCGGCTACATACGTCCATGTACAGGTGTTTTGGATCATTCAAAACAATAGGATGTCAGAATGGTATATATGTATTATAGCCATCTAATCACAGTTAAATTCACTCTACCTGGGAGGTAACAATATATATGGATATATACTGTGTACATATATATATATATATATATATATATATATATATATATATATATATTTTACAAGGCTGAGCCAGAGTAAAAACCAGCCATAATGAAATAAAAGTAGCGAATTCTTAAATTTTTTAAAAAGGTAAGAAGTAGAAAGTACAAATAATTGTGTGAAAATGCAAGGAGTAGAAGTAAAAAGTCGGCTGAAAAAAATAATAAAGTACAGATAACCAAAATGTCTACTTATGTACATTTACAATGTATTTTTACTTTTTTATTTTACAACTCTGAATGTCAAAATGTTATTTTAGTCACACTGTGTCAAACTTGCAATTTATCATGATCATAAACTTTGAAGTTATTGATTGATTGTCTTGATTGAATTATATTTCTTCTTTGACGTAGGTTATTTGTGGTATAGATATTTAAATTCCTATTATTATATATATATATATTTTGTATAGGTTGTTTTAAAGATATAAGAAGAGTAGTAAATTAAAAGTCATAAAATGGAAAAACCAGCCAATTTGTAATAAAGCTGCTTTAACATTTATGTTATGATTAACTTAACCAGAGGCATTGGTTATAGAACATAGCACAGAATTAACATTAAAAATTATTGTGCGCACAAGTTAAGAGTGACAGAGCTGTGCACACTAAAATTCTAATGAAACAAGTTGTTTGTCTTTTTAAAAGTTGCCTTTGAAAATCAAAACCTAAATGAGAATGTCTGCAAGAATTTCCCTCTCATATCTGCAAACTTAACTCTGAACGATCAATGCAAAGCAACTCATGAATATAGACACGGAGAAACGAAGCTACTGATTAGACAAACCGTAACGGTGAATCAATGCCACAACAGAGAGGAAAACAAAGAAAATAACTTCTTTTCTTTTTTTTCTGACGTGGAAAATCGAGACGCTGACAGGAAACTCTGGTGCTCCCTGGATGCTCGCTCCATCTCACTTCTTCAATTAACGAAGTCCTCCTGCAGTGCCGGTGCATCCTTCATTCAGCAGCACGCCCGAGTCTCGCTGTAGTATTTATAGCCTGTATTTACAGTCAACAGTCTGATTACTTCACACTTTGCAAAAATGATCATAACAGCCAGTGGTGTCCCCCTACACTCATTCAAATACTGAAATATGATAGCTGAACGCAATGGAAAGAACAAACTTTGAATGCATTGTTTTAAAGACTTATTATTTGAAGTGTAACATTAATCCAAGTGGTCTTATTTTCCTTCCAGAAATCACACAGTCTTTATATTTACCTTTCATAAATCTTACAGGCAAAATGATTAGAAGAGTCAGAGGTGCCTTTTTTAGTTTTCTGTGCACTGAAAGCTTTATTATTTATACTGCAGTGATTGTGTCATAGTTGAGGTGTATCAAGTCCTAATTTTTGGTGAAAAGCAGGTTTGAGTTCTGCCACCTGCCATGTCCCAGCATCGTCTGACTTCTGTAACAGCCGTGGGGCTCCACAATGACCCCAAAAGTCCACAGCTGCGACCCCAGCTCCCCTCTTTGCTCTGGGGTTGCAACACAGATGCTGATGAAATACTAAGCAGAGTTACTTCTGTGATTTGAGTTGAGCTCTGTCTTCTACAACTGAAAGATCCATAGTGGGATATTTCTGTCACTGGTACAGACACGTATAGCAGCTGATTTGATGATTATGATGAAAGCAGTCTAGAGGTGTGAAACAAGAAGACGTCAGAAGTACTTTGGTTTCAGTTCTGCAGTAAAGCCTCAACCCACTACCTGCATTATCTATTTCCTCCATTCCCAAAAGTTTTCTTGCAAGTGTGCACACAGTCTATCATTAGATTTTTGTTTTTGAAATTGCATTGGAGGGCTCATTCAGCCAAAAATCAATCTGTGTGTGACAGTATTGAATGAGGCCATGCAGTTTAAATGAGATGTACATACAAAGCTTTGAAATCTGACTCTGGAGACAAATTTAGTGCTGAATTTTGCAGCTTGACTTTCCTATAAATTTGGTTTGACGCAGGATATGAAAAAAGAAAAGATATTAGTTTTGTTTCAAATTTGTGTCAGCTTGATCATTCATTGTTTTTCTTCCAATTTGAATACTCTTGATCACAGCCATAAAAGCAAGATATTGTGCTCTGTCTCCTGTGGTCTGTCAGGCTGTAATTCTTTTTGAAGTGGGCTATGGTGGAGAAGTTATAAATAGTCAGTATCATACCTGCAGTAGATAGCAGTCAGAATAATTTCAGTTTGGTGAAACAAATACTAGCTTGCATTTGAGAGTCACGCTAACAGTTTGGGCAGAGCCAAAATCAATTTTTTTGTCGTGGTGCCAAAGTGTAGATGACACATTATGAACCCAAAGAAAGTGGATTTGATCAAGTAGGTAGTAATTTGAACCAGCTTGGCCAGCTTAATCCAGATGAAATAAAAAACACTTATTCTTACAAGTTTTGATGATGATTTAGGCAAACAATATTTTATTATTAGATGGTTAATTACATAGAAGAACATAGTTAATTTAACTGTTTGTATATTACTATTATTATTGTTTGCTATAACTATATACTATAACATTGCTATTTTGTGTGCAACTTTATTATTTTTTACACTTTTCAATCTAAAAGTTACTGGCAAAGTATTTTTAACATGTTTTGTTTTGCAGCTATTTTTTTTTCACATGAATCTTTATTGGTAAATGGTTGCAGAAAAACTCAATGGCGGTATAAATACCCATGTCAAATTAAATAGTTGGGTGTGTAAAGCTTTATAAAAGTACATATAGTATCATGAGCCACAATAATTTCTTTAAACTGGAGTTGTTTTGAAACAGGATCAAACCACTTTGGTCTTAGCCTCACTTGAACTAGTTGTTCGGTCATCAGTCTGGTCAGAAATAAACTCTGTTTCTCCAAACTAAAGTTGTTCAAAGAGCTATCTACAACAGGTAAGATATTAACTCTTCTTAAGTTCTCCACTAAGCCACACTTTTAAAAAATCAAGCCATTTCTTTAGAGATGAGAAAGTCTTCTAACTATGTTGCAATATTTCTTCTGAAGGTTTTATTTTTCCTGGCAAACATATGAAGAGTTTAAACATTTTGCGATAGCAGACTGGATTCCATATTGCTCCATATTGTATTAATACGATGGTCAGCACCGTAACTTCATTGTGGTTTCTCATTCAACAAGCAAATGCGTTTCCAGTTGGTGGCCAAGCTTGTTTGGCAGTGGAAGAATCCTCACTTGCTCTTTTCGGGAGCAACTTTATAAACCTAACAAACACATCCTCAGTTTACACAACACAAGTTGCTCCTGCACCGCCAAACGCACACAACAAGAATGAACGCAGCGCTGTCACCTCCTGCCATGGCTCCATGTTTATTTGTTTTCTCACTTTTGCATTCTGTCCCTTCTGTTTGTTGTTATGTTGCTGTGTGTGCTGGACTCCTTCTCTCTAATACTTCCTCTTCATCCTTTCTCTCCCACCAGTTTCTCACATCTTTTTTTTATTTTTGGCTGTCTCAACAACTCCATGTTTCTACCTCCCACCTCTTTGTGGACAAGTATATATTCTCGGCCATCATGGCCTCCCCGCCCCTCCTGTTTTTGTCTCTCAGTTTTGTCCAGTCTGTCTGGGTTTCTCTTGATTACACTATATATTTCTCTGTCTTTCTCTTCCTGCAGCATTCAGAAAAGAATTTCAATCCCAACTGCTCTTTTTGGAGCTACTCCAAGCGCACCATGACGGGATTCTGGTCCACGCAGAATTGCCGACTGCTAGCCACCAATCGCACACACACCAGCTGCTCCTGCACCCACCTCACCAGCTTTGCAGTGCTCATGGCTCATATGGAGGTCAAGGTATGCTGTTTATTTATTTATTTTTTCATACAAGAGGTGGAAGAAGGAAGTTATTTATCATTTCATTTCTAATTAAAGGCCCAGAATTCCTTGAAGGAATTCATGAGGCACAAAATGTTAGTCAGTTGTAGATTTACATCCAAATATTGCTTTCTGAAGGGGTCTGCTGTGGCTGCTAACAGACTGACCAGGCTGGTTCCAATAATTATTGGCAAAGTTTTAAACACAGGTCTTGTGTAATCAGTTGGATCTCAGAGTCTAAGTTGAAAATCAATCACAGCTACTACTACACTATATTTTAACACAAAACCTGTGAAACAGGTTGAGTCATAGCCATTTTTTGTGTTTCCTAAAATTGATTAGCTGTAGCAGCCACCTTTTAATCAATTGAATCAATCAATTATAGATGTTCCTCCAGTGATTGATTCCTGAATGTTTCACTGAATTATGTTCAGATATTTTGCTAATTGCACAAAGGGCACACATAGACAAAAAGGATATTGCTTTGCATTTTTCTTTAGCAAAAGGCAACATGGACTGGCAAGCTGGTCAATAGACTGATTTGTTAAGCCAGATAATGACAATGAACTGACAGAATAGTTTGCAATACTAACAACCACATCTCAGAGTTCTGGTCTACTATTAAAACACCCCAACAGAACAAAGCTTCAGATCCCATTTTGCTGTGAAAGTGTTATTTGATTAGAAGGTGAGAGCATTTATTTGGATATCTGTGAGCTGCAGTGGGTGGTGGATAAAAGCATTACTGTCCTGAAGTGTGTGGGATAAGCACTTTTCAGCTCCCTCTTTTGTTAGACTGAGCTCCTTTCCACAAATCGAGCTCTTGTAACTCTGGATATTGTGCGACAGCCATTGTCTCCCCCTGGGCTGGAGGGATGTGTGTTACATCTAAAGAGGTCATGGTCAGAGCTGGCTTGGCAGCCCTCTGTGAACACTGTGTGAGGTTCAGAGCAGTAGATCCATCACAGCAATGTTATGTTGAACATTGCTCTGCCTGCCAGCTCGCAGGACACTGATGGATAGAGCTAGCGCACCTGTGCAGCGCAGCGTAGCACTGTGGCCCTGAACGCTCAGCGACACACAGCAAGACTCACATCAGTCAGGGCGGTCGAAAGTGAAAAGGGTTTCGTCTCACAAGCTCATGACTCGTGTGTTTTCAGCAAACCAAGGTTAAACATAGTCATGGTAGATGTGCGTGAAAGTGTTCTTGAGTGTTTTTTCTTTTTTTTTTGTTTCTTCTTCACAGAAAACTGGCAGCATGCATGACATGCTCCTGGACGTCATCACGTGGGTGGGGATCCTGTTGTCGCTGGTTTGCCTGCTGATCTGCATCTTCACCTTTTGCTTCTTCAGAGGGCTGCAGAGCGATCGCAACACCATCCACAAGAACCTCTGCATCAGCCTGTTCATCGCTGAGTCACTGTTTCTGGTTGGGATCAACAAGGCTGACCAGCCGGTAAAGAGTGCAAAGTTGGCGCACACCAAACTAACAAACAAACTATTGGCTATAAGCAGGGACAAGCTTATGATTGGTGGAGCAAAGAACATAAAACATACATTAATTTCATGAAACATTGGACTATTTCATGAGATTAGTGCTCAGAGGATGTGGTAGGGCTGACATGCAGCCACGACCATATTGAACTTTAAATCAATATCAATAATAATAAAATGCATTTGACATAGTTATTTTTGTGATGGATAGGATCTATGACTCCAAAACTTTATCAGCTGTAGATGTACACGTTTTCATTATTTTCTGACAGTTTCAAATAAAATCCTCTGGTTTATGAGATATTTTGCTAACATGACAGACTCATGGACACACAGACCAAAATAAATATATATATTATTTTGCCTTCAGCAGCATGCAATAAGGATAAACTTTTAAAATGTTTTAAGGCTCAAATAGGTCCTTTTGTGTTCTTCCCACTGGTGTGACACTAATCCACACTGCATTGTTTACATAATAGGCTCAGACAGGTTTACTTCCCATCAGTGGGTAACCAAATTACAGCTACTGTATATTAATGAGAAGCAGCAGCTTTTGAACATACATTTTTTGTAAAAAATAATCAAAACAAACTTTTTTTCTGGCTGGTTGTCAAACCTGCTTGGATTTGCCAACCTTTCTCTCATTAACTGCTGAAGGGTTTATTGTATTTTTTAACCTAATGTGCATAACCTCTCACTGTCACACTGAGTAAGACTGTGCCTAACATTAATTACAATTTGCAGCTAATTCACAAAGCATAGAGGACCTGGATGGAGTTAAATTGTTGTATAGCTTGAATGGCCAAAGTAATTTAACAATGATAAATGCACAGAGGCCAAAAAGCCTAATTTGCCTGTTTGAAATCCATTCCAAGTCATCACAAAAATGATTTACTACACAAAGTGCACTTCACGCAGCCCCGCCATGTAATCTATTACAGCTCACGTGTTTGCTGAGGTGATGTCACTGCCGAGCTTCAGTCTTCATTTGTCATTTTCTCCCTGAGGCTGCAGAAGCTGCAGTCTTGCTCTTTTTTTTGCTGCAGAATCCTGATGGTTGTGCGGTGGATGTTAAATAAACCATTTCCTAAAACAGAGCACCACTTGAGGCATATTTGTGAATGTGACCTGCGTTTGACCATTCACGTTGGAGAGCTGTTGCACTTAGAGATCTCAGTCTGCCTGCCTGACTGCTTAACAGGAAAAAAATACCTTGTATAAAGCAGGAGGTGAAATGAAGGCCTCTGTAGTTACCAGGAAGTAGGCACTGGCAACATTTTTTTTCTCTCAAATATTGATTGTGGATAGGTTCACTAAGTAGTGTTTTAGAAAGTGTATGACCTGCAAACTGTTATGGTGAAGCACCAAAACTGAGTGTGGAGTTGCTGGCAATAAAACATAACCCAGTCTGGCTCAGTAACAGTTTCCACAACATTTTTCATACAATTTAAATTTACATTATAAAAAATATGTAATTCCATTTAACTTTACTGACATTCGGGCATACAATGACTCACTTCAAAAGAATAATTTAATATAAAACTTGATAAATTGCATTTTCTGCCGTGTGCAGTGTAAACGCTGCGTGTTGGATGATTTTGCTCAAACTAGCTGAAAACAAATTTGGACACTAACCAAAAGCTAAAAGTAGCAAAAGGCTTGTAAACAAAGCAACCCACTAGGTAATGACCTAAAGTATCAACAATGTAGCTAAAATTTTCAGATGTTATACTAAAAGTTAAAATCTAGCAATAGCAAAAAGCTAGCTAAATTATTATAAGATTTATAAAAATTTGATACCCTGTAGGCCAAACAGAATGAGCTTGCAGACCATATCTCGCCAATGGGTCATCGGTTGATAATCACTGCTTCAGTATTTTTGATTATTATTATTAACAGTAATGTTGTTAATATTGGGCTACTTAATGCCTAAATGTCTGAAATGAGGCATTTTTTAAACAAAAGTTCTGTTGTTGGAAACACACTATGTCTGTCCACTGGAAACCTCACTTTTTGTGTACAGAACTAAATTTAACTTTGAAATTCTTGCTACCTTTTTTTTTTCCTGTGAGCTGATGAATCATTGTGAGTTGTATGTCCTGTGGGGAGGAAGTGCTGAAGACTTTCCCCCTCTCCTCCCCCTGGGTGTACAAGAACATCTGGGAGGTCTTCCCATCCTGCTGAGTGTCTTTGGACAAAAAGTCAACATAATTTGATGGATAGTGTTTCTTGACGGTGATGCATTTCTTTTCATTTGTGTTTGTATGTCGTGTGTGTCATATTTCTTTGTATTTGTGTGTTTTGTTCTCCTGTTAATCACCGGTGACTATTTTTGACCTCCATTAACATCTTCAGCGTCACTCAGCTCACAGTCAGTTAAGCTGGTTATTCCAGAAGGAAAACCTAATGACTTTTGCATAAGCAGCTATTTTTTTTACCTTTGTGTGCGTGCGTGTGTGTGTGTGTGTGTGTGTGTGTATATTTTTGCTTATGTGTGTGAAAGCATCACTGTGTGATCATTAGAAATGGAAATGAGTGACTCCCTCACCCCCTAAACTCATTGTCTCACCAACATTAGGTAATTGTCTCTCACTGCCAACTCCTTCATTATAGAATTCTGTCTGTAAGCTTTTTCATTCAGCGATTTAGGAGTGGCGCTTTAAATCAAAACATTGCCACCAACTTGACAAACCAAATCTCATCTCTCATCCACAGGCAACAAATCGTTCTAGTGATTTTATGTTTAACCCTGCTCTAGTGATTTTCTGTTTTTTATATTTTTATTGCTCTATTTTTAAAATGTACTCTTTTTCATTTATTACCATTTACTTGCTTTCTGCGTATAGCTTAATTGTGAATCTGCAGCTTTTATAAAATGTATACTTTGTCTGGAGAAACACCGTGCAAATGATTTTTTTTTTCCGTAGATCTTTTTAAAATTATTATTTTCCACACTGAATTTACTTAGGGCTTTTCCAGTTTTTCAATCGTGTGCTTTTGTCTTTTATTTATATGTTTTGGGGTTTTTTTTGTGCAAAGCTGCTGAGTCATTTTATCTGCAATTCCCTTTATTTCCTCCATCCTTGGCATTGACAAAAATCACATTGTAGTTTTAACAGTGATGCCAAGTAATTCTCCTCACTCACCGATCTGACTTATTTATTTTTTTTGTCAGCTCTCTTTTGAAAATGTCTCTCTGCTTCTGTCTCAAAAGTGGTCAATCTGCACAGGCTGCAGCACCAACTTCATCTGTAACATTTTCTCATTTTTTTCCCCTCTCAAGATCAAGGCAGTGAGAAATGGGTGAAGGAGCCTCAACAAATGTTTATATCTTACAGTAAATCTGAGTCTACAGTTGATTAACTCAATATGGCTTCAACAGCCAACAACAAAAAGAACTGCAATTCAGGTCATTTTACAAATACTGACCTAACGTTTGTTGTGGTTGGAGCGGAGACTGATCCCCAACACATTTTCTAAGAAATAAAAAAATTGCTCAAGATTTATTTTTATTAAAAAATGCTTTTGACGTTTTGGAGTCAATTTTCTCTGTTTGCAAAATACCTCATGAAACATTGGATGGATTTATTGAACTCACCAAAAAATAATCATTGCAAGTGTCTCTACAACTGATTAACCATTGGAACCAACCCATATCAAGATGCCTACCAGTTGACTGACCTTAGAAAACGTGATTTAATTTTAGTTTCAAATGTTCTGAAATTTGGCATGACTGCAGAGAATCATTATTAGGATACATACATACGTGTGTGTGTGTGTTGGTTTTGACCCAACGTGTAATCCCTCTCAATCTTTTCCTTCCTCTCACCAGATTGTTTGTGCGGTCTTTGCAGCCCTGCTCCATTTCTTCTTCTTGGCAGCGTTCACCTGGATGTTCTTGGAAGGGGTGCAGCTCTACATCATGCTGGTCGAGGTGTTCGAGAGTGAACACTCCAGGACTAAGTACTTCTACCTAGCGGGATACGGCGTGCCAGCTGTCATCGTGGCCGTCTCTGCCGCAGTGGACTACAGGAGCTATGGCACCGATCGAGTGTAAGGAGGGCGGCGAGGGACGTGGGGAGAGACGGGATGGATGATGGGGCAAAAAAAAAAGGGGAGGAAAACAAAGAGAAAAGAGATTGGGTGTTGAGGCTGGAGTGCCTGCTGTCAATTTGGCTGTGTCTGCCACAGTGGACTCTACAAGCTTTGGCACTTCTCGAGAGTCAATACAGAGAGGCTGAGGAGGATGAAAAGGAGGAGAGAAGTATGGGGACAAGCAGGAGAGGATGCACCACAGAGTGCCTGCATGAGTGCGACAGCGACAATGTGTGAATATGGAAGGATTTAGCAGGCGGGAAAGAAAAAAAAAACGGGTGGGTGGGGGTGGGGTACGGTCGAGCAAACCGAGAGCGAAAGAGAGGTTTAAGTGTGAGAACGGAGGGATTGGGAAGCACACAGCCACACTGCTCTGAGCTTGTGCGTGCTGAAACCAAGCCGGCTTCTGTGGAAGGAGCGTAGCGTTGCGGTGAAGAATGAGGACATGCTTAAAAGCGCAAGGTCGTGTATACGTGCATGCTTGACTTGTTCAACCCCAGACACTGCAGGAGCTCGAGAAAAGGCAGCTGGCATCTCATTCATTTGACGCATATGCAAAATAAGCAAAAATAACAAAATAACAGGAATGAATACCAGGTTTCACTCAAGTGACCCGTCCACACTGCTCATGCCATGACTGGAAAAAAGGCCAACATTCTATTCAAATACATAATAAATGCATAATAAATATACATTATAAATGCTTTTCCTGACATAACCATGACCTGTCCTCCATTATGGCTGTTTGAAATATAAAGAAGATATTAACAGTGCTGATCTTGCATTTTACATGTAGAGAGAGAGAAAAAAAGGTCCTTTTAGATTAATAAACGAAAATAAAAAGAAGCAGCCGCTGTTTAATGATTTAAATGCTCAGTTGCTCGCATTTACTGTTGCTTCCGAGACCTTTTTGTGGTGCAGAGCAATGCAGCATCAAGTCACATTGCAGAAGTTTTAAGACAAGGGAGGGGCTGAATTTAGACATGTTAACCATCGAGGTACACCAATTCGCTGGCCACCTAGATCAATATTTCATTGCGAGGTGATTATTAAAGCATGAGAGTCTGAATGCCAAGTTCTAGATGAATAATCTCACTGCATGCCATTAGCCACGAGAGCATTGTGAAAAACTCAGGGTTTAAAAAGAATTGAGAAAAAGAAAAATGATAGATGATGTGGCATGCCTTAAAAAAAATCAGAGCCTCTCAGATATATTAGATGTAAAAGATTCAAATCATCTAAAAAGATTGCTCATAGTAGTTTTTAGGAATATTGAACCCAAGTAGCTTTTAAATAATTCTTTTGCCCTGTGGCCTTTGCAGATTTGAAAAGTAATTGGCAGAACTATTGTCACTGGAAAGCACTTTCCCTTAAATACTGTGCTTTAATGGCTCGTTTATTCTTTTCGGCTCGGCCTTGAAAACGACACCGCTTATCATTTTTGATGTAACGCATTGAGTCAAAACACCTGAAAAGATCAAACGCCATCCCTGCTGTGTCACAATCCACACACCCCCTGTACCTTCTCACAGACCCCCCACCCCTTACTTTAGTCTCAATCACATCCCATAATGAAGGTGGCCATGACTTAGCAAAGGAGCCCTAATGGAGGGTTCGATGACACAGTCAGGGACCCATAATGGAGGGCTCACTAATGTGTTGGAAATTGAAAGATTAATAATTCAGAAGCAGCTGGTCATGAATCAGTTTGGCCATTTTGCTCCAGCGGTTTCTTTCTACCACCTTTTTCTGTAACCAGTTGGGCTTGACCTCAATGGAGGGCACTCTGGGAATATATTTTTTTCTTCCCCTTATTGCGATTTATTAGTGAAGCTGTTTTGGAGTAATAGATTTTATAAAATAGCATAAAATTGTATATCTTTTATCTCTTTGTCAGAAATCGCTGGGTGTGTCTGTGTGTGTCTTATATGCGTGTATGACTTCACAGCCAATTCACGGACTCCATAAATAGTCTCGTGAGATCTGCATCCGTAACTCAGTATTCAAATGAGCGCAGTCATGTCGTATTTTTGTGACCATGGTTGTGGCTGTATCATATATCTACGCCCTGCGGTGGGAAGTAAAGGTTTATTTATCACACATGCTCATCCCTCGCTGTCTCCCTCTTTATGTGTGATGTATGCTTGAGGTGTGCAGATCATCCATTTCCCTCCAACCTGTAACACCTTTCCTATTGTTCTTTATCTCCTTCACTTTTTCTCTCCGTCCAAATCCTTTTTTGTCCTCTCTCTGTCCTGACACATTTCATGTACTGTACATTTTGTTGTTGTTTTCCACCTTCTCTCATGTGACCGTGATACATGTGATTGTAAATCCTTGCTTGTCGACATCCATCTGGGACTGGTGTATGTTTTTTTTTGTTGTTTTTTTTTAAATCCCTACGTATCTTTTTTTTTTCCATTCTCCCATTTATCTTTTCTGTTTTTCATGCATGATGTCTCTTTTTTTTCTGTCTCCAGATGCTGGCTGCGGCTGGATACGTACTTCATTTGGAGTTTCATAGGGCCTGCTACTCTCATCATTATGGTACGACACACACAGACACACAAATGCTCAAACAACCTTGACTACATGTTCTGCCACATGTTCGTGCAGAAGTGGGAAGTTACATCAAGGTGTTTTGTTAATCTTGTACAAGGTTCGCTTGAGCTTCTCAGCAGGGGTAAGTAGAAGTGGAGGAAACTTTGTGTCATCTTAAGACTTCCTGTTCGTGGATTAGTTCTCCGGTAGGCACACATTTCAACAAGCTGGAAAGAGAGAGTGCAAATCACTGTGCCTTACACAGATTATGATAATAACTCTGCAAAGTTATGTTGCTGTTGGGCATTTACTTTGCAGGCTAAGTGCTGCATTTCCTTCAGACCCAGCTGTTTGACAATAATGCCAATTGAACACAGGCTGCGTAAGATTTCCTAGACCTTTAAAATGGCAATGATGGCAATGAGTTTCAGCAGTCAGCAAATCGTTATGAACAAGAGGAAGAGACATTTCACCTTGGATAACTAAACCAAGATAGGACAAAAAAATACATTTGACATAACCAATAAAAAAATGTTCTCAGTTCTCTGCACACTGAGACTCTGAACTTCGTTTAGAAATTTCAGACTATTGCTGATTTAGCTGGAGCAGCAAGAAGGCCACGGTGAAGGAGAAATGATACTGTTATGACCTGCAGCAATTGGTGACACCTTCAGAAACGCAGCACAACAGTCCAGGCAGTCGTTTCTAAGCTACTTTATCTGTGCATTAGCAGGCTGATCGAAAAGACAACATCCGTGAGAATTGGCCTTCTATTGTTACAGCAATCATTTAGGAATGTAATGACTGCTGTATTATTCCTGTAGCTCAAGTTGCTGTATCTTGAACACATAAAAGATTGTTGATTGTTGGCTGATACTGTGCCCCCAAGCTAATTACAGATGGATGAAAAAGTTGATATGATATGTACAGTTAGTAAGCTGTACATTGCTGCTTTGACACAATGTCTTTAATCAGTCTTGTTTCTGCAGAAAATTAACTTGCGTGTTTTTATTTCTGTGTTTCAGCTGAATGTAATCTTCCTCGGCATCGCCCTTTACAAGATGTTCCATCATACAGCCATCCTCAAACCTGACTCTGGGTGCCTGGACAACATCAAGTAAGTTCCTCTGTTTATGCAGGCGACTACACCACTGTGCTGGATTCTGCAAGCAGATGTGATTATATTGTATAGGTTCCATGTAAAACAAGCTAAAAAAAACAGCTATTCCTTCCATTGTCTTAACCATAAAATTCATAAAATTGGAAGTGTACTATGTTTTTTTTTAGGTATTGACCCCTCAGAAAGATAAATCCTGGTACTTTTGTAATATTAACTATATTGGCTGGAACCCACTCTTTGTTTTTATTTAGTAACCTATGACAGTTTACTACACTCAAAAAAATGAAATGTTGGATTTACTTAACCATGTTACATCAAGTGGTTCCACTTAACTGAGCTGAGTAAATTCAAAGCAATAAACCAGTTTTTTAACCAAAGAACATGAGTATGTTGCTTTGAATTTACTCAACTCAGT
>JARVJO010000227.1:28288402-28313072 GCA_031762555.1 Cynodonichthys magdalenae
GTGAAACAATACATGTATCTGCATCAAACAGTGCTTTAGATTCAATACCAACTTGTGTCGAACAATACAGATTCAGACAATTTATTTTATCAACCTGTCTTCTGAAAATGTGCCAAGTTTTATATATACACACACACACACATATATATACACTTACTATGTGTGTGTGTGTGTGTGTGTGTATATATATATATATATGTGTGAATGTGTGCATACATGTATGTATTATGTACATTTATATCTTGGTTATATAGCTACTTGTTATATTTGTGTTATTTATGTATTTATTAAATGCTACATTTTTGCATTTCTGACGGTTATCCATGTGCACACAAATGGTAAAAAATTCTGTTTTGAAATTCAGTTCCATTAAAAGCAGAAAAAATAAAAAAAAAAAAACATCTATTTTCTTCTGTTGTTATTGTTTTAAGAAACAGGTCAGACTTTTACTATGAATAAAACACGTTTTTTTACATGTTTTGATTTTTACCTTGAGCAAGATTTTACCTTAAACCTTTGATCGAACTGAGTTGCCGCTACTAAACTTATATTAACATTATCATCAGCCCAGTTCATTTTTCTCATACAACCCTTACAGAATTTAAAGCATAATGTTATTACCACTGGATGTCTACCAATCTATTTAATTGAGATCCAGTTATTTCCTTCCAGTCAAGCTCAACATAAAAAGCCACGATGTAATTTAACCAATATGTTATGGCTGGAAGCTAAATGCCCTACTGAGCTCAGAATTGATATCATAAATCACAAAAGTGGCTCGTTAATTTCTCATTTGATTATTATTGTTAATGTACCTTTCATGACAGCTGTTACTTTGAGCCAATGTTTCAGAAATAAAACCAAAGCTGGTTGAGATTTGCTTTTGTATAGTTCTGGGGTAATATCATAAAAGGTATGCCAGGGTAAAGAAGAAAATATTGAAAAAATTGAATTCTTTTTGGATAATATATATCTTTTTAATGACTTTTCTTAGTTTTACTTATTACACTAAAGGCTGTCTAAATTTAAATTATTGTTTCACTCCATTAGTCATGTTTTATTCCTTATTTTGCTCATTCATCACCACATTCTCTTTATGTTTTATTGTTTTTGTCTTATTATTTTTTTCTTCCCTTTGTTTTCTTTGTCTCTTTAATCCCAAGCCATCATGAATTGTCTTTGTTGTGGATTGGCCCTGGTAAGCCACTCTTCCAGTCAGCTGTTGTCTTGCTAGAGACGTTTTGTTAAGTTTGCTTGTCTCATAATTGTGTGCACAACCTGCCTAAACTAAATGCTTATGGGTTACATTCAACATCATTCTGCCTCGCAGCACCGATTTCTTGTCCATGTTTATGTGATACTGAAATATTACAGCGGTGGTTTATAGATTCAGAGAAAGAGATATGAGGAAAAACTATTATTCAAAAGAACTTTGGAGGAAGAGGTGACATGGTGGGATGAAAAAAGGAAAGATGAGCGTACCCGTTATTGAAGAGGGTCATCAGGCGAGCTTTATTGGAGGTTCTGTCTCGCCTGAATGGTGCCACTGAGGGCAACATCGAATCAATCATCTCAGTCTCACTCACTTACTCTCCTCCTCTGTCTCTCTTCCTTCCTCACGACTCTTCAAATATCTTCCCCAATGTGGTGTTCTTTCTCCTCCAACCCCTTTCCCCCCTCGTTCTTTTTTCCTTGCTCACTTCCTTTGTTTCTGTCCTCTGCATTAGAGGTGATCACTGTCCAGTCAGCCAATCAAATTAACAGTCATCTTCTCTGCTGTGGCAGACCCAAAAGTTTGACCTTTTGAGGAAAATGTCATTTGTAATGGCTATAATGTCTCTCTACTTAATGCTCTGTGAAGCCAATCATACACACACACACACACACCCCCACACACACCCACACACAGACAAGGACTGGCAAATGCATTCACATTCCTCAACACTATCCTGTGGCATTTGGCCTGTGACTCATTTCTTTGCCTAGTTTTAAGAAACGGTCTTGGTTCTTGAAAATGTTTTATTTTATTTAATTTTTCAAACCAACTCACATTTAGTTGTCATTAGTCAAAAGATGTGCAACATTCATCTGGAGCCCATTCAGAATGTAAATGTAATTTATTTGGATTGATTGAGTTCAGCTGTAACTTGAAAAAGTAGACAGTAAAGTACTTTTTGCATCAGTGGATTATAGCTGCTGTCGTTTAACCTCCATTCCCTCTCTTGAGGTATCTAAATGAAGAAATCCACTTTGACTTGTAAGTGTATAATTCTTTAAAGCAAAACACCCACAGTTCCTCCATCACTCTCCGGCAGTGTCAGGACTCTGAGTGAACCCTCTTTTGACCCCTCTCTCCTGGTCCCACATGCATCAGCCTTGACTTACTAGTTTCTTTTTTTGAGAAAAGAAAAGCTGAATTCCAACTGCAAAACATACACAGTAACTAACAGAGGGTTTCTTTACATCTATCCCTTCTCTTGTAGGTCTTGGGTGATTGGTGCCATTGCTCTGCTGTGTCTGCTAGGTCTAACCTGGGCGTTCGGCCTCATGTACATCAACGAGAGCACTGTCATCATGGCCTACCTTTTCACCATCTTCAACTCTCTACAGGGCATGTTCATCTTTATCTTTCACTGCATCCTTCAGAAAAAGGTGAGAAAGACAAAACTGGAAACAGACTAAAAATGTTCAGACTAACCAGTTTGTGCAGATTTATGGATACACGTTGGTTTTTGTGCATCTTATTCAGTTACATATTAGAGAAAGAAGCAGAAAAAACTTTGAGGAATGAATTTCCGACACTACTCTTCTTCTGTTGCCCTTCCTGCTGTGTAGCAGTATAATTTTCTCAGCATCAGCACCTACTGTGCAAGAGAAAATCTGCAGAAGAGCCGATATAAACAGCAACAAACACTGTGATTGTTTCCCACAGTTGGTGACCGAGTTACAACACTGTGCAGATTGCTTCACTTTGATCATGTGAATAAATAAATATTGCTTGAGGAAAAACTTTAAAATAAAGCATCTGAGTTTGATTGATTGTTGATTGATTGAAACAGCTTTAAAATGAAATGTTGAAATAGAACAACAAAAAAACAAAGCAAAACATAAAAAGTAGTAAAAAGAACAGTCAATATGTACCTAACATGTTCAAATAGGAGTAGGAAAAAATTGCAGATAGTGTTTAAATCTAATTATTTTCAAAGTTGAACACAGGCTGGTACACACTTCTTCCCTTTAGCCCTAAAAATTTAAACATTTTTATGTTGATTTGGGGTTTAATCCACCAAAAAAGACTGTTGGAACTTGTGAGCACATATTTGCCCCTTTTTAGATTTCAGTTATATTTAGCTTGGAGGAAACGCCAAAACATCACAGCACATTTTTCCAGGGTCTCCCACCCACTCCCAGAAAGAGCCTGGCAGCGATGAAGAGGAGCAGGATATAGAAAAGGAAATGCTTAATGCACCCTCATCTGGCTCCAGTCCTGCACAGTTTTAGGTGCTTTGACTAGTAAAATGTATGTGTGCGGCGTACTTTATGGGTAGGTTATGGGATCAGCTATCCAGAGTGAGGTTCTCAGAATGGTGCTGAGGTTTTCCTTGGCTGCAGCCCAACCACGGTTTCTCTCAAGATGCATGGAGCGACTCGGCTCGCAGCTGTTCAAACAGAGCATGTGGCAATCCACGCCTGCCAGTCCAACAAGCTTGTTAAAAATCAATTACGCTCTTATTTGTTCTAACTTGATTGAGATCTAAGTGCAGATGCTCTGTGTGTACGAATGCATCAGATATCTCTCCGAGGAATATGTCCATTTCAGATGAATGTGAGGCGGGTGTTGATGGAGGAAAGTTTATGAAGTTAATCTCCTAATGTCTGCCTTTTATGGGTTTAGTGTTTACTTGGGGAATGTGAGTGAAAATAGTGCTTGTTTGATCATGTTCTGTCAGACTGGAAGGTTAGGGGAGTACATTTGTCAGATTTCACAGGTTCATTGAGCTTCATTGAGGTTGATCTTATTCAAACCTGTGGTCATCCACCCCCACCTCCCTCCCAGGTGCGCAAAGAATATGGCAAGTGTCTGCGCACTCACTGCTGCAGCGGCAAAAGCGTGGAGACCTCCATCTCCTCCTCGAGTAAGACCACCACCTCTCGGACCCCGGGCCGCTACTCCACAGGCTCACAGGTGAGCTTACCTGCCTGCACACCAGGACGCTACAGCACAGCAGACTCTCAGGTGAGGCCAGAGCGCGCAGTGAACGAGGGGGTTTGGGATTATTGCTCTTCGCTTTCAACCTGTCTAAGGATCCCACGCATTTATTTCAAATCTGAATGCTGTCGATTTGGTTTTTAAATGTGAACTGTTCAGAGTTGAAAGCAAGGTATCCCAAACCCAGGCTCAAACAGATTTCATTGCGGACATTCAGGTATTCAGAGGAAGGATGACACTGATGAAAAAATCCTCTTCCTTGCCTTTTTGTCTCTTGCTGGTCCTTGCTTTGTTTTTTTTTTATCCTTTACTGCCTCTCCTGCACTAATTTGCCCTTATTTTGCACATCATATTTCCTATTTTCTCACCATAAATTCCTCCCCTTTTGTCATCTTGTTTTGTCCTGTTCTTATTCCTTTCTATCATTGCCTTTCCCTGTCATTACTGCTTCTTCTTTTTGCCTTTTCCTACACCTTCTCTACCCCTTTCCTTCCCTTTTTTCCCTCCTCCTTCCTCTTTTCTCCTGTGTACAGAGCCGCATCAGGCGGATGTGGAACGACACCGTGAGGAAACAGGAGTCCTCCTTCATCACTGGAGACATCAACAGCTCTGCCACGCTCAACAGAGGTAACCATGGGATACCTACCATTTGCATCCGCATCACTGTCACCATGTCTACTTTATTAATAGCAAGAGGTGCGAGCAGCGTACGCTGTCATTTAGCAAAGAGGTATGAGTCCAAACCACTGATTATGGCATTGTGTTTTTGAAGAGTGGAAGATAAAGAGAATAGGGTTTAAAATTCACTTCATGCTTTTAATTCTGCTTCAAAGGGTGACTGTACAGAAAGAAAAAAAAAAGGACAAACTCTAGTAGAAAGTAAAGCATGAGCCGGTTTGGAGAACTAAAAAGTGGCACAAAAGCTGTAGGCTGAAATCTGCACCTAAGAATGAAGGATCCAAGGATTGCATGAACCACTGGACAGATTTAATTAAACTTAAAAGTAATCTACAGATGTACATCTACACCTGATTAACTTTTGTCATCAACTTATTTCAAGATGACTGCCACAGGCAACTGACCCTGAGACTAAAATGTGGTTAATTTTACAGTTATGGAGCTAAAATTTAATGTGGTCGAAACTGAGATTGATCATCATTTCTTGTGAGCACTATCATATTGGACCAAGCATTTTTATTTTATTTTTTTATGTTTTGCCATTAACTATTTGGACTTAACCTTGTCTGTTTGCACAATATCTTGTGAATAAGTAGACAGATATTAATGAAACTTTCATTAAATAATCATCGGATATACCATTACAACTGATTACCTTTAGAGTTTAGTTTGATTTTAGATGGCTGCTACAGCCTAATGACCTTATAAAACACAAAAATGTCTATAACTCAGCCAGTTTAAGAGACATTGTGTTAAAATTTGGTGTGACAATAGCTGAGAGTCACTCACAATATATACTCCAAGTGCGACTCTGTGTGAGATAAAAGTTTGGCAATAGTTGTTGGAATCAATAATTTCTCTTTTAGCCAACTATCTCAAAAAACACTGGACCTATTTTAAGGAAACTCTCAGAAAGCAACTGGATGGCCACCACAGTTAATCAACCTTTGCCAGCACAAAAACGGCTAAAATTTATATCAATTTACAAGCTAAATTTAGTGTTAAACTTTAGGTTAGTCATCCCCAACATAAGCTTTAGTTCTAACACAATTTGTATAATCTCATAATATCACATGAGATTAAGCGTAACAAGGTTTGACCAAAATAGCTATATCTTCAACCTCATCATGACTTTTTTTTTTTTAAGTCGTAATCCATTCCTTTTTATTCATTTTATTAATAATAATGATAATGATTTAAATGTGGCATAGTTAATGTGGTTGCACACAGCTAGAAGTATGTGATACAGTCAGGCATATGTCGCAACATTTTTCATCCATATGTCCAGTTCGGTTGAACTTATTCCATTCAAAACTACTATAATTAGCAACCTTTTCAATGAGCGTTCAGCCTAAAGTATTTTTGCTGCCATCAGAGCTATCTATTTTCTTCACTCCGGAGTACAACGCTGTAATGGACTCTAGGAGAAGAATCTATAAGTACAGCTGTCTGAAGGCTAGTGTAATGAGGGCGTCGACACCCGAATAGCCAGACAGTTTGACACGCACACACTCACTGAAGGCACGCTGCCATTTGTTAGTCTCCGAGTTGAGGGGTGGCCCTCGCTTTCTTCAGGCCACTAATAAGCTGTTAGCATGACAGATGGATACTAAAGCAGGCACGGTGCAAGTCAGCGCTTGAATTATCACGCACTTAGTGAGGCAGGGCTTCGGAAACCCACACCTCTCTCTGCCCCCGTGCTTTCAAAGTGTTGCGCACCGAGCTGCCTGGGCCAGTAGATTTCCAATTGACTAGATAGAGTGACAGCATGAATAACGAGATGCGGGGTTGCACTGAACTGTTTCGGTTAATTGAAATTTGTTTTTGCTTGACGCGATTGCTCAGACCACGCCAGAGCTACCTGTGAGAGGCACGGCAATGACGGTAACAAAAGTTGACAATGTTTTCTTGCAATTGTGGGAGATTTTGCAAGTCCAAGACAGATGAGTAATGGCAGCAGCTGCTGACAATGACAGAATAAGACCACAAAAAGGTAGTCATTTTACTTAGGTGATATGGAAATGGGCTTGTGCCAACACACATTAGGCTGCTGCGTACTGTATTGATTATTTTACAGAAAGAGACACAGCACAGCATAAAATGACTCCCTATGATGCACTAAAATCATTTGTTTATCTTGTATGAGTGTTGTTTTAATTCACAAATTCAAACTCTCTCACTTCAGGCTGTCGAAGCAGCCAAATCTTTTTTTTTTGTTTGTTTGTTTAGTTTATTCAGAGAGTGATCAATTTTTTTTAACTCCTTTTGATGCTGCGTCTGTGACAGCCATAATTCTGGGCTGGGTGACAAGATTTCCTTCTTGGCCCATTTCTGCAGTAAAGACATAAGAAGATGCTGTGAACTTGTTTTGAGGAACCGTGATTTTACTTTTTTTTTTTTGACTAGCAGCTCAACACCTCACAAAAACCTTCTGAAAGTTTTATGTTTAACTTTATACTAACTAGTCAATAAAAAGTCTACTTCTTAGCAAAGCAACACAAAAATCAGTCAACATTTTGGCATGCCTCGCGCAATGTTGGTTTGAACTTGTGGTAAAATTTGCACTTCTGACAGATGATAGATTTGTAGAAACGTGGAGAACAAATGCTGCTTTTCTTAACAAGCTACTTTTCAAGCTATTAATATGAACTACAGCTAACTGTCTCAAATGGCTTAGAAGAAAACTGCTATGGAAACCAAGATGTATTTTTCAAGACCACTAACACTTAAAAAAACAGTGACACAAGTTGGCGCTGGATGATGCGGCATGAAGTTTTGAGTGGCAGCCAGCCGCTGTCAATGTTGGGGTCAGAATTTCTAATAATAGATGCAGAAATCTTTAGCATGGGTCATACATTAGCTGTTTTTTTTTGTTGTTTTTTTGTTTTTTGCCCTCCAAAGCACAAATGTTTCATACCAACTGATTTTCTGCTTTTTCTAATAATTTAAAAATCAATTGGGTTTCCCCCAGGTCTGCCATGGTTGTTATAGTGGGGTTCTTAATGACAAGCTTATTTTCACTTCAAGTGCCTCTCTTCTGCTCTGAACCCAGAGAATGGAGGACAGAAATTAGCTCTGAAGTAATCTAAAACAAAACACTGCTGCGAGTCCTACTTTGTCAAAATTCAATAAGTGCTAATGAATTAAATAATTACAAACAGAACCTTTTAAATTGCAGATGATTAGAGGATTTCAATCTTTAGAAGACAGATATTTGTTGGTGAGTGGACATTTTGAAAGTGAATTCTTATTTGTTTTTGAAGTGACATTAGAGAAGAGCTTTTCAACAACTATCACCTCCTAGTAAAATGTACTGAAATTAGTTTTGAAATGTTCTGAAGGAAAACAACAGCTTGGAGTTGCAAACGCTAGTTTGCTTAACAGTAACTCGATTGCCTTCACCCTTAGATAATTCACCCTAAAAAGAGCAAAAAGTGAACTGTGAAGAATATTTTCACTAGTGGCTTGTAATTAGCTTGACTTATGCCATGGACTGATGCTGATTGGAGCTTGGAGGCTCAGTTCGTTGCAGAATTGATGGCGGTGGGAAATCAAGATGACGACAAACTTACAAAATAGTATGGTGTTTTGTTTTTTTTAAAGTGAAATCAGGATACAATATTCTTCTATGCTTGCATAATGTTGCCGTCTGGCCGAAAAAACTTCCTCATTAACCAAGATCATCTTACATTGAGAAGGAATGAAGTTATGAATGTTTTGGTCAAACCTTGTATGTCCAAGCTCTTGAGTTATTGTGAGCTTCCACAAGATGTTTTCATCTTACGTGTTGTGAATGAACATTTTTAAAATGCAGAAAAGAGGTACTCTCCTGACTGTGATAATGATGAATAAATATGTCATATATTTAAAAATTAACCTACCCCCACCCCAATCTCTTGTTTTTACATTATTGTGGGTTCTGAGCATTAATTGGAAAGGCTGCACTCTCTTTAACCCCCACTCCCACCTAATAGAACAAACTCAGAGATTGTGGCTGTTTGAGAAAGTTTTCTGGTCAGTAGGGGAAGAATCAGATCGTAGAGACTTATCGTAATCATCTGCTTTAATTTTTTGAGTGTCTCAATGTAAACATAATTTGCCTCTCGATAGAATAAAAAAATATATATATAAATACCGAGAAGACTTTCCTGTTGCCCTTTTGTCCATTAAAGTCCTGTATTCATGCCTCTCTGCTGAAGCGTGTTGAAGTGCAGCACAGCCTTCTCTGAGCTCTGCCACGCTCTCGTTGTCTCTCTGTCTCCCCCTCCCCTTCGTCCCCTTCCCTCAGCCTAAGCTCAGTGGCTGCAAGAATGACTTGTCAAGCTTTTTCTCAGCTCTCTCCCTAAACTGTGTTTGCTTGTTTGATTCACATGTCCTCTTCTCTCCTTCTTTCTTCCACACACTCACTCTCCATCTCACTTTTTTTTTCTCCCCTTCTTGCTTACTTCCACTCTGCAACGGCTACATGCGCTCTCCTTTAACCTCTGTCTGTTCTCTGTCTCTGTCTCTCTCTCTCTCTCTCTCTCTCTCTCTCTCTCTCTCTTTTTTACTTGAATGCTTCTCCTTTCTTCCTCTTTCTTTACTTGGCTGTTGCTTTTCCTTCTCTCCTTCTCCTTCTCTCTTGCCTTGGCTGTTGCTCCTCTTTTCTCTTCTTCTATCTGCCTGTACCAGGAGCCATGGCTAATCATCTTATAACTAATGCTCTCCTTCGTCCCCATGGTACTAACAATCCTTATAACACTCTCCTGGGGGACTCTGCAGTCTATAACAACCCAGCTGTGGGCATGTACAACACCCAAGGTGCGCCTAATGTTCCTATTCTGATCGTACCGCTTAGCTCGGAGATGTTTTTTACAATGTCTTTTGCATGCTGCATTTTTTTTCTCTTTGTGATTCAGGATTTTGATGGATCGCACAATAACATGCATGCATAGAATAAAATGTTTGTTACATTTTGACAATTAACACTTTTATTGTGTTCAAGCTGAATTTGACTGTTTTCCATAAGTTATTTTTTTCACTTAACCTACCTGACAAAGTTGAATCTCCATTAAAATGCTGAAAAATAAAATAGATCTTTTGTTTATGACTCAACACTACTAATATCATGGGGGTATAATCTGGCTTGAAGGGGTATGAATTGACTTAGGCCATAGTACACTTGGGGTATAATCTATCTTAAATCCCTTTAACCCCAGTTATAGTCCAGACTGTAGTGTCCTGTGGTCTGTTACACCAGGAACACAAAAGTAGGGAGCAAAAAATGAACATAATAGGAGGGTTGAATGAAATTTCTAGTTTCTGTGATTTTTTTAAAATTTTTATTTTATTTTTTTTAGTATGTTGCTCTGCATGTGATGCTTGGAGCTTATGTTGTTTACAGTCATGTACAGGACTTTATTTATAATTGTGTGTTTTTTTAATGTAATTTATGTTTTACAGCTTTTGATCTGTGTTGTATGAAAGCAGCACATTATATAAGGTTATTGTTATCATACATTAGTTTTTCTCCATGTATGAACTTACAAGTGTTTCTCTTTTCTGCTTTCTCCCTCCTGCTGTCCATCAGCACCCTACCGAGACACAAGTATGTACCACATTAAAACTTCACTATCTTTTTTTTATCTCTCTTTTGCTTTTATGGCTTTCTGAGCAAAATGTTTAGTACAAACTGTGCAAAAGCTTTTTTTCCCCAAGCCATTTGTCAGGGCCCAGTGTCATTTAGTTTGGCACAATTTTAGATTTATTTTTATCTTTTGAGTATTTTATCTATTGGATAGTTTTCAAAATATTATTTATGTGAATTAATGTCTCAGATGTCTATGTTATAGCTGAGAATCCATCCACTCACCAGTAAATTATTTGCAGTGTATTTATTTTAAGTGACACATGAAAACATCTTTTCTAAAGACAGTGAAGATCTAACTTTTTTTTTTGTCTTGTTGATGTGCTAGTTTTAACTAAGGGAAAACTAACAGACTTCTAAAGCTTCTCTTTAATGAATAATGAATGCTTGGAGCATTTTTTCCTTTCCTTCCAATAAAATTATCATCTGCTTTCTTAAATCCCCAATTCCCAGCACGCACTGTGTTATAAAACAATAATTAAAATCCTTCTACGTCAAAAACCCTTGTGCAGTTTATTTTAGGAATTCTAATAATGATTTCTTTTTTGAATGACTCGTTCCTCAGAGGGCATCCTGAACAACGCCAGAGACTCGAGTGTTATGGACACGCTTCCACTTAACGGCAACCATGCGAATAACTTCAGCATGGCCAGCAGTGAGTACCTGAGCGACTGCGTTCAGATCTTAGATCGAAGCGGCGGTTACGGCACCCACAGCAACCACAAGGAGACGACCCTGGAGAAGAAGATCCTCAAGGAGCTGACCTCCAACTACATCCCACCTTACCTGAACAACCACGAGAGAGCCACCACTGAGCGCAGTCACAACCTGATGAACAAACTGGTCAACAGCAGCATGGCCAATGGAGGTGACTGTGGTTTTATTTTGCATGTCTTTTATTGTTTATAGGGTTTTAGCAAAACTGAGGTTTCAGTATTAGACGAGTGCTTTTTTTTAACTAGTTCTTTTAAAAAACAGTTGGGAAATCAGTTTGTTCTTTCTCTACTGCCAGAAATCCAACTTGAATCCACATTATTGCATCACTTAAAATGTCTCTTCCAGTAAATATTTGATCCTAACTCTGTTATTTTCTGTATTTCTGTATAGGACCACAAAGCAAAGATTACAGGGTTTCTCTTCAGCTGTCTTAAAGGGATAGTCTGGTCATTTATGAAGTGGTGTTCTACCAAATATTAATAATTAGTATGAATACATCAGGAAAAGTGAAAAACACTTATTTTTTGTCCAGGGGTAGACCAATGGCTAGGGGCTGCAGTAGCTTGGTAGTCAATACAGCATGAGGGGTGTGGCTTCAAGCCAGGTGGTATCAGGAAGATCATCTGGCATAAAACTACTGCCAAATATTTTCTGCAATGACCCTTGCACAAGGGAGTAGCTGAAAGAAAAACAACATAAATGGTAAATAACTTGCACCTGTAAAGATATTTATCAAGGACTCCAAAGCGCTTTGCACTACAGTCATTCACCCATTCACACACTGATGGTGGTAAGCTACATTGAAGCCAAAGCTGCCCTGAGGTAGACTGACAGACCACCAGCATGCAAGGTAGATGAACTGTCTTGCCCATGTACACAACAACTGAGACGGAGGGAGCAGGGATTCGAACCAGCAACCCACCTCTTACAGGATAACTCCCTAAACCACTTAGCTACAGCCACTCCTTAAAATAATGCTTTCTCAACAATGAAAGCTAAATTAGCTAATGTTAAACCTCTACATTGTTTACAACACTAAATATTTAGTTTGTTGCTGTTTTTCTAACCAAGCAACACCCATGTTACTATACAAATGTATGTTTTCTAACCATAGCTAGACTGTGTATAAGCTAACAGAGCTGAGGTGGTGAATTTTCCAGTCCACCTGATCAACATATGTTTTCAGTCTAAAAGTTTATTCAACTCTCAGTAGATTTGCAGCCTTATCACCATCAACACATATGCTCAGCCTATATCTGCATAGCAACAAATACCAGTTTGGAAAACAGCAACAAGGTAAACGAATGGTGTTTCTGAAAAGTGCAGGGGTCTAGTATTTAAAAAGAAAAATACTCCAGAGTTGGGGTGTCTGTTTCCTTCTGACTGAATGTGCCGAGGTGTGTGACACACTCACACAGGAGGCAGTGGGTGAGTCTTTCTGATTAAATGCGTTGAGGTACTGTCTTGCACTCTGCAGCAGCAAGCTGTGCTCAGTTCAGCGCACCACATGCAAGAAATGGGTTTAAAAGCAGTGGGTGAAAAGAAAACTTTCAGTTTTAGATTTTATCAAAGTTTGTGTTTGACATATAGCCTGTCGGACCAAACTTTTTTCCAGTTGGTTGAATAAGGCTAAAAGCTAAGGCTTTCTATTTTTTTACATTTTTTGTGAAGTCACCAGTTAACAAATTCTACTTTACTGTTTACTCCATATCCTCCCCAAATAACAAGCTTGGTTTGCTTATTCTATTCCTGGTACTGAATAAGTTATTATCCCAGTAAAATTATTGTGTCTTTTTTGTTATACTCTCAAACACTTTATGTCTCTTCAGACAAACCTGGCATGTTTTGATGTTCTATTTCTGTCTTCATCAGAGATGTCACAACTATTGGAAAAGTCATTTTTTCTTAAATAATAATAATAATAATAATAAAACAACGATAAGAGTGAGATAGTCTCAGTATTAATCAACATATAAAGAAACTTCATGGGAACCACTGTCAGCATTTTATTGACTTTTCCTCATTTTCAGGTCAAATGTGTATAAATTAGAATTTTTTTTTTTTTGTTTTGTTTTTTTCTGTACTTAAACATGACACTGAGGTTGAAAATAAATACAGAGCTAATTGTCTGAATCACTACAGTAATGTATTTAGTTTAAGAACCAAAACATTAAGATTAAATGTACAATTTATAAAATTGGGTCTCTTATTTGGACTCACACATAAACAGCTGGGGACATCACAGATTGTTTCCCTCCTCTGCAAAATATCAGTTTTTACAAACTTATTATTTTTTTTTTAATTTAGCATCTATTTTGGATTGTCAGTGAATGTTGCATTAATACTCTTGTGTTGTAGTAACACATGAACAACAAACTAAAGTGTTTAGGTGTTGACTTCACCGATCATTTAAAGTAATAAATATAAAACTATCCCAAATGGATGTTTTTGAGCTGAGTCAAGTGATGAACCTGTATTTGTAGTTTTCTTCTAGCAACACATTTTGCTTTACACATCAAAATTTCACTGGAATTTTTAATTAAAGCTACATCTTCACTTTAGGGTGCAATAATCATTAACAGTATAGTAACAGCAGCGCTGCTTCTCTCTGTAAATAAATTAAAAGTCATTCCTAAGGTGTTGTGTTATGATATTTCTGCCTGTTGTTTTCAGGGAGCCTGGCTGGGGGCAGCAGCAGCAGTGCAATTGGTGGCTGTGTGGGCAGCAGTAAAGAGGACAACAATCCCATGGTGCTGGACAACCCCGCAGCCTTTCCCCACGAAGAGAACCTCGGTTTGGAGATCATCCGAGAGGAGTCCAACGCGCCTCTCCTTCCGCCGCGGCCTCCTCCGCCAGACAGCCACCCCCCGCCGCCGCCACCTCCTCACAGCTTCTCCAGGCAGCGGCGCATCGCACAGGAGCCCAGCGAGAGCTTCTTCCCCCTGCTGACCAACGAACACACCGATGAGCACACGCACTCGCCAAACCACAGAGACTCGCTCTACACGAGCATGCCGGTGCTGACGGACCTCCCCGACGGGCAAATGAACGGATTAACAGATGGAGAGGAGGACAGCTCCGGGGAGCTCCAGCCCTGCAAGAGTGCCACCGCTCCCGAGCTGGATGATGTCTATTATAAGAGCATGCCAAACCTGGGCTCCAGGAATCACCTCCACGAGCTGCAGAACTACTACCACATGGGCCGAGGTGGCAGCGACGGATATATGGTGTCCGGGAGCAAAGAAGAGTCTGACTCGTCACCCGAGGAGCCGCCAATAGACCCTTCTCACCTGGTTACCAGTCTATAGAGCCAACTGAGACCTCTGTCCCTCCTGAACCCATTTTCACACTTTTAAAAGTTCCAATGAAGACATTGTGTGTTGTTGACTGACAGACGGAGCTGGTCCATCCCTGGATTGATACACTGTGTGACATAAAAAATTATTTGTGACAATAGAACTGAGATACTGGTCAAATATGAGGAAGGAGAGAATGTATTGTCATAACTGGTGCAGACCGAAAAGACATTTGTGAGTATCAAACAGGAAAATTTAACTTGGAACAGGGAGGGATTCTGTAATTCTAACATACTTGTTACTTTATTTGGTATCTTGGACTGATTGTAGCCCTACAAGATCCCCAATACAGACTCCTAGCAGATCCTAGAGGATAGTCTCTACTCCTGCCTCTACATGGGGGGGGCCTCGGGCCCTGGCTAATAGAGCTGTATCTCTCTGTATGTCTGTCTCACTGTCAAACTCTAAGACTTGGATGATAGTTTCACCTCCAAAAGTTAGAGCAGAATCTTCAACTTTGGTGTTCAGAATATAAACTTTCTCCCACAGAGACGCCGCATACCTGCCAATCAAGTGAAGGATGTATTATATATATGCCCTCACTACCAATCATCCAGTGAAATCCATATCATTCAGGCAGTTGAACTTGACCCATGCCATGCCAATGTTCTGAACTCTTTTCCTGTTTGTATCTGCTAAACTGGAGTTGTGTCTGGGCTGGTGTAACATTCCTGCGAGTTGTAGTGACTACGGTTACTGTGTACTTCACCGAAAACAAAGACAAAAGCTCATATTACTGACTGTACTTTTAAAAGAAGAAAAAAAAAAGACAGGGTTCGGTTTATTCTCCTTTCTTCTGTAAAAGTTTTCAGTCATCAAAGAATTATGAGAAATCACAAACTGTTTATGTATTGTACAGAATACAGATACAAATGTTGCATATGACCAAGTCTTTTATTTTTTGAAATTCTGAAGGGGGGGTGGGGATATTTTCTTTGTATTTTCACTTTTTAATTTAATTTTCATGTTTGTTTGTTTCAGTTTTTTTGTCGTTGGGACTGTTCTGAAATGTCACAATATATGCTGGTCATAAACTGACCGCAGAAGGAGCAAGGAACAATCGTTCTTGCCATTTTTTTTTTTTTTTTCGTAAATACGACAAAGCACTCTTTAATTATTATGCATATACCTTACGCACATGACATTCTGGTCCTTTTATAGCAACACCACTGTCACATTTTACAAAATCAGTTATTATATGCTTTACCACTGTGTAGAATTCAAACTGAAGAGAGAAAACGTGATGGGTGAGGAGGTGAGGAGCTATGCTGCAGGAGGAGCCCGGATGAAGCTGGACCTAACAGACTGAGGTTGTAACATAAGAACGCTTTAGAAATGATGTCATCTCTATTGCCAAGTTATTTAAATCGAGAAATATTGCTTCCTTAGTTGGGATTTTATTGAGTGAAAGAGAGTGCTGAGAATAAAAGAGCTGTCGGCCTCAAAGCTGAAACTACAAACAGAAGGATCTTATGTGTGAACAGCCATAATTCCAGTTTATATGTGAACTAAAGAAAAATGTGGTTAAAAAAGGTCCTGGTACATGACAGCGTTATCCAACATGTAAGGCCAATGTTTACTAATTACTAGGGAAAAAATTAAGAAGTGTATGAAGCGTCGCTTGCACATGTATCCCACAAACCCCTTTCATGTCCCCAGGAGAGAAATTATTTATTTATCTGCTTATTGGTTTTATGAAAGCAAAACAAGCTCAGAGGAAAGAAAGCTGGCTTTAGGCAGGAGTTTTTTTTTTTAAAGTGGCACTGGGTTTGTTTTATTTTAATGTTTGTTTCTTTTTTTAAATTATTATGATCATGGTTATTATTACGATATTACCGATAATTATTTATTCTTTTTTGTATGGGTTCCAAGTTGAATGATCTTCATAACTAATATTTGTTGTAACAGTGAAAGTTGTTTGCCAACAAATAAATTACTGACATAGTTTTGTGGGGTGTTTTGTGTGTGTGCTGAGTGATTTTGGTCTATGTATTGAGATTAAACATGAAAAAAATGATTATTTTTACATTTAAGATGCACTTATTGTCATCATGGGAAACACAGGCAAAAAATTATTTTGTCTGTTAACAACTTGTTTTAAAAACATTTTACTATCTGATGACATATCCTGTGTAAAAACACAGAAAATACTTTCTCACTGTAAACATTAAAACAGAATAAACAGTTCCTGTTTTAGGTCAGTTAGGATTTCCCAAATTACTTTTTTTTCAGATGTATAGAATAGAGAGAAATACTGTATTTTAGGGAGCTGACTTTGTTGTGTATAAACCACTTAACTAATCGGCAGACTCACTGACTCATTTGGAAGACTCATGTACTCAAGCTTCAAGTCTTTGAGAAGATGCTTCTATATGTTTATACATAATGTTTTTCCTCAAAATGCCATTTTGTGAAGTGCACTAGTTCCTCCAGGGCAAAACACCCCCACAAGATGATGCTGCCACCCCCGTACTTCACAGTTAAAGGAGCACAAGCTTTGTATGCAAACATATTTAGTTGGTAAACGTCTTTCTGCTGTCTCAAACAATTTTAAGCTCAAAACATTTATAGCAGTTCATGCAAGCATTAAGATATATATACAGTATATATATATATATATATATATATATATATATATATATATATATATATGTTGCTGTTATTTTAACATGATATGGTTATTCTGACAGAAATTTGAAAGTGTCCTAGTTTGTCCTAAGAAGTGTCACAGCATTATTTGCACTTCAAAACCGCATAGCAATGAATGTGAACAATTGTGTACCGAAAAACTGACTGCTGTGTAAAGGTTTTTAATGGACTTCACATTGAACACATTAAACTTAGTAAGACTATTTTAAGACAGTAGCTATTCACTTTGGTCTTCTATAATCATAATACTCATATGACAGTGTGAACATAAAGGATTTGGCAGTGTCGTTCTCTTGTACTACATACAGTAGGTGCTAGGTATGAGGTTTATGGAACAGTTGGATGGATGGATGGATGGATGGATGGATGGATGGATGGACGGATGGATGGATGTTATCCTTTCCATCATCACAACACCTCTGAGAGCAGTAACTTGAATTTTTGGGACTTCCTGCACATTTTGGACCAACTGCTCAAGAAAAAAATAATACAAGTTTAATTTGACATATATTATCAAATCAAAACAGTGTTTTATAAGCTTTTCATTAAGTCAATGCCACACATCTCAGAGCAATGTTCTTGTCCTCCTCTGCCCCTTTTTATCACACATAGGTGTGCTGTACTCATATTAAGTTAAATGCCTTAACCATTCTTTCTGACTGCTTAATTTATTGTAGTTGCTGAAACCTTGGAATCTTTGAAGGGTTGTTTTATACAATAAATAGGGTTTGTCTTGAAATGTATTCTTATGTTTTCTACTTTTGAATTTAAGTAAAACAGAAGTAGTTTTTTATTACCCCAAATATTTTAGATTATGCTTTGGTCACACCAGTTGCCCTTAGCTGAACTTCAGTACTACTGAAAGCAACTATTTTTAAACAGATATGTTTTTATTTTTAATTCCCATATTAAACAGATCTCTAAAATGACATTTTTTTCCATCTGTGATTTATAACTCAGAAGTTTATTTTAATTTTCTTAAAACTAGTCCATGCATATTTAAATTCTTGGCCTGAATAATGCAGTGTCAGTTTAGCTAGGTGTCCACCAAAATTCCTAAAACTCATTCATCTGATCCAAAAGGCTGCAGGCAGAGCGCTGCCAAAAGGGGTCACATTTCCCATGACTCTAAGATGTATATTGAAATGAAATATCCTCTTGTCACGTACAAAACTCCTCATGTCTAACTACCATCTTATCTGACAGGTGTCTTAGTTCTACTCAACCTAAATGAACTCTTCACTCCCAGAATATGAAGCTTTCTCACAGTTGTCAAATTTTCCAAAACATACTCTGAGAGCTAACAGACTGAAACATTCATACAAGCAAAACTAATTTAAGGTAAGAACTGCTCAGAAGTATCTCTCCATGGTTATTTTACAGGTGGGCTTGTGGTAAAGCTCAAATAAGATTTTGTTTCCTTATCAGGACTGTAGAGACTGTAGGGTAGTTAGAATTTTGCTGTGTTTACTAGTTTTTTTTTTTTATTATTATTATTATCTTTCAATTTAGTGCTGTGTCGGTTTGTTTGTTTGTTTTTTATAGAGGTGTATTAGGTACTTGAAAAAACAAAAGTAAAAGTGAAAATACCTCAACAGAAAACGAGTTTCAGGAAAAAAAAATTATGTTATAAAACTGCTCACAATAACCAGGAAAGTTTACACACCAAGAAATTAAGTGTTGAATTTACTTAACTAAATAATGTCAACTGGTTCCACTTAACTGATTTGTGTAACTGTAAAGATATTTAATTAGTTTGCTCAACTCCGTTTAGTGGAACCAGTTGACATAACACAGTTAAGTGAATTTAACACTGTTTTTTTCGAGTGCAGAAACAACTCCTTTCATGATGAGTTTTGGTCATATTTAAATTTGTAGCAAGCAACAAAGGGTTGAATTTTAAAGTAAAAAAGTAATATATTTTTCAATGTTTTGAAAGTGAAATAAAGATAAGTTACTGTTTAAAAAATATGTTGTAAAACTCCCGATTCTAAAAAAAATGCTAAATTATTGTAGCAAAGTAAATGCACTTGTTACCATACACCTTTGTGAATAAAACATGTTTCTATCATAATTAACAGGTTCAGATTTGTATGATTTCTGAAGTCTGTTAGTTTTGTTTGAATTGTTCGTTTGCATGATTTTTCTCTTGGTCTGTGGATTTCCTGCCCTGGGATTTTTTCACACCACATTCTAGTTTGGTAACCATCACACCTGCTCTATATGTAGTTGATAGCTTTCTCAGTTACTGTTTTCAGCTTGGTATATTTTGTTTTGTGCCTCAACCATTGTTAATGTTGAACTTTTATCTGTTTTGTTCGTTATGGTTTTCTCACTGCCTTTTAAGATATTTGTTGTTTTTGTTTGTCTGTTTGCTTACATTGGGTTCTGTAAAATTAGGGTATTTTATGATACCTTAACAATTGCTTCCTGCCACCAAAGACTTGTGACATCTACAGAAAAACACACTTATAAGATTTAGTCTCACATAATGTTTTATTCTTGAGGTCACCCATGAAGCCATTAAAAAAGTTTCACAAACAGAAAAAGGCACACATTCTCTACATTCTGACAGGTTGACAAGACACTAGAGGCTCCGTTCTTTACAGATCTTTGAGTTACACCTGAAGTTATTCTTCTTCTAAGGAGATTTTTCAGCTTAACACTGCTTACATCCACTTCACATGAATGACTCCAAATGCTACAAGACCTTCAGACTGTATAGAAATTATGCACTCATTATTTTCTGTTTGTTTCCAGCACCTAGCAGACAGCATTAGTGTTGAACAACACCAATACTTTTTAACACTGACAACAAAGCAGATCATTCATGTTTCTGTATTTCTTGAAAGGGGAAGAAATGTGGGGAGTGTTTACACGTTGTGAATAATGAGAGGGAAAGCAGCAGCCTGGTGTACTTTATCTGATCAGAAGTATGGACTCCTCAGGAAAACACAAGTGTTGCTGTATTGCTCATCTGAAACATTCAGATTCATTAATAAACTGTCAGAGGAAATATATTGGTTATGAACCTTTTACAGGTTATTGTTTCAAACATTTGTCTTGGAAAGAGTTGATCACAGTCACAGTTTTAAATAGAGATGTGTCGTTCACAAATGATATGAATCTTTTTAACAGCTCCTTTCAACAAACAAATGGAAATGACTTGTAGGCAGTAAAAAGTTGTTTGTAGTTTGTTTTTTTTACTCCTTGTAACATCTTTATTATTTTCCTCCTTAACCACCGAAACAATCGCTCTCCTTTTACTTTTTCACTGAAAACAGGCTGAGGGATGGAGTACAATGGTTCGGGAGAAAGGGGGAGGGGCTTCCACCCATGCAAAGCAATGACATCACCACGTACGCTGTACGTAGTCACACATATCCCTACATGATAAATGAGCTCATTCAAAGTCAAACAGCTCTTTTAAAAGGCTCTATGAAATGAACGGCTTGTCATGATCCAGACCTTTTCAAAAAGCAATTTATCCCATCTCTAATAAATCTTATTTTCATGATGTGAGAACAAGAGATGTAAAGAAAAAAGCAATATAACATTTTTGCACTTGTTTCAGGGCCTGTAGTGTATAGTTTGATATACTTTTGATAGTAAAATAGTACTGTATGCTAATTTTCTTTGGTCAAAAAACAAATTGTTGACTTGATAAGTGGTTCCCTGTCCATTAACTTTTATTATATATGAGAAAAGAGAAGTTAAAACACCTGTTTGGCATAATTTTAGCATTAAAAGCACACAGTGCTTTATATTTGTAGCAGTGCCACCAAAACTGTTTCCTGTCAGTCACTTGGATATAATCTCTGCATGAATTCTGTGTAATATTAAGGAACTTTCTCTATCTTTTATCTGCTTTGATCATAGATTCTGTTTATCGAGAGAAAATGATGAGAAAATAATGTGGCAACGAGAGTTGGAAATTAATGAGGAAAAAGTCGGCTGCAAAAAAGCTGAAATTGTAAAAATCAAAAATTAGGTACAAGATAGGTAAGGGGATCAAAGAATTTTCTATAAATGTATTTTAGTTTTTTCTTTAAAACTAAGTAAAGCCACCACCAAACATTCACACTTCCCCGCCTCCCTCCTGCTCACTTTTTCCTCTGCCAGAAGCAGACTGATTAAATGAGCACTGGGCTATGTGGGTCATATCTCTGCAGGAGTGCTCTGATCGGTTAGTGCTGCCTGGCTGTGTTATCTTCCCGCTCTCTCTCTGTTTCACTCCTTCAAGGGAAGGCATTCACTTATGTCTTACAAGGTGACATGTCTCTCAGATTCAGCTCAAAGACCAAAGGAAGAGGACTGCAGTGATGTGCAAGAGTATAAATTGAAGGAAAGCAGTCTTATTGTGTGCGTGTGTGTGTTTATGATTAATTAATAATTTTGTTAAGCTTGTGGAATTTAAATGTGGCCAAATGTGATTCAAAGGCAAGGAAAGAAACTGTATTAGAAATTTTTTGGTGAAAAAAGTTTAGAATTTTTTTTTCTTCCAAACAGTGTTAGGACATGAATATATGAAAATTTAATTCATACAACTCCGACGTTACAGAAACATTATAAAGTTTTTTGTAAAAAAAAAAAAAAAAAATGTTTTAAGGCAGTTGCAATTTATTTTATTTTTTGACAGATAAATTTGGATAAATTAAAGGCATATTTGAATCAAATTTAAGTTAAGATTTTTTTCTGCTTTCTGCTGCCTTTTATTTTATTTGTATTTGTATTTTTTTGTACATAGAATTTGCTTTGTTTTTAAATGAAATGAATAAACTAAACTGAACTAAATTTCTTAAGATACTGTATAAGCCCTAGCTCTGTACACTTCTCCATTCTTAAAGGGTTTAGGGATTTGAAGCCAGGTTCAAGCAAATGGTTGTACAATAAGTGAGACAAGCTAGAGCTCCACGCCAACAGTCGCTGCTGTTCCTCATGTGCAGACTGAAATAGGGAAAAAGTAGCAAATAGTGATCTCCCCATGATCGCTTGCAATCTACAAACACTCAGAGTATGTATTGGTGCATACTTAGATCTACTTACAAAAAAATTTCAGCTCAATAGCTGCTTTCATTACTTAGCTACTGCCATTTTTATGTGATGTAAGGTTCGGCTACAGTGGCAGCCATCTTGGATCACATGACCTTGTAAACGTCACTAGGGCTTGGACGTTCAATAGCGACCAACTGTTAGCAGTTTTGTTGGAATCACCACAGATCTTCATTGTTTAAATCATCTCATACGGTGAACGGATGGACGAAGAGATTTCTATGTCCCCCTCCTTGGTAACGGGGGAGAAAAAACAAAACATGACGACACGCTGGCTTGGACATGGGATAGCGCAGGTGCAAATGAGGGGCAAAAGTTGAAACTGTTATTAGAAACCGCTCACTTTTAGTGAATCTGGTCATAATGTCTTAAATGTAAAAGCTGTGAATAAAGATTTATTATTTTTGCTGAATATACATGTATGCAGATGATAGGTGCAAATATATCAGAAAAAAGTTATTTAGCAAAATCTTCTTTGCATTATAAACAAGTCTCTAATGATGTGGTCTTTTCATAAGTTGTTGAATTTTGCTAACAGCAAATTTATGTTATGTTTTATATCTGCGAGTGTCTAAACTCATAATGATGGAAGTAACCTGGATTTGCAGTAGAATCCATTGTTAGCAATGAATGTGAAATGATGGCTTGGAAATAAGCAGCCACCATTTAGAAACCGGTATTACATTGTGGTGTCTGTTAATTAAGGCATCTATGACATTTAAAGTGTAGTCTGAATCTGATTAAATGCTGAAAATCAGCCCATCCATATACAGCATGACATTTTAATATTTGCATCCAATTTCCTCCTTCTGCACTGTTAAGCACCATGAAGAACAAAAGGGATATTTTCCCATGCGAGCCATAAAATCAAATCCATGCTTCAGCAAAAAGCCCATGTTCACTTTGTTATGTGCTGAATATTACAACAACAATGGAGCTGTTTTTTTCTCTCCTTTTTTTGTGTTAGTACCTTTTTCTGAAGCATGTCTTACATTTAAGAAAACCTGCATCAAACAAGATTATTTAAATCGTACCAGCTCTCAGTTTAACAGAAGTGTGCTGTGAGTAAAAGATAATAAGGCTGCTGAAAACCTGGCCTTGTCCTTACTCGGCAGAGACACTTGAAAATGTAAAGGCGGACCTCCCCTGACCTCTGCTAATTCATGTGTGCCGAGCAATGCCAATGCTGTCTCATCTGTGTCCACCAGCCAGCCTGTGCGAGGGAGCAGCCCTGGTCATCGTCTCTTCACCTCTATTTTCCGTGAGAGCGCTCAGTGGAGGAAAAGAACATTTACTAGGTAAACACAGGGCACCCTGAATAATTCACTGCAAATTGGCGAGAAGAAGAAAAAAAAAAACGACAAGCCTAAGCTGAGGAGTGAAACAGGGTGAGCTACCAATGTGGGAAGAACGGGGAAGGCCATCAATCCATTTCATTCTTTTTTCTTTTTTTATTCTTGAGGTCACATACACCTCCATGCATGTTTAATTGGCTTTGGGATGGCTCGGATTCTGCTGCCTCTGCTCTGACTCAGTACACCATGGAAATACAATTTTAGAAACATATTAGAGGTGCAGAAAACACTGACATTTAGACTATCTTTAAGTTGTCCAGAAACGGGGGAAGAGCTATAGTTGCCACTTTATGACAGATAGACATGGTGGAGTACTGCCAGCATGCTGTTGTGGAGCTTTTCACCAAACCTGACCCATGCTAAACTATTTTCTCAAAAAGATGTATTTGGTTCTTTTTATTTATTTTTTTAATAATCTCATTTCACTTGCAGAAGATCTGCTGAGATTGTCCCAAATGCACAAACCCCTCATATTTCTCGTTACTCAACAGAGGAAAAAGTTGGGGGGAAAAAAAGGAAACACTTTCAATTAATAATTTAGCAAGTCCACACAGGAGGAAAAGTAGTGCAAATGGAAAGATGTACTGTCAACTCTCATGACACTTATGAACATTTGGCTTTAACACAGTACTTTAATAAATTTTAAACCCTGACTGTGATGTTCTTCTAAAGACATTCTCAATTACCAATGTGAGATTTCACTGCGAAGCTGGAGCTGACTCTATCCCTGTGGACAATGGAGGAACGGAAATGTCTAAAAACTGATTTTAATCATAGAGTAATTTAGGTTCACCTGACTCACTCGTGGAGTTATTTTAGAATGCAAGATAAAGAAACAAACGTTACTCTTAAAAGACAAATAAAAAGAACACCAGTACAATTGTTGATACAAACTCTAATACAGGACTGCAACGTGTAAAATGTCATAAATACTTGAATTTTAATCAGAGCTATTGTACTTCTGTAAATGTACATCTGTGTTTGTGTCCATTAGTTTATCTAGAGCATCCAAAGAATTTGATGACAT
>JARVJO010000227.1:28313172-28328386 GCA_031762555.1 Cynodonichthys magdalenae
AAGCTCCCAGGCCTCTGGTAGAGGACCCGAGCTCAGAGAGAAAGACCACCCGCGGTGGGTGAGAAGGGAATTTTTTTATATATATATATATATATGACTTAACACATGTGGAATTATATACTTAACAAAAAAGTGTGAAACAACTGAAAATATGTCTTATAATCTATAGGTTCTTTAAAATAGTCACTTTTTGCTTTGATTACTGCTTCGCACATCAGCTGGCTTCCTTACTGCCCTGAGACGATGTTTGTTGTGACTTTGCACTTTATAAATAAACTGACTTGAATTGAAATAAATTAAGTATTAATCTTTATTATAATTTTATTATGAACAGTCAACACAAATTAAACTAAGGATACTTACTTGATTGTGCCTTCGTTTGATTTTTTTAAATTGCTTGTTGCCAATATAATGTTTGTAGACACTCATATATGTGGCGAAATCTTCTGTAGAACATTTACAATCTTGTTGCTTTGATATAAAACCACATTGAAACAGCCTGAAGTTTGTCAGGCAGTAATCTGCCTGACTGATATCTGTCATTAATTAAAATAAATTTGGCATTTAGTCTTAACAGTGTGCCTTAAGGTCTCTGTCAAACTCTGCCTCACCACACAGAAATTTCACCACATGTCACTGCTGCTTTAACTAATTTCCCTCAGGGGATCAATAAAGTATGTTTGTAGTTTTCTTGTTTTCCATTCGAGTTGTTTGTTTGCTATTGTTGCTCATTTATTTAATAGGAGCTTGACTTTCAGCAAAACACTAAGACAGAGAGACATTTCTATTACTCCTAAACAATTTAAACGACTGAGTTTATTTTTTAGAAACTTATCCTTACATCAACAGCACTCCAATAATAAAAATGCATCAGCACATGTCTGCAATTTCAGCAAGCACAGGTTTTTGGAACACAATTTCATGCAGCACGACACTTGTCACAAATATTTCTTCTTTATTAGACACACTGCACCATACCTACAGCGATGGATATTTTAGATCATTTAAAGTGGAGTTTGATGAAAGGGTGTTTGGAAAATGAATATTTTACCTGTTGCAGAAAACATTGAGAAAATACAGTTTAAAGGTACTCACTGAAGTGTCCTGAAGATCTTTCAAAAACAAAACCATAAAGTAAGAAATAAATTCCTCACCAATTTTCTCTCATATGGATGGTTAATCTATTCTTAAATTAAGAACTGGTAACCAAAATTGGTGAACAGCTACAAATAACCACGTAAATCAAAATTGACAGTGATGTAAATGTGTAAAATAAGTGTTCTGAAATTTCTAGAACAAAGTTATTGTGTGATGGCGGTGATCCACTAGGCCTTGGCTTCCCTCAGACTAGCCCTTAGCTTGTCAACTGAGGTGAACTTAAACCATTCCTCCGAACTGAGATTGTTCAAAGAGCTATCGGCAACTCAGATAGTAATTGTTTATAACTTTTCCACAAACCCCAACATCAAAAGAACTATCCCTTTGTATTTAAAATAAAAATTCAGGGCATATAAGCTTCTGTCTATTCTAAATTCTCAAAGGACTTCAGTAAAGCTCAAAAGGAAATATAAAAGTACAGGCAAAAAAAGAGGGAAAAAAAGGTTGTTTTTTTTAGGATTTTGATCAAAAGATTATTTTACAATACATTATTTTAGAACATTGCAATTGTTTCCCATTTGTTTAACTTAAACTTGAACTTACCAATAGGAGGTTGACGCGCACCAGAGGTTTTCTTTCTATCATGTTCATCAGGACAGATTAGACCCTGTGGCTTGTTAATGCACTTTTGAAAAGTACTGAAATGTGAACATATCTACATTGAAGCAGACAAAAGCTCGTGTTGCAAATGCATTTTGCCATTTACAACCCTCATTGGCATCATAGCTAATGGAAAAAGGAGAAACACAATAGCTGCTGTTACCCATTAAAAACTCTTTGTCTGTGGAACCAGGTAGCAGCAAAAGGAAGCTGGCACTGAGACGACATCGAGCTTCAACAGCACATTGAGAAAGAGGAAAAAAAAAAGCAAGGTGTGAATGATGTGCAGACACAGACAACATGAGACAAACAGGATGGAAAAATAGCACCCTCTGTGCTTTTTCTCCACACAGGACCACAGCCAAAAACTGGTGTCTCCCAGGGGCCCCGTCTCGCTTCTTATTCTGATTAGTAATGAAGCACAGCTGCCTTACAGTGGACCCAGCGGGCAGTGCCTTGATTGTGGCGGCTTACGTCAGTAGGCAAAATGTGGCAAGAAAACACTTGCACTGCAATGTCAGGGGGAGGACCGGGGGACTTTTTGAAATGAGTCGATTCCAGTTGTGAAAATCAGAATTCAAAGAGGGTCCTTAACGGTTTACTACAAGCTTTTCTGGAACACCTAATGGGTTTTCATTGACCACAAATGGGGGTGGTCTTGTTTGGTACAGGCAAGGAGTATTTTTTTTTTTTTTTTTGTGTAAAGCTAAAGAAAAAGACAAAAAGTTGCACATAGGTTCTTTAACAAATCTATATCATCCTCACATTCTTTAAATTTATTCTTTTTTTTTTCTAATGCAAGCTGCCAAATTTTTATGTTTTTTCTCTTTTTTTCTGCTCATATGGGTTCATTTGTCTGTACGATTAGTAACATATATTGTGCACTAACTCTATATAAGTAATTATTGGATGTACATCTAACTGACCCCTATTTAAGATGGCTGAAACAGCAATATCAGCCAAAAAATGATGTTGAGCTAAAAGTTGTTGTGATAGTAACTGAGAGTCCCTCCCATAAAATATTAAGAGCACTAATACAATTTGTGAGATTCTAAAATATTGCATGAGAAGCATAACATACAAGGTTTGACCGAAACGGATCTAGCTCTGTCCCTTCCAAGTACAAATTGATTTCAGTTCAAAGCTTTACCATGAAAAATGTCAGGTAATGCAGGCCTTCCGTTTTTTAATTTAAAGTTAATATAAAATTTGAAAAGACCCTGGCAAAGTTTGTTGCATATCTCAAGGGGCAAACAGAAAACAATGACCAAGTGATGCGGTGAGGCTGAAGGAAGTGGAGGATGAATGTGGTTGTTTTTGTTTATTTGTTTTCTGCGTGGCCCCTCCTCCTCACAGCTGTCAGCTTGACTGTCTGGGGGTGGCAGTTTACCTCAGTATATTTGGAGTCTCAGGCTGTTGTTTGGATATGAATCATGAATCCTCTTCTCATTCCCTTCAGGAGATGCTGGGTGCAAGTTGCCATGGCTACAGAGCATCTTGGCTCACACAGACACCGTTTGAGAAAATTTTGACCGTTGAGACTTATTTCTTTTGTCTGTCTTTCACTCTTTTAGTAATGCCTTTCTAGTTTGGCCTGTCTTCTCTTGTGAATAAACCCTTTTATTAACTTCTAGATGGCGAGGGTTTGAGTGCAAGTGAAAGGTTGAGGAGGCAATATTTTTCAAGTTTTCTTTCTTTGGTCTTTTAAGAAACCAGAGGTGGAGTTGAACCAAAAAACAGTATTTTCAAATTGCACACATATTTGTCATTTTTAATATTTGACATGTAATTCATAAAAATGCTTAGGAAGATCAAAACATAGGAAAATTTTATCAAATAGATTCTAAGTTATACAAATTTAAAAAACAAGAAGTTGGAAGCTGTCTAAAAAAATGAAAAATTAGTCTGTGAGACTCTAGTTACATTTCCCTTTGGTAAAATTTCCTTTCAATTCAATACTGGTGTTTTTATATTCAGGGGCAACCTTGAACAAAAACGTTATAAAAAATTGAAAAGGTAATTCTGTTCCAGAAGTGTCTAATTTCTAGACAAAACATTTGTCAAAAGTATTAAAACTTGCAAAGATCCTGTTTACACATACAGTACATCATATTATTAAATTTGAAAACATTCAAAGACAGGATCAAGACATCGCCACATTCTTTGTGTTGAACTATTTAATTAGCAAGCAAGTTGAAGCCAAATCATGGCAGATGCAAATAGCTTGTAACTATAATTTCAGTTTTAACTGATCAATAAAAAAAAACCAAGAACCCAACAAATTGCTGGTGTTTCTCAAAAAAATTAAAAGAAAAAGTAAGTAGGTCCTCTGGACGGGTTCTTCTTTAATGAAACGTTTTGTCTCTCCTCAAATAAATTTCTTTAGTCATAAAAAAAATTCTGTTTTTAAAAATCACATTTAGTACAAAGTACATTTGAAAGTACACGGACATTTATTTTTTAATAAAATTCAAAGAAACAATAGTTGTAATAGTATTGTATCATTTTTACCAGAAGGTGATAATGTAGACCCCATTTATGCACTACAGGATGATGCAAACAACACAGAAAATAGCGGTGGTTTGTTCCAGAGCTGTATAACCTCTTTAACTTGTTCCCAAGGAAAAGGAAATGGCTAGATTTTTTTTAGACATGATAACGTTGCAAATCTATCTTATAATAAGGTGATTCCGATAATCAGAAAGAGCTAAACAGGTAGATTTTAAGTTTGAAATATGTATAGCTAATTAAAAATAGTCTGTCCTGGAAGATAGTCTGGTGCTCTCATTTCTTTTTCTTTTCTTTTTCTTTTCTCAGTCTGGTTTCGCTGCCAGTTTACAGGCTGTGCTCACTGATGTGTAAATTATTGTATGTATCAGACTGGAGAGACAGAGCATTTTCTATTGTGATTCTAGCAAAGTTTTCAAGCCTTTATTTCAGTGGAGGAGACGCAACTATTTGACAGAGCAGAGATTGCCATAACTTGGTTTAGCCAGGTATTTTGTGCAATCCTAGCATCTACATTAGGGAAATTTTGAAAATTTAATTGTGACATCCATAACAAATACACGCTGGGTATTTACATGGGTAAAAACGTATTTAGACACAGCACTACCACTGAATGTCAGTTGGTTCAGGGGATTTGTGAGAGCTAATGTTAGCTTCCATCAAGCACTGGATGCATGAATACTCATCACCTACACAAAGTTAAGAAAACAAAGTGTTTGGCAAAGTAGTTTGGGCTTGGTGCTGGTGAGATATGTGGGCTGATTACTGGAGGCAAACATTTACAGGCTCGAGCCTTCATCCTGCATTATCTGGCAGCCCATATTTGCATAGATCACAGATATTTGAACAGAGTCAGTGCTTGAGCTCAGGTGGTACAGTAGGCTATTGACAATATCCAACAGGTATTTGTGTGAGAAGGAGTTCTGCAAATGTTGACGTTTACATAGAAAATAGAGGAGGCATCATCAGACATTCAATCTGAATACATTTCTGCTAGCATGATTATCTGCTTTGATGAATGTGCTTGATTGAAAGACTGGTAATTAATTTCCACAGATGTTATGGGCAAAAAAAAACTTAGGCAGGCGAATGCATACACACACACACAGAAACAAAAGGGATATATATATGCAGCGCAGCTCTAAAACACATACCTGAGTATAAACCCCTGGCAGGGAAGAAGTGTGCAAAAGTGGGGCGCAATTTCATTGGCTTCCTGAAGCGTCTCAGTAGGAGCAGGATGCCGTAGTACCCCCTCAGTGCAGAGGACAACACACTGCAAACTACCAGGACAACACATTTGTCAGTTAACTGAAACAGCTCATCTAAATTTAAAATGTAATTTAAGAACCATTCAAATGTATAAGACGCAATGCACCTTGCAATATTAACAATTTGCCAACACGCTCACAGCATGAATGTCAGTCACCTGGGAAGACGTGTGTGTGTATGTGTAGATGGGGGAGGCATATTGTGTACATCTCGGCATCAATACCAATGCCTGTTTTGATGAACTGCAGCCTTGCTCTGCATTGGTTCAACATCCTCCTGAGATTTGTGCAAATTTTAACACCCCGACACTAGTATGTTTTGGTAGATATTCAACCCTCACAGGCAGGAAAAGGATTAAAACCTGCCTGTTTGCTGTAGCTTCCAAAGACTCTCCATTATGTATCTGCTGCCTCTTTTCAAATCACTGATGCATGAAGTACCCACTTATATGACAGAGAGGGTGGGTGGGGGGTGCATATATGTGTTGTGTGGAGGAATCGAGGTCCTTGTACTGTTCAAACAAAGGTTTCCACAGCAACCACATGCACCATTAGTCCCCTTATCAAAACTCAGGGATAAAAAACGTCAATTTCCTCTCATTTTTATGCACACACTGACATACACATACACTTGTGCACTCTTAACCGTCACATCAGCAAGGGTATTTCCGTGTGCTTTGGACATCAATATCAAGGAATATGACAAAGTTTATCTCTTGACTGATAGAAAAGAGACCCTCAAGCAAGGTCAGCAATGGATGGATTATTAGAAACCAATGTTGTAAGAGAAAAACATGGGACTTGAGAAAGGATAAGTGCATTTGGTTTTCAAAAAGAAGCCTTAACCTTAGCGTTTTTTATGTATTTAATTATTTTTTAACCTAAGTTTGTTAGTATGACTTGCGTCTGTTGCCCCTTTGCCAAGATGCTGCAATGTGGCTGCAAAGATGATTCCCTCTGCTTTTGGTCTTCACACATGATCACACATGATCACACATTTTTTGTTCTATGGGGCTTTGCAAGACCAAATAGCAGTAGCAGTTGGCTGTAGCACTACTTATGACAGCCTGGGGCACTTCCTGCCAGAACACTCAGCGGTTCCACTGTTTTTTTATTAAATATCTTGCTAGGATAACCATACAATGTAAATGTGATGGCAATATAACAGTTTATAAAACAGCATTAGCATGAACAAATGACAGCCAAGCACAAAGTATATTTTGATGTTAGCCCCTCTTTAGCCTGGTAAAAGCCAGCCCCTTGTCCTATGCGTTGCTTCTTACAGAGGGTTTGGAATCTTGACTATTGGGAAGCAATTTCTTGCTGAAGGTGTGGACTCTGTTGAAGTTTAAAACAATTGGATCTGATTTACCCAATCGCTAACATTTAGTCATAACATATGTTAGTGCGCCAGCTCGACCATGAAGGAAGCTAAGCTAAAAAGATCACCGGAGGTTGCTCGCGCTGTAAACAACCATTCCCTACTGGGAAGAGAGAAGTACTGAGCCAAACAAGATGGCTGTAAATGAGTGTTGCAAGCTTTGTGAGACAACTTAAATTTAATTTGAAAGCCTTGTCAACACGGACTGGCTTCATTCACTTCCATTGCAAACTACAAGCAGAATAAACCGGTGCAGAAAATCGACGTCGTCGTTCAAAACTCCTTCTGTTCACTGATTGGCCCGGTTGAAATTCTACCGGACAAATCCTTGCCTATGGAAGAAATCTTAGACGGAGCAGAGAAGAGAATCTAGAATTGAGCAGAATTACGTTGGAAGACAAGGTCCAGGCAAGCCCCTCTTAGACTAGCTGTCAGGAATAAACTATTTCTCTAAACTGAGGACACTTAAAGAACCTAATTAAGTGTTCCACACCCCACAAAATCCAAGGTATTCACATGAGTAAACAGTAAAATAAGCCTTTCTGGCATCAATAAAAGCCACACAGCTAACTTCCAAACTAATTTAAATCTTTTGTACAAAATAAAGAAATATTCATTCACAAACTTAGCAATCAAACACACACACAGCCTGTGACAATCTCAGCACTGACATGAATATGCACAAACACACACACACACAAACAGTATAAAACCCAGGATATACAGACTGGCTGACGGCTCAAAGATCCACTGTGCTAAGCTTCAAATATTTATCACAGAGTCTTGTGGTCTCTCATCTATTGCCACATGTTGATCGACCCAATGCCCCTGCTGTCAATCCTGTGTGGGCATATATGTGTGTATGTGTGTGTGTGTGGTGAGGTTTCAGTGACATTTTTTATATTAATGTAGAATCTAAAGTCAGTGAGTTGCTGTCTCAAATTTCTTTGAAAATCTATCCTTTATAAATGATTGTGCTGCCAAGCTGCCTGTAAAACTTCACCATCAATTATTTGTTGACATATATAATCTTTTTTAAATATGGTACTATTATGGTTGCTTTGCTGGCACGTCTATTAGAAATAGTTCATGTCATTTACAACCCCAATTCCAATGAAATTGGGACATTGTATAAAACGTCAATAGGTGAAAACAGAAAAAGACGACTTGCAAATCAATTCAATCTAATACACAAAGACAAGATATTTAATTTTCAAATGGATAAACTTTGTTTGTTATATGCAAATATTCACTCATTTTGAATTTGATGTCTGCAACACATTCCAAAAAAGCTGGGATAGGGCTAACAAAAGACTGGAAATGTTGAGGAATGCTCAAAAAACACCTATTTGGAGCATTCCACAGGTGAACAGTGGAAACAGGCCAGTGACATGCTTGGGTAAAAAGGAAAAATCTTCAAACACTAAGTGTTTTGAAAAGGAAAGGTGACATAACACAGTGGTAAACAAGCCCCTGTCCGACGTGTTGCAGGCAACAAATTCAAAATAAGTGAATATTTGCAAAATAATAAAAATATGTCTATCTAAACATTTAATATCTTGTTTTAGTTGTGTATTCAGCTGAATATAGGTTGAAAAGGAGTTCCAAATCATTATATTTGTTTTTTATTTATTTATTACACAATGTCGCAACTTACATTTGGGTTGTACAAAATAATCCTTTGCTCTTAAATAATTATAAATTAGCTTGATTGGTTTTCAACAATCTAGATTCATTCATTTGACCAAGTGGTGTCTTCTACACCTGTAACAGGTATTTTGGTCCACTCCTCATGAGCAAACTGCTCAATTTGTCTCGGGTTTCAAGAGTTTCCTATACAGACTGCACTTTTCAGCTTTTTCCACAAATATTCAACTGCCTTTAGATTCAGGCTCAAAAGGCCACTATAGAATAGTCCAATGTTTTGTTTTTAGCTGTTCTTCTGTATTTTTAGCTGTGTGTTTTGGCTCATTATCTTGTCAAGAAACTCAGGACTTGAGACTGAGACTGAGCTTTCTGACACTGGGCAGCACATTTTGCTCCAGAATGCCATGATAGTCTTTAGATTTCATTATACCTTTTACATATATGAGACACCCTGTGCCAGATTCAGCAAATCAGCCCCAGAACAGAACTGAACCTCATCCACGTTTTACTGTAGGTCCTTGTATGCTTCAATTATGGATCTGTGAACATAAAACGGATGTAACTTATTGCCAAAAAAAAAAAACTTCTGCTTTGTAACATTTTTCAAAGAACATTTTCTCAGAAGTTTTGTGCCTTGTCAATATGCATTTTGGCAAATTCCAGTTTTGCTTTTGTGTGACTTAGTGTCATTTTTGGTTATCTCCACTAAATCCAGTTTGTCTCAAACAGTCATCAATGATATGATCTGACACTGATGTACCCTGTCCTTGGAGTTATAGCTTTTAATTTAACATGCCTGTCCATAATTTTATTTTTAAGTTCATGAGACAACTTTTTCCTTTGCTTCCTGTGGTCCATTTTTAGTCTGATACATGAAGGATGTTGCTGACAAACCATGGATGACCAAAGGTTTAAGAAATGTCTGTAAAAAAAAGAATGATTTGTATTCATCTTCCTTGAATTTAAGAACAAAAGAAGCAGGAGACACATACAAGAAATATAAAAACAAATTTGTATGGATTATAAGAAACATAAGAAGGAATATCGCAGTGATATATTAAGCAAAAGTAATGGTGTTACATAGTGTTATTAAAAAAACATAAGGTACAATCAGTTTTTTCACAATATTTTGTAAAAGATTATAAGGAACTTTATGATCAAAGTGAAATAGCTAAATAATTTAATCATTATTATGTTAATGTTGCTCCAAGTCTTGCTGCTCAAATACCAAAAGTTGATAATGATGTGACTCAAACAATCAGGGGTTGTGCAAACCACATCTTTTTTGGTAAAACTGATAAGAAAGAAATGAGTATTGTAAAACAATTGTGGATAAAAGGTCAAAAAATTGGGTTGACATGGATATGATGTTTGTTAAGGAAATAATGGGTTAGTTAAAAATCCATTTACATATATATGTAATTATTCATTTTCAACAGGAATATTTCCAAACAACATGAAAATAGCAAAGGTAATTCCTATTTACAAAAATGGTGAAAAATGTATATTCAATAATTATAGACTAATATCCTTCCACAGTTGTAAAAAATCTTGGAGAAATTCAATTTATTGATAAACATGATATTTTAGCAGTCAATATGGATTTAGAACCAATAACTCTACATCAATGGCTCTCATAGGTTTGATTGAACAAATAACAAATGCTATTGATCAAAAACACTATTGTGTTAGTATTTAAGTTGATTTGAAGAAAGCATTTGACATGATTGACCACTGCATTCATGTTGAAAATCTGAATAAATATGGCATTAGAGGACCAGCAGCACAATGGATATCTAGTTGTTTCGAAAATAAAGAACAGTTCGTACAAGGAGACGATGTAAGATCTGAACACTATAGAATTACACGTGGAGTTCCTCAGGGTTCTGTACTTGTAAAGTTGTTGATCTTATATGTGAATAACTTGGTAAATGTGTCAGGGCTCTTTAAATGTGTATTATTTGCAGATGATGCTACTTTTTTTTGTTTGGGTAAAGGCATAAAACGGATGCTAGAGAAGATGAAAACGGAATTTGTAAAAATACAAAATTCGTTTAAACTTAAATTATCATTAAATCTAGATAAAACTAATTATATGATATTTACAAATAGACAAAAACTGTTAATATCCCATTTAGAGTTGATGGTGTAGAGATTAGTAAAATTTTTGGGTGTTATTATTGATGAGAAACTGACATTGAAACCTCATATAAATTATTTAAGAATAAAAATATCTAAATCTAATGCAATGCTTTACAAAGTCAGGGACTTGTTTAATGATAAAGCTCTGTATATGTTGTATAACACATTAATTGTTCCACACTTGTTCTATTGTGTTGAGGTATGGGGGAGGGCATGTAAGATAATTACAAATCCTGTTTTTGTTTTGCAGAAAAGAGCTATATGAGTTATCACTCGAAAACATTACCATTATCCATCTAATATATTATTTTGTAAACTGAAATTATTGAAATTTTACAATTTGGTTGATTATAACATTTTATTAATTATATATGAGCTCACCAAAATACATTACCTTTAAACATCCAGAAAAACTTTACAAAGAGAGAGAGCTGTTATAATCAGAGATGTTCATAAAACCTGAATTTAGAACCAGTTCAAAAGAACAGTGTACCTCAAACTAAGGACTGAGATTATGAAATAATCTGAAAAATTATGTTAAAAGTGCCAAATCACTGTACATGTTCAAAAGAATGAAAAAGTTTGGATTGCTGAAAAAATACAAAACAGTATAATGTGAATTCATATAAATTGTTGTTCTAGAAATATTTGATGTTTTTGTTTTATTGTTTTGACTGAAGTTTATTATTGTTTGAATTTATACTTGAGGAAAAAAGGGGCAGATATTAGATTTTTTTGTTGTCTCAGCTGCCTTTCATTTCATTTTATTTGTATTTTCTTCTCTTTTTATTGTACATAGAATTAATTTTGTTTTTAGGAAATGAATAAAGTTTGAAACTTTAACTGTAAACTATTAACCATAACTATATCAAACAGCACCATGACTACTTTTCACCCTTTAAATAGGCAGCAGCAGAGGCATTTAAACTGATTTCAAGATTGAAGACACCGGTGCTGCTAATTACAGGACACATCATGACTACTTTCATTACAGATGTTTTTATTTTGTTTTATCAAAATTCAAAATCAGTGTCTAATTTTCATTAGTTGATTGTCAGTACTTAATTGTATTTATATTGATTACTATCCATTTTGTTAGTTTCAAGCTTCCTCTGTGACCTTGGTGGTTTTTATTCATTATTTTTTCTTTCTTTAACAAAAGGGCACAAAAAATGTATTCATGTTCGTAAGTGCAAACAGACGAGAGAAACTTTGAATACACCCATTGTAACCCAAAACTGAAAATGTTTCAGGGAAAAAAATAATGATCAAATTTTCTCTTCCTAAACATGCAAAAAGTCACCCTTCAATCAGCTACATGTTGTGTAAGTGAAATTACTGTGTATTACATGCAGTTCAGTGAGGTTGACATTAATAGTTGTGTGTGTGTGTGTGAATTAATATAGCAGTGTGGGTCTGTTTTAGTGTGGTTTCTTCAGTGCTCGCTTTAGGGGCTCCATGCTGGTGGAAGCCTGTGGGTCCAACATCTGCTCACTGTTGGTGGGAGCAGAGCGGAGCGTGATCAGTCTACCATCCATTTCTCTCATCTTCTACCCACTCACACCAAGGTACCTCCATCTTTTTGTTATGTCTCCATTCCCCCTATTCCTGTCATTCTAATTTCAGTTTTGACCCCTGCCTCTCCCTCAAAGTTATGTTCTATCTTTTTATCTTCCACTGGAGCTTTAGCATAAACAACTGTGCAGAGAGGCATGATTTTCTGACGAAGTCACAGAGAAAAAGAAATGGAGAGGTAATATTAAAAAAAATGTTAACAGCCTCAGGAAATGAAGAGATGTCAGATATTGAAAATAAGAAGGGGTGAATTAGCTTTAAAATCTTTTGGAATATAAAAAAGAGGGTTTAATAAAATGGGTCTATTATTTAAAGTGCTGGCAAAGTGAATTACAACATCGTTCTGAGGTTTCAATATTAAGATATTCCCAATGTGGTGAAAAAAAATCCTAAAGAAATATAAAAAAATAAATTGTGGTTATTTGCAGGTGCAAATAGTAATTGGCAGCAGCTAGTTGTAGCACTCCTGGTGCAAACTAGAGAACTGCAAGCAACATTATCATATTTCAGCTGGAAATTGTTGGCAGTGTAAATGTCTAAAATAATGTTCACATTGGAGTTGTTTTAAAATGTAAAAAATTAACTTCAGTCTTAGGCTTGCTGGCTATTAGCTTATCAATCTGGTCAGTATTAAAATTTGTATCTCAAAATTGAAGTTACCCTTTCCAGAGAACTGTATTTCAAAAGAGTTGCACCAATGTTGTGTATGTTGAAGTGAGGAATCTAAATCTGTGAGAGAAAAAAGTAAATAGTTTGGACACAAATCAAAAATAAATAGGCTAAGTGGGAAAAGCTGAACTGTGCATAATGATATTCATTTTTAATGCCACCAATACAAACAAGACTGTCAATATAAGATTCTCAGCTTTCTGTGACTTGAACACAGCATGATTGGAAAATAAATGAAAAACCAAACAAATCACATGGATTTGTCAGTGTCAGTGAACTCTGAAAAGCTTTGTGTTCTCTAGTTTTCATCAGGCCAGCATTCAGTTTTATTCAGTCATTCTTTGAACATGTGTGCTCCATCTAACAAATTGTTAGATGGAGCACACAAGTTATTTCCTTACAATCTGTTTCTCTCTTGCCATTTAAATATTCACCTATGTGTTTTTGGGGGGCTTTTTTATGCACATGTGATGTGTTTTTCACTCACTCGCTTGCTGTGCCTGGTTTGTCTCATTCAAGGTTGCGTGGGGGCAGTAGTTTTTGCCAGCAGTCTACTGGCAAGATCTGTGTGTACTGTTGAGAGGCTGCCAATCCATCACGATGGTCTGCATTTATGTTTTGCTTTTCCTATCTTGATGACCATTCAAAGTGCTTTTACACTACCTGTCATATTCACACACACATACGCACACCCACACACACTGATTCACAGATTGGGGAAAATGTGAGGTACTTGCTCAAGGATACTTTCACATGTACAGCAGAGGAAGCCAAAATCAACCAACCAACCTTTCAAATGTCAGAAACTCTTTTTTTTCCTCTCATCAGCCGGTCTTGTAATGCAAAACGTGTCAGTCAAAAACAGTCTGAAATCTGAAACAGACGCACAAACATGTACACATATTCGGTATCACACTGAACTTGACAGAAGACACACACTAATTCATGTAGTTACTGATGTTAATACAGACATTATCAAAGCTGCTGCTGTGCACTTTGAGAACCTGAAAGACATTTCTACATTTTTGACACATTTAAACTGACTAAAACTCCATGTGGCTGTTACAAAAAAAAACTTGCATTTGATTTGGACTTTTGTAGACCTTGAGCAGTGTCATATACTTAACAATATGTCACACTTTGAGGAGGAGAGTCCACCAACACATGCAAATAACACCTTAAGGCTGAAAAAGTCACACTTACAGATGATCTCAGCAGGCTGGAATATGTCAATCAAACTTGCATGCTCAACCTGTCAGTCAGAAGCAATGTGGGGCAAGTCACCTGAATGTTGTGCATATCTGAGGAGATTTAGGATTGAGTAAAATTCATGACATATGTAAATAAGAGGTTATACGTACTCTTGCTACACTTGTTTAGTTCTTACATGGCACTACTTAGGGCACTACTTAAAACATGTTTAGGTTAACTGAAAACTCTAAATTGTCCCTAGGCGTGACTAACTATATGGATGGTTGTTTGTCTCTATCTGGCCATGTGATGGACTTGTGATCTGTCCAGGGTGTCCCCCACCTCTTGCCCTAACTTCTGCAGATAACACCAGCTGGCCTCTGCCTCGGAAAGGAGAAGTATAAAAAGAAAATGGATAGATGAATGGAAAGAAAAATGTAGTACCACAGATGTTTATTCATTAAATAAGGGTGTTTATTATGTGAACTGTGATGCTGTAAAAAAAAACAAACAAAAAACAGATTGGAATAGTTGCAGAAAGGACGGGTATTATGTATTTTCCAAGCACATAGTTCAATTCTAAACCACAATCAAGTAACTATGCTTCCTTCAATTGTTATGAAAATGCTGTATACGTACATCAAAAAAAAATTTGACTTTGCATCATAGTCCTGAAATTGTCCTCTGCCTCTTTAGGAACCTCCTACCATTTCTGACACTCCCACTCCTTCACAACAATGCTTCAGGGGAAAGGTGCTCTGGGGTGGGAACTCAGCTGCAGACTGAGCTCCAGGGAGGAGCTTTGTACAATAGGTGGTGCTTTGTACCACATTTCTAAATGTCTACCACAGGAGAATCAAAGATTTCTCAAACATAAATGAGTCCGTCCAACCGTTTTCTTCCGCTTATCCGGGGTCGGGTCGCGCGGGCAGCAGTCAAAGCAGAGAGACCCAGACTTCCCTCTCCCCAGCCACTTGGGCCAGCTCATATGGGGAAATCCCAAGGCGCTCCCAAGCCAGCCGAGAAACATAGTCCCTCCAGCGTGTCCTGGGCCTTCCCCTGGGCCTCCTCC
>JARVJO010000227.1:28357477-28370504 GCA_031762555.1 Cynodonichthys magdalenae
AACTACAAGAATGAAAAACTACAAACATGGCTGCCATTCAGGCAACTGAGACACAGAGAGAGTTATCTGAATCTACAAACTGAAGAGTGATATGTGCATATGTTTTCATCCTCTTTGTTTTGAAGCCCAAATCATTATACTCAGAAGACACCCCAGATGGCAAAATATGAGTGAATCAACACTGAAATATGGTTAGGCATAATATTGAATCCAAGTTGAAATTATTTAAAAAGTGGTCGGTGACTTACTTGTTGAAACATTAGACGTTGGCATTTCAATCATTAGAATTCAACCATAATGATTCAATAACATCTTTTCAACATTGGTTATTTGGCTGGGATTGGATAATTGTTTGATGGTTGATTCACCATCAGTCATCAACCTTAACCAAAAATCAATGTTTTGACCAGAATTCAACATTGAATTACCATATTTTGCTATCTGGGACATTATTAGGACAATCTAAGTTTGAATTGATTTTCGTATATGTACACACACACACACACACACACACACTAACACATGCTATGTTTCTCTATCCGTGTGGAGACTTTCCATTGATTTCCATTCATTTACTGGTCATTTCTATAGCCTAACCCTGACCCCTTGCTCTAAAGTTAACCACTCTAGTATGTACCTGACCCTAAATCTAGCATAAACTTACTTCACCCATTGGTCCTAAACCTACCCCCACCCCCCACCCCACACACACCCAAAATCACCCTCTGAAGTCATGGGGACCTGGCTTTGGTCCCCACAAGGAGCATTCGGTCCCCACGAGGCTGCATTTTCCTGAAAAATCATCCCCTCCAAGTAGCAAAAATCATGGGTACACATACACACACATAAACACACATGACACTTAAATATCTTTATATTCCACTTTATATAAACCCAAACTGAGTGATTTAAATGTGAAAAATAAGCATGATATGTCTACTTTAAGTGGTCACATCTAGCAAAAAACATAAAAATTAAATATACAAAATGGTATCTTGGAGATTGCCAAAATATGTGGAAGAAGGTGTTGTGATCAGATAAGATTAAAACCATTATTATTATTATTATTAGTAGTAGTAGTAGTAGTAGTTGTTGTTGTTGTTGTTGTAGTAGTGCTTACTAAGGGCAAAGTCATGTTTTTGATGGAAACTTATCTGAGTTTTCCAAATATTTGAGATTGGGACAAAGGTTTTATTTCCAGCAGGACAAGGACCCTGAACACCGCTGAAACAACACTCCAGCGGTTTAAAGATGTTCCAGCCAATGCCCAGATCTCAATCCAACTGAGAATCTCTGGTTCACAAGATTGATGGACACAACCAATATTTATCCAGCTTGAATAAGCTGAAGTTTGGTCAGGAGGAAAGGGCAGACATCCTAAAGACAATATGTGCAAAGCTCATGGAGATGAGCCTGAAGGGCCTGGCTGCTGAAACTGTTAACTGTGGCCCAGCAAACTAGGTGGGTGAAGACTTCTGCACGTTTAGGCTTTTAAGTTTATTTATTTATATGTTTTGTTTATTTCACAACAAAAATAATGTTGCATTTTCAAATTAATAGCAATATTGATTAAATTAAATGATACAACCTTTTTTTTTTTGACATTTCAAGTTATATGACAGCTGTTTGTTTTCAACATTCTCACTCACTGCAACTGAACCTTTTCTTGAGTATCTAACAGAAACCATGACGACAAACCCATCTGACCCTCATATAAACAGCCCTAACCTGAGTCAGCAAAGTCAGCAATAATATTATCAGTTGTCTCAACACTCATCTAAACTTGTGTGGCCTACACAGACACACACGCCCTCAAACACACACACTGATAAATTGCATATGCAGCAACGGCATGGATGATTCTATGTGCTCCTATTCGTCCTCCATCCTCCCATCGTTCCTGCACCTGACCTTCAGTGTTATTAAGAAGCCTTCTCTATTCCTGACACTCTCACGGTTCATCCCTGAAGAAAGCAATTCATCCATTTTCCAATAACTTACCACCCTAGGCAATTATGTCTGTTTCTCTGCCACCTCCCCGCTTCTCAATAAAGTGCTTATAAATGGGGAGGGCAAAGATGTGAATCAAGGAAGTGATTTTGAAAAGATTGCTGGGTGTGTGAGGAAATGAGACAGTGAGAGAGTCTGCCACAGAGCGGGAGTGATGGTTGCGTTAAGAGATGCGTGAAGATAGCAAAAGTCATATTAAAAAAGTGAAGGTTCAAAGAGAGAATGATGGGTGGGAGAAGTTGTAGATCTGACATGGGTAAAGAACAGCAGATGGGTTCAGTCAAGGCTGCAGCAATGTAAGTATTTACATCACAGAATTTGTTATTGCACTATTTTATAATCATTTATTTAGTCAAAAACAAATTGATTGAAGTGTTGTAACTGCAAAAAGACAAAAACTGTCCATTGTAATTGGCTTTATTTATTTTGTGTTTTTATCATTTTTATTTGTTCTATTTTTTATTTGTTTGCATCATTTCTTAAATCAAGTAAAGCACTTTGTATTGCCTTGCTACTGAAAAGTGCTATATAAATAAATTTTACCTTACTTTACCTTTAATATAAAGTTGTTATTTAGGAACATACAGATTAAATAAAAAAATAAAACAGCATCCAGAACCTGTATCAGTTAAAAGTAAACAATTATTCTTATCATTATTTGTAGGCTAAATAGTTAAAAATTGTTAACAGACTCAAACAATTATCAAACAGTTCACAAAATGTCAGGTTAAATGTTATTTTGACCTTTCCAGAAACAGACACACTCAAACAGATACAGTACCTGACATAAAGTTAGACCAAACTACCCATGCATATTAATTGGGTAAGTGTCAGTAATTCAAATCTGGAGTCAGATGATTACGTTAATTGATACTCTGTTGTATTATGTGTGCGATTTTATTGATACTTTCAAACAATGTATAAGCTGTGACATCCAGAGTTTGACACTTGTCAGCTATTTTAACTGCCCTCCTATTTTATTCTGAAACTTCCCATTAATAGAAATCAGACATTTTTATTTTATTTAACTTTTTTTCCAAAATACAAGCACATCAACCACAGCCTTACGCCTTCTACAAGTTTCCAAGAGTCAGCCGAGGGTTTAAGTTAAGTTGCCCAAGTCTTGGAGCTTGTTTAACCTTCTCTTCCGACAGCAGAAATACTTTCTTTACACCTCAGAGAGACTAATAAAAAAACAACCCATGGCTGAGATATCACACCTGCCTACACCACACACAGGCAAGAAAAGTGACATGGAGAAAGCAAGACAGAGAGAAGAACTAGTATTGGTGGCATTGAGTTTTGGAGCAGTAAACAGGAAAAAAGTTTTTGAAAAAAAGAAGAATGTGAGAATAAAGTTAGTTTTGTTGTCAATATTTGCTTTAACAAGGATCTAGTACAAGATGGAGGCAAAATCCTTATAAAGTTTACCCTAACCAAGTAGACAGATAAAAATTCAATACTCATACATATGCTCATATACGTACGTTATTGGGAATGAAAAAGTAAGAAAAATAAATGATCAAACTGACACTTTTTAAAATCCTGGTTTAATTATATTGACTGCCTTTTTTCTTTTTCTTTATCTTTAACCCAGTCACAGTGCTCTTATCCATTGATGCCATTAAAGTGCTTGGTGATTGCAGAAACGTTGCTGAGTTGATATTTTCAACACTTTCACGTGCCTGTCTGTATTTGTGTTGATATGATTCTTTTTTTTTTTTTTTTTTTTTGCTCAGTGGAGTGTTTCATGGGCTCATACACATGCACTTACAGCCTCTATATATACACGCACACTTCAAATCTACGAGAGTGAATGAGTAGTTATTGCAGCATCTTCTGAAGGATCTGCGGCTGCATGTGCTCCAAGCTCCTCAGAAGCTTCAATAAAAATGGATAAAGAGGAGAGTGTGGGAAGGCGCAAACACTGGACAAAGACAATCATCTCCTCTTATCACTATTAAATCTCCCACCAAGTGGAAGAGAAATGGATCCTCCACATTCTTGCACCAAGGCTAGAAACGCTGATGTCATGATGATTGTATTTATTATGTAACAGCGTCTATCTTCCCAATTAAAGACCTTACTTTCCTTAAAGAAAAACATATTGCTCTCTGGGTTTCATGCCAAAATTTTAAACTAAGATCAGCTTATGTTGAGAAAGGACAGAGTTCTGGCTTCAAAAAAACTACAGATTTTTGCAAGATCCATTTAGGTTTTTCTTGTTGTGAGGTCCTACAAAAGTTTGGAAGCACAGTATATGCGTGGTGTTTTGACAAGGTAATTATCCCAGACACAGCTTGTGTCCCTTGTGTCAGAAGCACACAAAAGCAAGAAAAAGCAAATTTAGATGATAAAGATATTTTAGTTCATTCTGTGTTGTTTTGTTTTTGAGCTTCTGGCTCACAGAAAGAGTAAATGTTCTCAACTTATTGCACTTTGTTTAAACAAACCAAGGACGTCCGATGAAAAACTAGGGCAATTGTGTTTTTGCAAACTCACTTTATGTAAAATGTAACAATACTGTAAACCGGAGACCATGTTCTCAACTAGTAAAATGCTGTAATCTGATGTTTGTTGCAACAGAGGAAATATAGTTTTGTAATAAGTGGTTTACTTTTCATTTCCTCCAAATCAAGATTAGTTACCCCAGTAAGAACACAAGTTTTTTTGGAGACCTCCTCCAAAAAATGAACAGAACAACCAACATCAGTAAAAATAACAAATGATGCAGTTTATTGCAATATTGCATTGCCTTACACCATCTGTTAGTTCTTGGAGTATGGTATGGTATGAGTAACTGTCAGTTAGTACACTAAATCTTAGTTGAATATTTGTAAAATAGACTAAAAAGTAACCATTTTTGTGTGTGTTAAGGTAATTAAAATTCATCCAGCAGTTTATAGTAAATGGTAAATAGCCAGAACTTGTATGGTGCTTTTTCAAGTCCCTACTCCAAAGCACTTCACACTATAGTCATTCACTCATTCATACACACATTCACACACTGATGGTGGTAAACTACATTGTACCCTCAGTGTATGGTTTATGAGCTATAAACATGTTTATTGCTGTTGTAGCTGAGGGTTTTGTTATTTTTACCAAATGCAAAATATTTTCTTGAACTAACTCAAACCAGTTTCAATCACAGCAGCAAAACTCAGTGAATATCCTTCAGTCATTCACAATGAGAGTCTCAGACACAAAGTGTTCACCTAAAATACTCTCAAATCAAATTAAACGTGTGAAAATAGCTAACCTTACATAACTAACTGGTATGTGAAACAAATGGATATCATCAGCAAAAAATACAAGAAACATGCTGCAAACAAGCACCAATTGCATTAAAAAAAAACAATTCCCACAATGGATCCCTGTGGGTCCTCATAGCTCATTATAGCTGGATCCTGTGCTTATTTAATACTGTAGTCGGTTATAAAGGTAAATGACTAGATTTTTTAAGTGAAAGTGCTGTAGTTGAGAGAATATCTAGTAAATGAGGAGTATATTTCTCACTAAATGGAGGCAGTGGCTGTGAAGGAGAGTGAATATTGGACTTAATTCATCAGGAAGACAGAAAAATAGCAATCTAGATGAATGTTAATGTTGCTAAAATGCCCTAAAGACCTAAAGGTAATGATGTCAAATTGTGTTTACAATTTGTTCTGCTGCCCTTGTTTGGCCCAGAATATCAGTCAGTTGAGCTAAGGGAGGACAATAAATAATGCATGACTTTTTTTTATGACTGTATTTTTTTCTAGTATTACAAAATAGATCTGATAAAACAACAAAAGGTTAATAGAATACAAATGCATTTGTTTTTATAAACAGCCTAAGACAAAATAATATAGAGCACAAGTTGACAATTTAATTTGTTTGTTTTTATGTTTTGTTGTCCTTTGAGAAAGAAATCTAAATTGTAGTGAATCAATTCAATATTATTTCTTTCTCTGTACATTCCTGTTTTAAATTCAGTGCATCATATAGTCAAAGCTTCTTGTTGTTAGACAAAGCTATGGTGGTCCACCACCTGTGATAGAAATGTGTGAGCCAAAAACTAAACCTGGCATTTTGATGGGATAAAAAAAATAAAACAATTTCAAAATACATTTCACTTTTTTACTCAATGAGAAAAAAAAATCAGGTAAACAAATAATTGGAAACATTGGATTTTCACCTCACCATTAGCATTTATTCCAAAATTAAGAACTTGAAATAAAGACCAAAACTCCAAACAGAGAGACCTTGAACAACATGTAAAATGTTTTTTTGTTATCCATAATGCAGCCCTTTTAAGCCCTGTTTGCCTCATTAGTGCAGGCGATGAGAGGGAAAACACAAAGTATTTGTATTAGTTTATACATCATTATTCAATTGTTTTCCACTTTGGTCTGGGAAACACTTGTGAAGGAGAGGATTATGAGAGAGTCTGGGAAAGTAATGTGTGCCAGCTGATATCTGGGGAATTCCTGAATAAATTAAGCAGACAGTTACACACTGAGACGAATATAGATGTGTACACAAGTAAGCGCGCTCACAATCAAGCAGACAAATGGCTGACCCCGAGTGTTCCCACGACATCTGTTACTACAGCATCCAGTTGGTTGAGTGGAAAAGGCACAATGATCCAAACTTGAACAGAAGAATGATCCACACAAACAAAACCAGCGTCCAAGAGAAATGGTTGAGTGAGTACAGACGAGTGCTTTTTAGGGAAACTGCAGATTTTGTTTTTAATATATTGGCAGAAAGGCAAGAGCCGTTTTAACGTTGAAGCGCTATGAATTGGAAAGTCTGGTGTTCTATTGAACAACCAAATTTGTAATGTATATCGCACCTCAGTGGACTTTCAACATTGCTGCCTGCTCTTAAATCCCATTAAAATAACAAAACCAACCTCTTAACCAAGTTTACAACATTCAGTTTTGAGCCAATTTAAATAGATTTATTATTAAACTACAGATACAAATCTCCAGAAACAAAAAAAAAAATCATATGGACAGAATCCTTTCCCTCATACTGTGCATTTTAAGAAATAGTCAAGATCATGAGAAGAAAATTGATGAGCCAAAAAAACACAAAAAAAACAACCACTTTTGAAAAACATTGGCATCAGTTTTGATCACAAGTTTGTTACAAAGAAGGCAAAACTCCACCATGCAAAGATAATTATTTTCAAATAAAACCAAAAAGTTTTCTTTAGTCTGAACTTGATTAAAATCAACTAGAGGGAAATGGAAAGTGTCCAAAACTTCTAATGCACTATAAAACTTCAAATACAGTTTCTTTGAAGATAATGAGGAAACCATTCAGCTTCTTAACATTGTACAAAAAACACCAACTGTGATGCTTGGGAGCCCATTGGCACATACAGTATGGCATAAATAACTTGCACAGTTTCAGAGCTTGCATTTTTGAAATAGCCTATAGTTCTTTGTCAGATATTGCTGAATCTCTTTATCTTAGTTTAGTTCTATTCATGCTTTCATAAAGAAAACAGCAAGATCTGTGCAACATCAACATTATCAGCTGTTACTGTTTACAATTTCAGGACAGATTTTTGTGATTGTGTCACTTCTTTGTGCCATGTGCCACAATATAACTCCCATTCAAAAGGTGGCACCAAAAATAAAAAAGATAAGGAAGACCCCAAACCATGAGCAGAGAAAGAAGAAGCCTTGTTTTACATATTTTCTGAGAAGATTTGCTGCTTGAATATGTTAATACTGAGACAACAAAGGGCCCAAAAATTACTCAAAACTCGTTCCTTCTTTTGTGTTTTTAAACAGACAGATGATAAACCAGGAGATTTTCACCACCCTGAGTAGTTAGGGGAGTCGTTCCTCTAATGCAAGAGCTGGTGGTTTGATTCCACTGCAATTCAGTCACATGTCAAAGTGTCCTTGGGTCCTTGGGCAAACCCCCACTGCCTCTGATATGTGACCCATCAGCATATGAATGTGATTTAAAGCACTGTCTAGTCTCCATAGAATGATTTATCTAAATTAGCTTTTTTTACCCAGATGACTGAAGTGAAATGTCTATAATCACAAAAATTTAAGTTGGGCTAGATTTCTGAAAGCTAACATGAAGCAGGAAGCCACACAGCTTGAATCTGTATTAATGAAACTTAATATATATATTTTTTTTTTTGAGGGGGGGGAGAGTAATGATCTCTAATATTAATTCGTTTTTGCTCATTCCCAAAAGGCAAAAGGTGACCAATAAAGTATTTGCCTGTGTGTGCATCAGTAAACAAAATACCTCATAAACCACTACACAGATTTTAATTAAACTCTCAACGTGATCGTAGGACGTGCATCTACATATGAATATTATTTTTAATTGATCCAATTCATGATGGCCACCATAAGTAATAGATCCCAGCAACCCCAACCCCCAATAAAAAAATTGGCTATAACTCGATCAGTTTTACAAATATTTAGGTAAAATTAGCAGTGAGCATAGCTGAAAAAAAAACACCAAAAAGACTTCACAACCCTAAAGAGGATGTCTGTCCATCTCAGGGCTAAATTTAGTAGAGTTTAATTTGTCTTTTATGGCAGAGAAGAACAAAACCAAGTTGACTTCTCTTTTTTCCTTAATTAAGAAACAATTAGGAAAAATGGAACATTGTGTACTCCACATTGACCCCAGCTGTGAGTTTGTATGTGAATGCTTACTTGTCCTTCATGACACAAAAAGACTGTTGACAGTAGGCACCAACTTCCTGCAACCCTTCAACAAGATAAAGTTTCTATAGAAAGTAAGGCTACAGAAAACATGCACACTGTTTTGATTTATTGCCTTTATTTTGGTGTCATAATAGTGACTTAGAATTTTTAGTTACATAACTTCAAAGGCTACATATATTGTTAATAAACGTAAACCTTGTGGTGTTGAATTCTAAATTGGCAGTAGCACCTATGGTGAAAGTTGTGCTGCTATACTGCGTCTCTTTTATTTTTTTCTCCAGTTTGTCAGGTTTTAAACATCATTTTCATGGCTTCAGCCTCTGAATAAGGCAACCCGTTGTCTCATGATTATCATAGAAACTGTTTAATAAACTGCTTATTGCCTTCTCTTTTGCAGCCCCCCACCAGCAGTGCCACCAGCTCTCCCAGTCTCCCACAGTGCTTGACTCTGAAAGCTGTAAATATGCATGTTTTTATGAAGATCCAGGATTGTAAAACACTGCTATGTGCCGTTACAAGTGATTCCTTTTAAACACACCTCTGGTGCTTTTCAGTTTGACAAAGAGTTTGTGCTCCTGGATGGCTTCAATCATCCTATTATTCTGGCTGAAATTTAGCAAAGCTCGTATTTATTGGGAATGGACTAAATGGAAAATCAATTTTGTATTGTACGTGTAACTCCAAGCAGTCTAATGAGTGTTTGTACCACAAACAATTCTCTCTCAGATAAAAAGCATCCAAAACATCAACGGAAGAAGGAAAAAGAAAAGAGAAAGCAGCAAAAAGCAGAAACCAAACACATCAAACTCTGCTTATTATTTTATTTTTTGCAGTTTGTCATTCTTGTTGTTTAATGTTCCCAACGGGGGCAAATAGTATATATTTACAAAGTCTGCAAACATTAGCATTATAAAGCAGTGTTTGATACATACACTGCATGTTTGTCATTGGCAAGGATGGTCAACGAATTCCATGTCAGCTCCGTCACTGTGGTTATTGTTTTATTATCTTTTTTTCATGTTGTCGGAAATAGATTAGGACAAACTGGTGACAGACTGTAGGCGGATAATGCTCGTCACAAAGAAAACAGTTTTGTTTTCACCCACATTAGTCACACGGGAGAGTCAAAACACAAATGGGAATACATTAAGTTTAGCCAAGCTTAGAATGTGCATGAATCTGGCCATGTTTTATACATGTGCAGATTCATTATTTCCTAAAAGGATCACTTTTGTCTTGCAAAAGCCTTGAAACATACATAATTGCAGTATCATTAGAAAAGTGGGCCACAACTCAGTTAATGAAGTATAGCTCGAGCCCTAAGTTTTCTTTTCAAGTTTTTCTAACTGTAGAAGCTCTTCATAAATACAAATCAAGACTTAACCACTTGAGAAAAGTTGATCTGTTTTGAAATTTTCCAGCAAACGGGTGTTTTTAAAGACTTTGTGAACTCTTGGTTCTGTGAGTAATGGTTATCAAAGATGTGGTTGGAAACTGGATAAAAGGAGACAGAATCAAGAGTTATACGCAGGAACCTCAGTTTGTTGTCTGCACAGATGGGGAAAAAGTTGGACAATCTTGAATGAATTCAATCTAAGAAGTAGAGTTAGACAGGACTGTTGAACGAACAACTAGCAAAGATTAAAACGGACTGCTGTCACCTTAAAACAACTCCAAGCTCCAATCCAGTTAGCTTCTTTTAGCTTTAACAACTCGGTTATCAATAATTCTTAACAAAGTCATTCGGCACTCAATGCATTTTTGCAGAAAATTATATTTCCATCAATATAACTTTTACACAGAAATGTACTTAAGGTCAAAGTTCTCCTTTAATGGTGAAGCTTATGACGGCACACATAAAGTCATGCACGTGTGTGGGCGCACATTGTGGGGGCCCCCGCTCCTCAGGAGTAGGCCCTTTTGTGACATTTGGAAAGGCCAGGAGCAGCATCACTCACACACTAATGTACACACAGCTTTGACCTCCACATCATGAGGTGTCAGCACAGTTCCCTGTTCAGAAGTTCAATACTCAGATTAACATCAGGAATTAGGATTAGCTCGCCCCTGCAGGGTTTGGACAGCACTCACTCGGATCACCTGGCTGTCCTACAGCCCTCAGGGGACACCCACACAACAACACACCACACTTACACAAAAATCCATTAGGTTTTAGCACACAGTGTATATAGTGTGTGGCATAAGCAGAGTTATTGTTTGACAGAACTATATAAATATATATATAAAAGTATTCATTGGTGCCTCCCTCTTGTCTTGTGTGCCAAAGTTTTAAACAAAAATTTCAGCACTCAGAGTATGTGTTGGGGGTGATTCTCTGCTACCACCACCAGACCAAATTAGCTCAATATTTGTACAAATGACTGACTGTTTGTGTTTAAGTTGCTAACCTGTGGTGGCCATCTTTCTTTATCATTTATATAGAGTACTGAAAAGTGATGCCCTTACCAATAAAACTCTGAAAGTCCTCTCCATCCTCGACTGCCTCTGCAGTTTTTTATGTCTCGCGAGCCACCGCACAGCAAGTGAACTTGTTTAGTATCACTGAGAGGAATCTCTTCCGACTCTCAGATTGTCAGATTTAGCGACGGATAGTTGACTTGACTGATGCACTTCTCTGTCAGAGTCAGATCATTGATTTTTTTTTTAATGCAGGGTTTAAAGAAAGGGCAAACTAAAAAGTGTGTGTAGTAAGCCACAGACTACTCGACCGGTCTGGAGGATGACAGCGAGTCAGACCTTTATGTTTCCTGTATTAGAAATGCTTTGTCCCATGATCTCCCCTGTTTATTTTTAACAAGAAAATCTGGATGCCTCTGCAGCCACGGTGTGCTTTTCATTCTGAAAGGTTAGCAGATGAGCCGTGGCTCAGAGACTGAGATCAACACAGCAGGCTCGGCTGTTTTTATCTCCTCTGCCTGTCTGAGAGGCTGCAGATCCTCAGCTTGGATGAGTCACTCGTTGGGCCGCAGCAGCAAATGATGCTTTTCTACTGCCACACTGTGGCTGCTCCAATTTTAATGCTAGGTTCTTTAATCCTTACTTTCAGATAATCTTTTCTTCTGAAAAGAACATCATGTGAAGTTTTCATGATGAAGCAGTTTTAGTTGTTTGAGTTTTAGTTTAAATTGAAGTCATAACATTTGGCAGTAATTTCCTTAGCCTCTAAATTTAGAGGAGTGCTCCTGTGTATAATAGCTATGTAAAAAAAAAATATAGCAAAACATGCCATAAAATTATTTTCTACATATAAGGAAAAGAACTTGCCAGAAAAAGCCCACAAACCACTAGTTGATATAACTAGTTCACTGGTGAAAGGTTCTATGTTAACCTTCACCTAATTCAAATAAAATAACTTGTAATTCCTAAACCAAACAAGAAGAGTGTTAAATAGACCTACTTTAGTACAGAAAACTAAAATAAAGAAAGTTCAACCCATTTAACCCCACCAGACAGTCACAATAGTGACCATAAAATTTAGTTTTGTCTATAAGGCTCCATAAATCTTACAGGATAATTATTCATTACTGTTTAGTAAGTATTGAAATAATACAGTGTTTGGACATAATATATTCAGAATCAAATGTTTAGAGTGAACTATCACATGACCAGAGCCGTTTTACTTCCTGGTTGCACCATGATGAGAAGATGGTTGCCTCAAACCTTTCAAAGAAGAGGCAGGTAAGGTATGATAAAATAAACATAGGACAAAGAGTTTTGGAGCACATGATCTTTAAAGTGTGTAGTTATGATCTACACTTTTGCATTAACTAAAATGGGTCTGGTGTGCATGCAGAATGAGTAAACAAGTTGACGGTCACAATAGTGACAGGTAGGAAAGCACATTGCATGTAGGTGCAAACATAACTGAATACATAACATATTTTTACTGTGTCAAAATTTCTTCTTCTTTCTTTCAGATTTACCTTCAGTGAGGTTCTTGATATGTTAGATTTAGGTGATTGGCCAGACAAAGCATGCAACATTGAAATTAGAAAGATGTCATCCTTATTATTTGTGATAGTGACTGATCAGATGTGGAATATGAGGGGGAGATACAACCATTTGCAATCTTGGATTTTGAGTAGAAAACTGACTATATTGGAAAATATGACGACCCTCTTCAACAATCAGGTAGCACCAATGAAATATTATGGAAAGCATGCTAACCAAACAGGAGTGTAACATCAATATATTGATATATCGATTGAAAAACTGAAACAATTACATCAACAAGAAAACATTCATCTACATCGTTATCATAAGTCTGATGTGGATTGATATTATTTGCCATATGATATAAA
>JARVJO010000227.1:28370604-28392347 GCA_031762555.1 Cynodonichthys magdalenae
TGGTATTATTACATCACATCAATCGCAGACGTGAAATTAACTGAATCAATATCGTATCATGACAGACTTTGTGATGTCAAAAAATATCATATCATCATCTAAACAAATCAATATATTATTGTATTGGGATAAAACTGGTGATTTACACCCCATATTTTAAAGTCACCAAAAAATGAAAAGAAGCAGTACAACAGACTAGGTCCATTGTGTTAAATGACAGTTGAATATATTTATGCATTAACAGTCAAGCACTTTGTTCAAGATCTTAGCTCCTTATATATTATACTATATAAAAAGAGGAATTGCACCTGAATATTTTATGCTGAACTTGAATGGATCACACAAGTGTTATGCATGTCTTATAGTGAATGTTGCACTAAAGTAATGCTGTGGCAAGTTATATTCAAATAAAGAAAAAATGTTGAAATATGATGTTTTTCAATATGCGAATAGCACTATTAGCTCACCTAAGTAAGAGTACTACACGTTAACCCACACCTTTTCATATATAATTCAAGTATTTTATTTTTTATTTTTTCATTTTCGATTAGTTCAAAAGGCTACCAATGATATATGATTTAGATATTTTCATGTCTGGGAAAAAATTGGCAATAAATGGGTTAAACCAATGCCAACATCAGAAGAAATGCAAAACACTATTTCTAAGGCTAAATCAAATAAATATGTTAGAAAAAATATTTCAAACTAAAAGCTAAAAAAAAACCTCACTCACAGATGCTAAAAGCTTCACCAGTTCATGCTGTGTTTATGACTGACTGTAACAAGAATTTGTTTCTTTTCTTAACATTTGCTTCATGTCAGTTTTTTTTTAATCTTACTAAAAACTAAAAATGTTAACTTTCCAGATTTTAAAGCAAGACTCTAAAGCAGTTATTAACCCCTGTGACGTCATGATCCAGTCACAGAAATGCACCCACTTATACAGTAAATAATTTATAGAACTGTGTTCTACTAAATTTATTTGATACTTTCCAAGAATAAGAGTTCACATCAGCTGAGACTTCAGCAGACAGCGTGTGTTGTTTGTATTTTGTATCAATAAAAAACAGTAAAAGGAGAAACTGATGTTTGTGTAGGTGTGTGTTTGTGTGTGTGTCTGTGTACGTTTTTCGTGAACATTATTTAGTTCTGAAACATTTATCTGTCACTGAACATCAGAGGTTTTGACAAGTGAAACACATACACTCACACACACACACAAACACTTTCTACTGTTACAATTGCAAGTCACCACTCTGAAACTTTCTCCTCCACAGGGATTTGCAGTTGGCGACAGCTCCAGAACTTCATTTGTCTCAACTCTTTGATATTGTCCCTCACCTCTATAGACTGTGGGATTGTGTCATACCGCTACACACCCCTCTTGATGCATTTACACACACAACAGCAAAAAAAAAAAAATCCTTCCCTTATGAAAAACAAATACTGAACCCCAGCAGATTAATAACAAAAGCATGGATGACTCCTGAAATGAATATTTCAGTTCAGTTCCCTCCTAACTGACAGCATCAGCCTAATTGGCAGTTGTAATACGTTGACTTGCCCGGCTTGTTGTGGATTGAAAGTAACTACAGTTGAAATGACGGTGCAGTCGAGGATTTTAAAGCAAAATTTATTTTTGTGACATTGAGTCTTACGGTTGTCAGAAATTTTACTCTTAACCCTCCCTCTGCCATTTTGATTCTTCCGTGACTAAATAATACTGCAGATCAGGACATAATTATATTATATTATGATATATAATTATGATAATGAAGCAGCTGATATTTTTAGTTTTGTGCATGTGTCTGACTGTTTATTTGCTTGTTTGTTTGCAAAAAGTCTCATGCACTGACAGATTATATTGATCGATGGATTCACATCGAGAACCGATTCATTTTTTTAGTCCACCTAATTCAAGATAGCAACACCGTGATCTGTTTGGGAGAGTAGGGAGCAGGTGGAAGAGAGCCTGGAGAGGTGGAGGTTCAGAAGAGGGATGTATGTGGGGATGAGAGGGAGACAGGTGTAACAATGAAGCTCCAAGGAGTAGAGGTACTGAAGGTGGTTGATTTTAAGTACCTGGGATCAACCATTGGTAAATGCTAAATGGACTGAACTTATTTTACGCTTTATTAAGCCCCTAGGGACCCCAAAGCACTTTACACTACAGTCATCAACCAATGCACACTTACATTCACACACTGATGATGGTAAGCTACATTGTAGCCACAGCTGCCCTGTGGCAGACTGACAGAGGTGGGGCTGCCATGCACTGGTACCACCGGACCCTCTGACCACCATCAGTAGGCGAGGTGGGTGAAGTGTCTTGCCCAAGGACTCAATAATCTAGACAGCTGGAACCCTCCGGTTACAGGGCGACTCCCCTAACCACTTTGCCACAGCTGCCCCATTGCTTTGTGATGGGCTTGAAACCTGTCCAGGATGTACCCCACCCTATGGTGACTGTTAGATATAGGCACAACTGAGCTCCATGGATCCGAAAGGAAGAAGTAGGTAGGATGGATGGATGGATGGATGGATGCATGGATGGATGGATGGATGGATGGATGGATGGATGGATGGATGGATGGATAAATGGATGGATGGATGGATGGATGGATGGATGGATGGATGGATGGATGGATGGATGGATGGATGGATGGATGGATGGACGGATGGACGGACGGATGGACGGACAGATGGACTGATGGGATCAAACACCCAATGAAAAGGGTAGTGGAGTGTATAGAGATGAGTAAATTGCTGCCAGAATGAAAGGGAAGGTTTTCAGGATAGTGAGATCTGCTATGATCTATGGTTTAGTGATGGTCATCCTAACAAAAAGACAGGAAGTAAAACTGGAGGTGGCAGAGATGAAGATGTCAAGAGTTTCATTTAGGGTGACCAAAATGGACAGGTTTAGAAATGTGTACATCAGAGAGATATTTCAGGTTGAGTGGTTTGGACATATTGGACAGAGTGTTGAAGATGGAGCTGCCAGGGAGGGAAAAAAAAGACGATTACACAGGAGGATGTAGTAAGGAGAATATGTAGAAGGTTGGTGTGATAGAGGAGAGTGTTGATGTGACACAGAGACAGAAGAGGCACTACAGCAACCCCTGGCTGAAAGAAGGTCACCATGTACTTTCAACCAATTGCTCAGCACCAGATAAAGGTACAAAACAGTGGACAGAATTTAACAGTAGCCTAAATAGGTCAGCACATTTTAAATCATTTAAGATTAATCACTTTCTTAATATCCCCTCTAAATCTTTGATAAGAAGATTAAACGAGGTTAAACTGTTTTTCTGTGTGCATTTAAGTTGGAAATGATGAGTGTACTCTGACAATTTGGGCTTATTTATTACTTATTACAATACAGGGACATATGGATCTCTGTGTAATATCTAATAAAATAATTATTTTACATTGGCTCAGGCTACAAAAACCCCTGAGCTTTTAAATATTAGTACATTTTTATCATGTGTGAATCTTTAAAAAAATGCATAAGAGCTAACACAGCAGGCAGTTTTGACATTAGAGAGAAAAGCTTGGTTCTCTTGTTTATTGTGGATAAATTAGTTACACTGATATTTGTCTATTTAGTTGTTGTACTTCTACTTTTTTTTTTAACACAAAGTCAGTTGTGAGTGTGCATCAAATGTCTTTGTAACCCAAGCATCAATTGCAAATATTTTTAGCTGTGATGATTTGATGTGATTGATTTGTTCATTATAAATTTCCTTCTTAAAATAAAAAAAAAAATCTATCAGTCAAATCTGATCAAACTACTCACACAACCCTGATGCTGCAGATACGATTTTTTGAACACAATAAAATGTTGTGGGAAAAAAAAAAAACACTTTCTGAAGTGCTTTAATCTGACAGACCACTAAATGAGACACACTGCTGACACAAACGCTTTGAAACAAAAGTTGGATGCTCTTTTCCTCAGCAAGTGATTGAACCCACAAAGAAAACTCTCTGACATTATGTCAAGCTAACCAAACTGAAAAATAACTCTACAAAGCTATTACAGCTAACATCTGAGGAGATTTGAGGTTGAAACACGTTCCTTCACAAATTTTGGAGAAAACATGGACACTTCGCACGTTTTGAATCCTGTGTCTTGTTCATGTGCAAAAGCTCATTTGATGCAGTTGAGAGTTTTTTATCTCCTTCATTCAACTGAAACTGAATGCTCTGTTGTTGTGCAACTTCTATAGTACTTTTTGCTGCTTATTTCTCTTATTTTCCCCTTGACAATCTAGTTACTTTGTGGACTTATCACACTTTTTTTTTGTCAGCTGATAAGCCAGTGGCAAAAGGAAACTTCTCTCTACAGCCAAAGTCTTTAGCTTCAGTAAGAGATAAATGTCAGACTTGCTGAACCAGCTCCAGCCTCTCATGCAGAGTAACAAGTGAGATGAAATCATTATTGACTACTGATAAATAAGCAGCAGTAATTAAATGCAGCCACAATTAACTGTAGTCTGCGTCTCTATGGGAGGCTGTGGTTGAGATCCAGACTCAAATGAAGTCTTATCTGGCTAGAATAGTAGAATTGTGGACTTCATGGGAATTTATTGTAGATGTCGCCCCTTTACAGTATATCATTTTATGCAGCACAACTTATTTAAAATGTCTGGCAATTTACTTTAGGCAGTGTAGATTTTCCAGGAATTGCAATAATTTATTTTAGAAGTTGCAATTTTTCTAACAATTACTGTATTTATTTTGGAAAGTACAACATCTCTGGCATTTATGACTCATTTTAAATGGCACAAATTTTCCTCAAATTTACTGGAACTGATTTTATACTACACAACATTCTGCAAAACTGCAGAGTTTTTATTTTATTATTTTCATGTATTAATTTATTTTATTATTGCTTGAATGCTTATTAAGTTCTGGTTTTCCTAAAGCAAAATAAGATGTTCAACTGCACAGATTAGTGCATGAGAAAATGCCTTTATTTATTTATTTATTTTGACAGAGAGCTATTTTAACCACTGGTTCTTAATTTATTGTTCAGAAAGTAACAATTGAGTAAAGTCAGCCCAACTCACAAAGGCTGCCAGCCTGCTACACCAAGCTGCACTTAGCCACTTGCTATAACTTTGTAATTTTTTCAAATACTGAGCTAAGATTTGCTAGGAATTAATTACAACAAATATTTTCAGTCATTACTAATTGTGCTAAATTGCCCCCATTGTTTTTGGTCAATAAATGACCAAAAAGGACACCATTATAATCGTGTTATGACTTTTGTGGACTGAAATATTGTAAAACATCTTTATGCAAAATTAAAAGTTCTCTAATTTTACTTATTATTACTCTGCTGTACCAAAAGCTTTACAATAGACATTACAGGGTGCTAAAATTGTGTGTGAAGCAGTTACTTCATTGAACCACTAAGGGGCAATGTTGATTAAATTTCATTTTTAAGATAACCCTTTCACCATCTATGTACACCAAAGTGCAATGAATGACGTGCTTTAGGCAAGGCAAGCAAATACATGTACATGATATATCTTTTTCTTTTTATTCTTTAATCAATTAAATTCATTTTCTCCTCCTCCTCCTTTTTTCTTCTTCTTCTTCTTCTTCTTCTTCTTCTTCTTCTTCTTCTTCTTCTTCTTATTATTATTATTATTATTATTATTATTATTATTATTATTATTATTATTAAGTGTTTTGGTGTGACGTTTAAATTAAAATTTAAAAAAACATAAAACATTACTTTCATTTGTTTCCCTTATGCCTGAATAGTTGTACGCTGAATGGTTGTACGTAATGACGTCCTCCCAGGATTATCTGTCGATGAGCGATTGATCGAACACGACAAAAGGAAGTGGAAAATGGGAGAAAACATTTGTATGAAGTTAGTTCGCTAGCGGTACTTTGTGTAATCGTAAACAGAACAGAAAGACTGTGGTTTGTTCAAGAAATATTTCTGTATTGGATCCTACGTGCTCCGTTAGTCCTCTCGGACTAACTAGTCCCTTTCTGTGTGAAGACAGGAACAAAAAGTGCCAGGTAACGTTGAACAAAACATTACAAGCGGACGTGCTAATGCTAAGCCAGCAACCAAAACTGTTTGAAATTGTGATGGAACGCTTACTTATAAATGTAGTATTTCACATAAGTAAAAATTGTGACGTTAAATAAGTTAATAACTATAGTTAGCTATATAATTGGACTTTACCGACCAGCGCTAGCTACCTGTAGCCTTACTGTTCGCTAACTAACTATTGTATACTTGGATTCTGGTTGTTTTTTATTCTTGAAGGCACGGTCTTGTTTAGTTTATAAATAGTATGGTGGTAATTGCTCCTGTTTACTAAGCTACATAACCTATTTATAAAGGATTTCTCTTTTACGAGATTACTAACATAGAACCCAGAAACAAGACCATTATAATTATTGATTTATTTGTATCGTTTCCACTAGCAGAAACAACCCCTTACAACCAACACAACACATCTATCTATCTATCTATCTATCTATCTATCTATCTATCTATCTATCTATCTTATAAAAAAAAACTTTTTTAACAGGTTTTGTGTTTCCCTGTAACCTATTCTGTTGGTCCTTGTCAGCCAGGATGGATCCAGCTTTGCTTAGAGAGAGGGAGCTGTTTAAAAAGAGAGCGCTGTCCACTCCAGCTGTAGAGAAGAGACCGGCTGCATCAGACTCTGGATCACACAAGAAGAAGAAACCCAAACCTGATAAGGAGAGCTCCTCTGGCTCCAAACACAGCACCGGTAGGTTGAGTTTTACTTAGCATAGTTCAACACTGTCTCCATAAACATATTTGTACCTGTAGTTACAGGTTGATTAAATAAGAAGATAATGTACAACTGCTTTTTTGCACAAAACTACCGTACTGCTAACCTTGTCCTTGATTGTTTTTATTTTTTAAGTACACATTTATGTGCTTTCTAACCCTTTAACCCTTGTGTATCCTTGGTTTTTTTCAAGCTTAGGTTGTGCTTGACCTTATGATGTAATGACTGCAGTGACTGACAGGCAGTGTAAGGGCCAGTGTAACCAGATGTCTGGCACTGTAATTTTGTGTATCTTGACTACCCCAATTCAACTTTTAACTATCACTTGTACTACCGGGATGACAGTAAACAAAACAACTGTCTTCAAATATCATCATGTTTGATATTTACATCCTGCAGAAAAATAATTTTCAGTCTTGTTTTCCAATATGGCCCTTTTACAAAATCCCTTTAACCAGTTAAGTGTTCTGGGAAGTTTAAACAATTGCACTTTTGGGAAATTTAGTGATAATAAAAAGTAAGAGTGAGCATAAAAATAAACTAATGGTCAAACCTGCCTTGAAGTAATGCAAATCGCCCGTCATCTTTTATGCTAGAATGTTAAACTAAGACCATGTTTTGATCAGAAGGAATGTTATTATTTCCATTTTGGTCAAATCTTGTTGAAGCTCATGATAGTGCACAATCACAAGATCAGAGTGTGAGATGAGGATGACTCTGCTGCAACCGCATCAAGCTCAGTATCTGTAAATTTGACTTGCATTATAGCTTTTTTTGAGTTTGTGATTTGTTTACCAAATGTTTACTTTTTGAGAGCTTTATTTCTGCTCAGTGGTTCTTAAGATGTTTTGCTAACATGACAAACAAGCGGACACACACATAGACATGAGCAGAAACATGGTTACCCTTTCACTTTTGGCAGTCGGCCAAGACAATCAGCGGTGCTGTCAGTGTGTGCAGGCTGGTGGTTGATCACACTAATCTCTTGTCAAACAGAATCCGAAATGCTGAGTGTCTTTGTGTGTGCCCACTCTCTAATGTTCTGCAGCCGTCTTGGCAGCTTTTGAGCTATGAAGATTGCAATAGGTTGCTTAGCAACATCTTTTAACCCATGTGCTGCATGTAGACACTCAGTGGTAGAACCAGTTAGTTGACAGAAATTTTTAAGTCTTCTCATTTTAGTGATGCTCCATCTTGGTTATATGAACAGAATGGATTGTGCTGTGTCAGCGTTGCTTTGGCTAACAGACATAATTGCTAAATTTAAGTTTGCAACATAATGGTAAAAAAAAAAACGTAACAATGAGCCAAACTGCACTTGTTGGCTTTAAGAAACTCGTCTTTCTGTAGCGTAAACAGGAACTTGCATTGACTACCACCATAGTGATTTTAGACAACTGTCTGATATTTATTACCAACCATCAGCAGACGATTGTTTTGCTCATCTGGACATAAGCAAACACAAAAATGGTTACATTACATTATTACTTTATTCAGTTTTGTAATATCAGACTTGCCAGCTTTTAGTTAGTTAAAAAAAAAAAAACTTTTTCATCAAAGTTAGTCAATTCATAGTAAAACATTAGAAATTTTATATTGCACAAGACCTGACACAAAATACATCATTGTGTAGCTACTGGACTTGTGCTAAACATATTAAGTTAACACCACTGGCGTACAGTTTAGCAAATAACAGAAAACACTGTTTTTCTCCAAAGCAACAATAATTTTCACTGTCAGATTTTGAACATGCAGTTTCAATTTAAAAAACACGTAACATCACACTAAATGTAAAACGTTTTGTCACAGCCAGCTATGCTAAACATTGAACCAAGCATTTATTTTTAGGTCATTCTTCTACTTAGTATATGAAGGTGCTTTTTATTTCTTTTAGGGTTTTTATTTTTGTGATATAAAATAAATTTTTATACACATATCCTTCACGGGATACGTGTTATGGCGCGGTCCTTCTGCTTTTAGATTGTCTTCTTTTGTTTGTTTTAGGGAAACAAAGTCATTGCTGTGACATAAATAATTTTGTCAATAAATAAAACTCTACTTCTTAATGTTTCCGTCATCCTTGCTGCCTTTATACCACCTCTGTGTGGGACTCTGGCTCCTTGCAAATGTTGGTCATAAGTTTGCTGCAGCTTCCTGGCCCTTCCTCCTGCAGCTGGTGGTGTGTCTTCCCTTTGGCACAGCACCCGCAGTTCAGTAGCTCATAGAGAACGGCCAAGGCAGTCAGGGATAGGACAGTGAGGATGAACAGTAACAGGATGACGAAGCAGGCTACATTCCAGCCGTCGTGAAAGGGGTAAACTTCCTGGACCTGCAAGGAGACGTGGGACAATGGGACGGCCTCAAGGTGTGATGACAGGCTTGGGCGTATAGTGGTTGTGATGTTGGCCATGGTGTCTGATTGGAGATGGAAAAAAAGCATGAGGAAAGAGTTGTTAATTCATATAGCTGTGAAGGAGTTGAGTTTCTGCAGAGCAAATGAAGTAATGTTTTTTATAACAAACAACCTAGAAAGTTGTTTTCTTTTATGTTGTCTTAGTTCAACATCAGTCAATAGTTTAAAAAAAATATATATATTCCGCAGTAGAATGTCATACTGAGACCATCATCTGACAAAATAGCATAAAAGTCTAATGGATAAAATAGACCTGTACAATGAAATATGCACTGTTTTACAGCAGTATGGCAATGCAGTTTTGGCATTGAACCACAATGCATTAATGTAATTAAAAAGTATAATTTAGAAGACACACTGTCAGACCATTTGTCTCCTTTCAGCTGTCCTTTAAAACTACGCCTACCACTTTATACCCACTGTGAACAGTGTGCATTTATTCTGCCCACACATGTGCACACGCTTGTTTATAACACACTTGTATGCAGAGTCAGAAAGCTGACCCCTATTACCTTAATGCAGAAAAGCATAAAATTGAAGAAAATGTGCTGATCTTGACATTGAAACTGTTTTTATTTTTTATCTTAGAATTCTAAAAACATGCTTTTTATGACTGTTTTGTACAGAACATTTATAAGTACACTGTTGTGTTTCCTTTCAGTTAATGTAATTTACAGTTATCTAGTTTGTATTTAGCATCATCTCCTGTCAATCAAAGCAACCCTAGTGTCTATCTTTGCTACATCAACCTTTAACTTGTGTTGCCTTCCTCTTCTCCCCTTCACATTTCACCATCAGTGATTTCTGCTGCTCTTTTTGTTTTCTGTCAGAACAGTTAAATGTAATCTGCAGCATCCATTACTTCCTTCCTAAGTGAGCCCCACCCAGGTCATGGTCTTTAGGTGCTGTATAACCTAATGTCTACAAACACATCAGACCTATGTCTCTACCTTCCATGGCCCAACTCCTTTTAGCTTTCAGCCCCTTATAAATTTGTGGTGATAAGGCAGGATGCTCATGAACGCACACACAGATTCAGATAGTTTGGTGGTTGTTATTCAAGCAGAGTGCAGACAGACGGGTCCATGTTTATTTAATATACTGTGTGAGTGTGTGTGTGTGTCTAGTCTTGGCCTGAATAACACAACTGACCACTAAAGGTTGTACATTTTTGCTAGAATTGATCGTTTCTGATATCTTTAGGAAGAGGAAATTAGTGTTCTGCATCAGCTGCATTTAAACATTTACGCTGGGAAAAACAAATCCGTAAAGCCTCGCACTGAGTCCAAGAGCAGCTTGTGTTTTTGATTTAAGCTCTGGATTGTTAATGTCAAATGTTGTCCAACACATATCCATCAATCAGATTATGCTTTGGTAAAAAAAAATTCAGACTCACCTGTATGTCTGGCTTCGTCTTTTAAAAAATGCAGGCTAACAGACTGGCTCCCCTGCTTCCGCTTCTCCACCTATCTCTCGGTCTTCCACTCTTCCTCTCCCACATCCACGCATCGACCTGCTCTCCTCCCTGGCGCACTCACGCACTTTCAGTCGTCGCTCATACACCCGCTCTCCTCCTCCTCCTCCTCCTCCGCCACTCCCAGCTCTTCACGTCTCTGCTGAGCACATCGAGCTGCTCCCCCGTCATTGGCTCGCTCCTGTTCCCCCTGTTTTAGTGCCATTCGCTGGTCGCCCAGTCACGCTTCCAGCACCCTGCCGACCGTGCAGCTAACAGACACTACAGCTCCCACCTACAGCATGAATCATTCATGAATCAGTGTCTGTTTCCAGTGTTTATTGGGGAGTTCTCAGTCCAGTCCTGAGCAAAGGAGGGCTGATAGAGCAAGACAGACATCCATAGAAACAACCAGTTCAAATAGAGTTGAATTAATTTGGTTCAGTCTTTTATGTGTGGCTTTTGGTTTACTATTTTAAACCTCCTGTCATTTTTTTTAATAAACCTTTTCACTTGCAAGTTTGCAGAATGTTTTGTGTTAGTTTTTTTTTCAAGATTAACGATTTGTAATATATCAAGCTAACAATTAAATATTTAAATTAATCTTTCTGTTTAAGACTAATAGCTTGTGATCAGCACACTTATGAATTTATTTTATTCTAGTCGTTTTTATTAATTTCTAGTTGTATTTTTGCTAGGGCTGCAACAACTAATCGATAAAATCGATTATTAAAAGTGTTGGCAACAAATTTCAATTTGTTGTGTCGGGCGATTTATGATGGTGTTAATTTAATGATTAAGCTTTAAGTTTGCTGACAATGTCTGAGTGAAGACACTTGCCTTGAACTAACACTGCAAATAAAACAAGGCATTTATTGAATTATTGTAATAAGCAGCTGTCTTGACTGAAAGTCTTCTTAACATGATCGTCACTGACATGCGACTGTCCATGGTCAAATATAAAGACTTCACTATAATAGTTCACACTTTTATTTCAGGTTACACTCTTCCCTCAAGAACGCATTTTACAAAGCTCGTGCAGCGAAAATATGAAGAGACTTTTTTTTTTACTTAAGCTATTTAACAAATATTTCCTTATTTATGCTTTACAATTTAATATTATAGTAACACAATTCTCAAACAGCAACCTGTTTTTTGTGCGATTTGCTTTGTCAGTCCAAATTTTCAATTTTGTTTGTTTTCCGAGTCATCTATTATTATAATAATCATCAGTTGCAGCCCTAATTTTTGCACATATATAGCTACAATGAAGTGAATTAAATAACAATCACCTACATCTAGCAGGAGGAGTTAAGTACAGTTGTAACATATTACTTATATTCTCCACAGAATCCAGCAATGGAAACTTCAACCTCAAGGCAAGCTCTGGGTACAAGTTTGGCTGCCTGGCTAAGATTGTCAACTACATGAAGGTAACCATCTGAAGAAAGTTTTTACAATAATAAATCATAATTAGTGTTTGAGGTTGATTTTCATCTCTTGTTTTTATACAACCACAGATATTGAATTTGGTTTAGACAAAGGATTTATTTTGTCATAAGGCAGATTTTTTCCTCTCTACAATTAAACTCACAACACCATCCTCATATTGTTCAGATTGTCGTCATCTTAATCAGCGCTTCAGAAAAAAACATGATTTGTTTTGTGTTGGATCAGCTGTGTGAGTCAGTTGTGTAACATTTGGTCCTGATCCTTCTTTTTGGACCATAAACAGCTTGTTTATCATGCTGTGTCTCTGCAGAGAGGCTCTATCTCACTGTCTGACTCATCCTTTTTTAGCTGAACTCTCACACCATTTAAGATTTCTTGAATGCATCTTTTGTGCCCTCTGTTGAAAGCACCAAGTTTTTAAAACAAATAAAATACCATTAAAGTTACATATAAGGTCGTAAATCATTGACTAAAATCCTGTCAGTGACTCCAAACTCAGTTGTTTATAGAATCTAAACAAATCTGTGCTGCAAATATTTTACTTTTTTTTTTTTTTTTTCTGTTTCTCTCTTGCAGACGAGGCATCAAAATGGGGACACACACTTCCTGACCCTAGATGAGATTCTGGATGAGACCAAACTTCTTGACATCAGTATGAAACAGAAACAGTGGCTCATGACTGAGGTGTGCTCCTGACATTTTTACTGCCAAACTGGACTTTTGATTCATTTATTATCTTTAGCTCACTCTTTTTGTTTTTGCTATTTAAAGTATTTGTTTGCACACCTGAATTTTATACATCTCCTGTTTTGTTTTTCCCAATTACAACACATGACCCACCATATATAAGTTGCAAGGTAGTGCAGTGAGGTGTAGGCAGCTATAGTGTATTGGCTGAAAAATGTGTGATAATTGGATTTTTTTCAAATATAATGAATGTATCTATGCATCCATTGGTCCCTTAAATGAAATGTCTGAAATATAATAAAACAAATGTTTTGAAGCACTGTTTTACTCACCACAAACGACTACTAATGATCTTGAGCTGAAAAGCCCTGAAATATTTTACTTTCCCTGTGCGCTTTCAATAAAGTCATTAGTTTTTGATAAGCTACTAATCTTCTTCTACACTTTATTTGTTAATCCCAGGCCTTGGTCAGCAACCCAAAAATTGATGTTCGCGATGGGACTTACGGCTTTAAGCCCAAATACAACCTAAAGGATAAGAAAGCCTTACTGAGGCTGCTGGACAAACACGACCAGCTGGGTCTGGGTGGGGTGCTGTTGGACGACGTGGAGGAAGGACTCCCCAATTCAGCCAAGGCCATCAAGGTAACACGTTATTTATATGAACACATAGATATTAACTATTTAATTAGTGATGACAGAAATGACTTTGTGTGAATTTTCACAGGCATTAGGGGATCAGATCATCTTCGTAACAAGACCAGACAAGAAAAAAATCCTGTTCTACAATGACAAGCATTGCCAGTTTGTGGTAGATGAAGGTAAGAATTACTAATTAAACATTCAAACAGCACTGTTGTCAATCAGCTCTTTCCAATTTTTTTGATTCAACAAACACATTTAATTTTGTTGCCTCTGTTTGGTCAAAGTGCGAACAGAAAATGAAAAAGGAAGTATTTCTGGCATAAATTTTGACTGAACAATAATCAATTCACACCAGATTTTAGCAGACTTGTTTTTTTGCCATGTTTCACTTTGTTTTTTTTATCCAGAACTAAACATTAAAGGGGACATATGCAATATGTCTTTTTAAGTTATTGTTGAGCTCTTTCCACCGTGCAGCTCTTTAACACTTTTCTTTCTATTGTAGAATTTCAGAAGCTGTGGAGGAGTGTTCCGGTGGACTCCATAGATGAAGAGAAAATTGAAGAGTACTTAAAGAAACAAGGCATCTCCTCCATGCAAGAGACGGGACCAAAGAAAAAGGTCAGCTTCCTTTTCCCCTACACACGTCTACACTTTATCTTTATCCATTTTAAATCTGTTTCTCTGCTTTGTGCAGTTGCCAGTTCAAAAGAGAAAGAAGCAGGCTGGGCAGAGGAAGAAACAATTTAAGACCCATAACCACCATTTGGCAGGAGTACTGGAAGACTATTCAGATGGTGTGCCTGGAAAGAAGTGAAACAAACTGGCTCAAATCTGAAACTCAAAGATTGGAGTCACTGGTCACACTAGAACAGACTTAGTGTGGCTGTTGTGTCTAAAGAATCTAGCTTTTTACCGTTACATTCCCTCCAGTGATCTTTCATTAAACGGAGCCAGTAGCAACTGTGTTGTGGAATCCATTTCACATTTATTGATCTGTAAAAATCTAAGTGCTCTGGAGGACGAGGATAAGGACTGAGATGTTTACCGACACCGAAGACTCCGGTAAACCACAACTGTTACACCAACAAACCATAGCTGTTAAAATGAAACAAAATGTCAACACGTCTTTCATGATTTTATTTATATTCTAGCAAAAAGATGTTTGAAAGGTTTAATTTGAGCTCAAAGAATCCTGATTTTAATTTTTTTCTAAACCAGATTTGTGGTGAACTTTACAAACATCTCATCCAGCATGAAACATCTTTACTTGTTGTGGAATTTCAGAAGAGTTAGTGCTTTTATTTTGCAGCACCATAATATAATGGTTTAGAATATAAGGCTTTTTGAACTTATTTTAATAAATTACATGGGTACACAATTCTGCCTCAGTCGTCTTAGTCCGTACATTAACTTGACATTACATTTCATTTATGTAGAAAATATTCCAACACAGCAATGTGAAAAAAGAAATGCTTCATCTATTATAAGTTAAAAAAATATCAAGAGGAGCAGTTATTGATAAGCTAAGTATATATAAATATGTACATTTATGCTGTACTGCAACAATAGTTTAACTTAATTTTGCTGGCTTGCTTTGACAGTCTTCTTCAGGTGGTGGTAATTTGGCAGAATCTTCATCAGAAAGTCAAGCTGGAGAGTCTGGGGCTGAAATGATAACAAAACAAATGTCAATGACCTAAATTCATGATCCATCCAAACTATGATTTTTTTTTTTCTTAGCAATTTATGGCAGTCTGAACTGGTAGTTAAAACAGGATGACTACCATTGACAAAACTGACCAAAATGGCTACAACTCTGTTCCTTTTCACCACAAGGTAATCTTATGCTGCGTTCCAGTTGCAGCAGAACTCAAAATTATTAAGTTGGACTGACATCAATTCGGAGTTGAAAACGTTCCAGTTTCCAGGTTGTCAGAATGTTGGAAAAAAGCATTTCTATTTGTTGCTCTGACCAAATAATGCAACTATTACACTTCCAAAAATGCTCTACACTGCATTTTGAGTGTACAAACAGTGTTAAAACAAATGGCCTAATATTCGCTATAAAGTACTACAAGTGTGTCTGACTTAATGTAAACAGAGAACTGCTTAAAAAATGTAACAGTAAAGAGTTTCACTCTGTTGATGCAAGGAGCAGCCATGATGTCATGCTCAGGTATGGTCAGTTGAAATTATAACATTAGTGGCCATTCCACTTGATATTTTTGACTCCTAAATCCGAAAGTCTGACCTAGTACAACTGGAATGCAACATTAGATTAAACTGACATGAAAAGCAGCAGGCGATATGCATTCTTTAAAGGTATGCAAGGCCTTCATTAAAAATAAAAAAACAAATTTACCATTTTCATCCTGTCTTTTTTTTAATGGTATGTATACACAAAAACCTACAAACAGCCTTTTGCTAAAATTGGTAGACTAAAATATATTAAATGAAAAAAAAATTAAATCATGTTTTATTTTGAGGGACTTGTCCACTGTGTAACTAAGTTTATAAGCTAGGATCATATGTTAAAGGCAAATGTATACAGTTAAGAGTTAACAATTAACGTAATGTGCATGTTTTGTTTATGTGGGAGAAAACTGGAGTACCTGGAGAAAACCTGCCTCTACAGGGAGAACATAAAATCCACACAAAAAGCTGGGAGACAAACCTGCATCGTACTTGCTGTGAGACAACTGCACTAACAACTGTGCCGCCAAGGTGCAACCTTAAAATATATATCTACATCACAAACATTCCCCAAGACATGTACCTGTGGTCTCTCTGTCTGAATCCTCCTCATACATTCAGAGCCATAGATGACTGTGTTCTCAGGTATGACCTCGCAGGTGTTCACCTGACAGAAAGCGCCGATGATACACCCACTGGTCAGGATCACATTCCTGCCAACGTCAGCTAGACCGGGAAAGTTGATAGTAAGTGACTTGCTCTGTATGACTATAACTGCTGGCATGTGTTAGTGCTCACCTTTAGATTCAATCACATTGTTGTCACCAATTTTAAGAGCTTGAGATACTGGGTGTTGTCAGTTAAGGCTACATAGGATTCTGATTTTAGAAATGAGGACTAAGCTACTCAAAAGGATACCACAGCCAACCTCAAACACATTGTTTATACCAATGGTCATGGTCTTTGGTTCCACCTCAGAATCTGGAGTGATGTTCTCTGGGTAGCTGCAGCAAAACAAACAAACAAACAAAAGTAAACTTACCCAACCAAGGCACAACATGAAATACAATAAATTAATCCTCAGACCTGTTAATGATCAGGGCCTGTTCTTCTATCAGGTTGCCTTCTCCGATCACAATGGGTCCTGCCTCTGCAATGATCCGAGCTTTGGGATGGACAACTGTTCTGGGGCCTGAATAAAAGAGGAATAACAGTGAATAGAGGTTTATCATTATCAAACGTTCACAAAAAAAGATAAAATAAAAACATCTTACCAATGGTTACATCTCCTCTTATTTCGCTTTCAACACAAACCACAGCTCCAGCGGCTATTTTAACACTAAAAAAGAGGGAGAAACAGATATAACTAAACATGCTACTAGCTGAAGCAGCTAACAAGTTAATCCTATGAAACGCGCTAAAAAGCTTATAGCAGCTTATTTGTGACCATTTTTGGTTGTCTTCGTGTATCTTACAATTGACTACGCGTTAACATATCAAATTGTATTTATTTTACCTTTTCTGCGCATTTAATTTGTCCGCCATTGCGAGAGCTTTTACTATTTACTGGGAGGTGCCGTGGTTGAGTCACTCGGTACTCGATTAAAAAGCCTTGTTTTTACTTGTGCGCATGCGTCAGTCAACAAACGGCGTTGAACGAGCCACCTGTGGGGGCAGTATGACATGTTGACGTGTACATACTGCCGTAAATTAAGAAAGAAGAAGAAACAAAAATTTTTTTTTGTATTATTATTATGGCAAAAAAGAAAGGAAAAGAAAGCACAGCACGTAGATATCCAGTCATCAGAGGGAAGCAGAAAAATCTAAAACATATGGCTCATTTAGAGAGGATTAACATTTGTTTCGTTGCAGCTACTCTTGCTTTAGTTGTAGCTGTTTGCGTGGTGCCACTGACAGCTGAAGTTTCAACGCGTAAGTAAAGAAAATGACAAAACTTTAAGGTGGGATACTACTTGATGTGTGGTTGACTTTACGTAGCTTCAAGACCGCTAAAAACTATATATATTTTTACTACACTATAGTAGTATGTGTGTAGAAAAGATTAAACATTCGCTACTGTATAAAATGTTTAGCCAAGCTGTTAGCTCGTGATCGGGAGGGGACAGTCGTGTGAGTGCCAGACGTTTGAACTTCCCTCTGAGGTGTTTATTTATGGATTATCTCGGCATGTGACCACCAAGCTCTGCGGTCATACCCAACTAGCCTTGTCACATGCTAACTTCCTCCGGATGGCATCATTAACTGGACTTTTTAGCTAGAGATTTGGTATGAAAGGCGTTTTTTTCCGTCTTTTAAGCTTTGAAACAAACGCGTCATCTTGACTTAAAGCCGACGTCCGTGCTAATAATAAAAATGGATCATAGTAAACAGTTTAATGGCTTTTTGGTGACTTGCATTAGTTAATCATAGCTGGACCGAGAGAAAATAATAATTTCCTTTGATCTGCCTATTATTTCCTTTACCCCAGCTGACCTCCGTCATCCTAAGCGCTCAGATCTGAAGATGGATGAAGCATTTCTGAGTATCAACAATGAGCTGGACACTGATGTGCTGGTGTCCTGGAAGTCAGAGCTCTGCTACAAGGTAAGTTAAAATTTAGTTCACCCATCTACGAGTGGTGTTAAATCTGATCTGGACCTTTGTTTCTTTGTCTGCTAGTGTTTGTACCAGAAGCTCGGTGTGGTACCAATGAGGTCCGGCCCAGGCCAACCAACTTCAGCCAACTTTACTGTTGGCACACAGCATGGAATGACGCTGCAGATGAACAGTACATCTGCCATGGAACTCTGCCAGTAAGTTTATGCACATAATGTTGTTTTTTTTACATGCATCATATGAGGTGTTTATACGAAATAAGGTTGAGTACAAAACTTCTAACTTCTACAGCTCAGCAATCAATGTTTGTGTGGGTTTATTTGTCTGTATTGTTAGCAAAATGTTACCATGAAATGCATTTTAATGAACTTATTTTAAATTAATCACTGAATGTACTACAACTAAATAACTTGTTCAAGTAATCTCCTTTCAAGATGGCTGCCACACTGAAGTAACCTTAGAAAACACAACTGGATTTCACAGCTGTAGATGGGTATAATGGTATAATAATGATATAGACAGGTAGGTTAGTAACTGAGACTCATGTCTGACATACATTCTGAGCGTCCAAGCTCTGTTTTTAAAATTCTGTAATTTACTATTGGAGTCCGCTGTGTCTGTCTGTTAGCAAAATATCTCATGAACCACTAAATGGATTTTAATAAAATTGGCAAGAAGTAATTATTGGGTGTGCATCTACAAATCATTAACTGTTAACTAAATTATTCAATATGGCTGTCATCGTTAGCTGACCTTACAGAACACAAACATGCCTCTACCTCAGCCCAAATTACAAATGTTTAGCTAAGATTTGATGTTTTAGTAACTGAGAGTTACTCCCAACACATACTTTGAGCACTATACGTCATAGAACATTTTTTTGTAAAACTTTGGCATAAAACTTTTCAGTCTGTTAGCAAAATATCTCACGAACCACCAAATGGATTTTAATAAATTTTACAGGGATTAAACATTGGGTGTACATCTACAATTGATTAATGTTTGGAGTCACACCTCTTCAAGATGACTAATCAACAATAGCCAAACTTAAATTGGCTATAATGGTTTAAATTTTACAAATATTGAGCTTAAATTTGATGAGGTTGATGGGTCATTCCTAGCGCTTACACATCTCGCAACATCACTTGAGATCACGCATAACGCCATTTAAAAAGTTTGCCCAAAACAGTTATAACACTGTCTATTCTCAATAACACTGTTGATTGTGGGCGATATAATCTTTAATTAAAAAACAAACAAAACATTAAAAAATATAATTTAGGTTAGTGTTAATTTATTAAGTGGGTATTTTATTTATTTTTTAATTTTTTTAAATACAGTAAAATGCCAACCTGTATAAAACTACTTAAACATCGAATCCTGCCTGGCTCATGTTTTGACTGAGTTTGTTATTTTCCCAGAGTTCAGTTCCATTTTGGGGAGCATGGGAACTACTCTCTGTGGATTAATAACATGACCAGCTCCTCACAGGCCAACTGCTCTTTAGTGACACATGCAGACCCTGTAAACAGCTACATACGTGAGTGTCTCACACCTTTTCACGCGGCCGTATGTCAGGTGTTGTATTTGTTTTTATCAGCTTCATTAAAATAATGTCCTACTCTCTCCCTCTCTATACAGCGATACTTGTGGCTTTTTGTATTTTTGTTGGACTGGCCATCGTGTTTGTTTTAGGAACAAAAATATTAAGGTGAGTTTATTTCTTTCAAGGTTCTTTGTTTAATCTGGCAATCAAACCAAATCCAAATATATATAAGTGATCGACTGAGTTAGTCAAGACATTACAGAAACTTAATGTTAAATGACATCATAAATTATCATAAATGCCATAAATTATTGCTTAAGTTTTTAACTTTTAAGATTACTAAGAAAGTACTTGTATTCTGAGTGAACGAGTTGTGAACTCCTTTTTATACCTAAAGTTTCACTAAATGATTTAATATTTCTTGACCAGACTTGGTGTTGTAAGGCGTCTCATCCTCAGAGTCAGTGGATCCATGGAAACTGAAAGACTCATCAATTCTGTAAGTGTTTTTGTGCAGGAACTTTTTGAAACTATACTGGCATCTGTGTTTTCCCTACCCTTATATTTAGGTGTACCTAAATATCATTTTGTTTAGTCATTAAAGGTTACCTTCTCAAATTTATCATGAGCTGTTTGTATATTTATTCAGTATTTCTGCTATTAAGCCTCATTGTGCTGAGAAGTTTGAGTGTTTAACATTTTTTTATTATTTCTTTGTTTTCTTTTTATGTAATATATCTTTAAAATAAACTTTTCTATAATTTATCAATGTACAAATAGATAAGTTGAACACTATGACTCCTTTAAGCATTTTCTAGTAATAATTAAACAGTAAGTTTACCATTTAAGGTTTTCATATGGGATTTGTATTGATTTAAATAGTAAAAAAATAACATATCTTTTCTTTTAACAAAATAAAGTTAATGTGTAAGTTTATTTTAATCTCCCAGGAGCTGGGTTACCCTCGGATAGAGACACCGATTACGGACAACGTCCTCCTTCCTCCGCCCGGCAGCAACAAGAGGCTTCGGTCTCTTGACACCTTCAGAGGGTAAGACCCCACTTCTTTCTGTCGGTCCTGCTCAGCCCACTCACTAATACGTTATTTACTGTTTGCTTGGTGTGACTCTTACAATAACGGGACAGTTTGTGAGACTGGAACTGTCACAAATTAATACACTTTCACAAATATTCTAAAGATAAGTGAGCTGTTTTCACCATGTGGTGTTATTTGATGTAAAGTGCATCATTTAGCTTTATTAGTTGCATCACTTTAAACAAATATTTCTTATTTTTTTTCCCTTTTAGTATCTCCTTGGTTATTATGGTGTTTGTGAACTATGGAGGAGGTCGATACTGGTTCTTCAGACATGCAAGCTGGAACGGTGAGCCCTACGCTTTTCTTTTTTCAGTTTCTTATTTATTCGTCAAAGATCTTTAAGATCAGGCTTGCAGTCAGTAACGTGGAGGTTGATTCAGTTTTTTATTTGTTGTGTGTCATCCTCCAGGTCTTACAGTCGCAGATCTTGTCTTTCCTTGGTAAGAGAAATTTAAATTTTCTTTTAACATGTATTTCTTTTAATACTAATGTATTCCATGGTAGCATTTGTCTACAGATCCTGTCATGTGCCATGGCTTGAAATAAAACAGAGCTTGTAAGAATCTGTTAAGTTTTTAAAAAAAAGGTTGTTTTATTTCGTTTCTCTCCACCAGGTTTGTGTTTATAATGGGCACATCTGTCGCGCTGTCGATCAGCTCATCACTGCGTGCGGGCTCGAGTCGTTTCGTTTTGCTCAAGAAAGTCATGTGGAGAAGCATACAGCTCTTCGTCATCGGCATCTTCATCATTAACCCCAACTACTGCCAGGGACCACGTAAGGAGAAACTCATTCCGTTAATGTTCTCTGTGAAGTCCTTTAGATGGAGAAGAAGATTGCTTTA
>JARVJO010000227.1:28392447-28420955 GCA_031762555.1 Cynodonichthys magdalenae
GTGATGACGCTGAAATGGGCGGGACAGAAGCAGAAGGAGGTTCTTAAAGAGACAGAGACCAATTTCAAGGTGTTTAGTAATGGATATGATGAGAAGTCAAGTTTATTTTCTATATAAACAGCATTTTAATAACAACTAAAGGTGGCATATTTACTTTATTATGGTAGAGAATTTAAATATATGCCTGTGAAACACATAATATTGCCCCTTTAAAACTTCATTGAGATTGAGCTCTCATGTTCAAAGGGGACCTGGGCACAAACATCATAAAAAAAGTTGCATAAGTCACAACCTTACTAAAATAAAACATTCTAATAAGTTAGACAAACATAAAAGACAGGAACTGTGAAAATAAAATAACATTATTTAAAACATTACCTGTCATTAGGTTATAGTCACTTTTGTATAGATTTATGTATGTTGATTAATTATGACCATCTTAAATTTTTTTACCTCCAAAATCTAATCAGCTGTATTTGCTCATCAAATGATTGTTTTATGAAAGTTTCAGTCAAATCTGTGAGATATTTTGCTAACAGACAGAGTTGATGCCAAAAGTTAATTAAAAACAGATGTGATGTCTCACACCTACCACCACACCAAATTTGAGCTCAGAATCTACAGAACTGGTTATATAGGCCTATCTATTTTTGTGTTTGGTTGGGGTTACTTAGCCGGCGTGGATGCAATGTTGACTTTGACTGAGAATTTTCTTCACGTGTCAGCTGATGCGTCACACACAAGCACAGAAACATAAACAAACTACGTTACTGCTCCAACTTCTAAGTAAACATACATTCATCAGCTCCTGAACTGGAAAGCTTTCTCTCGTGTATGTCTCCAATGGGAATTGGGTTAATGCAGGGGTCCTGTTGTTGGGAGGGGGAGGGCAGAGGGTGTCAGTTCTGGGGAAGAACGTCACCCCCACCCTCCCTCGATGGGATGGGGTGGGGGGTGCAGAAGGGACAACAGTTCTTCAGTTGAATTATAAAAAGCTCAAACTCAACACAAACTGGACATGAAGCACAGATTCTGACATACGGAGCTTTTAGATAACATTTTTTATTTTATTAATATCTATTTATATACCTCATTTATATACCTCATTTTGTCAGCAAAGAGGGTGCAAACCTGGATTTTATATACTGGATCAGTTTTTCTGATGTTTTTTTTTGTTGTTTTCTGGATGTTAAAGTAACCTGTTGAATACTTCAGAGATTTACTTGTTTCTGGAGAGATTTTACGCACAAACCGGCAGTTTTCTCCTTTTTTTAAAAAGTTAAATTCTGTCATCTGTTTAGAAACTCACTTATCTGACATCTCAAGTGAATATCAGTATCACATCTCGTCTCTGGCTCTGCCCGTAATAGAAACACAGATCGCTTTCTGCAGACTGACACTGTTGCCACTGGAACGTTGCTCACTCCTCTAAGTTACTTCTCCTTCTGTTTTGAGGAGTTTCTCGACTTTGGACAACAGTTTTTGGGGTTGGAAATGCTTTTTTTGTACCCCTTATGGCTCATTTTCTCTGCTGCGCTTTTTGTGGCTGCACAAAGTGCGGGAGACCTTCAAGGCTATACCTCCACTGCAGGAGGTGACCCACCAGGTATGTAGATTAATCTTATCATGACATTTAAACAAAACCACAACTGTGTGTGGCCTTTATAAAAGTCATGAAGTTTCTACCTGATAAAAAGGAGTTGTTCCTTTCTACTGTCGCCCTCTCTTCCTGTTCTTGATCAGGATGAGGAACCTGCTGGTTTCTCTTGACAGACAACTTTTTACAAGCTGGCATTTTGAAATATAGCAATCGTTATTCAGCTGGACTGATATGAATATCTGTAATTCTTTTTTTAATTGAACTGCTTGCAATTAGTTGCTCTTTGTTGAATGCTAAAGGGCAATAATGTTTTTGCTTGTGTTTTTATTTGTAGTGTTATTAAATTATTTTATAAACCACTCAATTGATTTGAAATAATCATTAGGTTGACATCTGTTTGGAGCCAACCTGATTTTAAATGGTTGCCACAGCTGAGCAAACTTAGCAAACATAAAATCAACTCCAACTCAGTCAGTTTTAGAGTTATTGAGCTAAACTTTCAGTGTGCTATATTTGAGTATCATGCCCAATGTTTTCAAAAATTTGTTGAGCTCTATCCGTCTGTATTTATAAGGGTTCCCCAGGTTGCTGCCTCAGTAAACCTGTTGGAAAGTCTGAACTTGACTGTACATCCCGTGGGAATAAGGAGTAAAATTAGAAACACGTCAACTGAACATATACATATTTTATATTTAATTTGCCTAATTTTAAATTTGAAAATATCAGCTCACATCCCATGTAATAAAACATTTCACTTCCACTGTTTGTTTTCAGCAGATTTTTCTCCAGTGAGAAACTGTATCCTCCTATTTATGAAGTTGTTTTTCCCACTGGAGTGACTTCCTCCAGTGGGAGCGGGAAGCTGCTTGTTTTTTTGGAGTTTGCTGATGGTGGATTTAACTGGTAGACCTTTGACCCCTCGGTACATTTGCTCCCTGAAGCAACCTTACTCTTGTTTCACATGGGACAAAAATGAGCTTTGACTCACCAGACGGACAGAAAACAAGAAGCTGTGCATCATCATAAGCCTGGATTACACTGTTCAGTTAAAGAGCTAGTTACAACAGCTGATTCAGCCATCATGGCTCCAGACAGTAAAGTAGTTGACCAATGTGGTCAAGTTCCTAACTGCCATGTGCTCATACGGGTTTTATTCAACGTATCCTGTATGTGAACGCACAATGCTTCTATAGTTTGGAATAGTTGCTGAGAGTCATCCCCAACATATTTTGAGTGCTAACAGATTTTGTGAAATCCTAGTTTAAAATTTTAGCATGTGATGTGTTGGGTAACATGCATTAATTGATGTGTGATTTGTGTGCAGACCCATGTATGACTGTATCTCCACCATGTCTGCACGAGGCAGATCGCTACAGCCTGGAGGCCCTGAGGAGCATTCATCAGATGATGGACGATGACCAAGATGGCGGCATTGAGGTGGAAGAGAGCATGGAGGTACAAATCTCTCTCTACCTATTTTTCTTTGTTTCTTGGGTGTGGGTTCTTGCAGGCAAGAGGCAGGCAGAGTAAAGCAGTACAACAACAGGTGTGCTGGTTAGAGGAGTCAAGTGTTCCTTCAAGGATAGCAACAGGGTAACTTTGCTTTTGGCTCAGTGACAAAACTGGTTTGCACTAATAGAATACTGAAACTCTGGTGACCTTTATGGTCAAACCTAAAAGAGTAACAACTAGAGCCTGATTGCAGTTCATGCATGTAGTTGTCCCAGAAACAGATATATTCAGTTAAACATGTTATATTCAGGCCCTAATAAAACTTTTATTTTGTTTTTGCTAAAGGGTTAAACTATTTTACAGAACTATTGCACAATTAGAGGAGGCATATTTACCCACCCAAGCAATATATTAAAACTACACCTTTGGTTGATTCTGCTGTTGCGCATAAAAAAAGCAAATAAAGTAAAATAAAGTAAGCAAATAAAGTTTGTAAAGTATCAGAAAGTATGCATTGGTGGTAAACTCTGAATTACTTGCCATTCAGAATGCAGTTCATAGATACAGTATCCAGGGACTCGGGTTACTGTTGGTGCAGAGACATTTGAAGATGAGACCGGGTCCATTAAAGTCCTGACATTTCTTCAGCCATCACATGAAGCCTGTGTTTATGACTCAGAACACATTCCAAGACAGCTCAAACACACACTATCAATTACAAATGCAATATTCCTCCTTTGCTCCAGTGTTCATTTAAACCATTTAAAAAATCTCCATCATTGTTACAAATCTGATATCCATATTGCACAATAACACAATGTAAATGTTCACACATATTCAGCATATGCAGTTCTTGTCCAAATCGTTCCTTCACCTCTGAGTTATTCTGTCGTCTCATGCTGCAGTTTATCATTGAAGACATGAAGCAGCAGCAGACCCAAAAACACAGCAAGCTGCACAGAGAAGACCAGCACATCACAGTGGAGGAGCTCTGGAGGGGCTGGAAGTCCTCAGAAGGTGTTTTTTTTCTATATGAAAGAAAATGCTAGTGTTTGTTTCCCAAGGTGTGAACTTTTTACTTCATGCAACTTCTGATTTCCATTTTTCAGTACACAACTGGACTCAGGATGAAGTGTTGCGCTGGCTGAAAGAGTTTGTTGAGCTGCCACAGTATGAGAGGAGTTTTAAAGACTTCAAGGTCAATGGAAACATTCTCCCAAGGTGAGGAGAACACAGGAGCGTGTGCAGGCAATGCACTAGAGAGGCAATATTATTTTGTTTTTTTGTTTCATGCTGAAGCTAAACTGATTTCTATTTGTAGGATTGCAGCAAATGAACCATCTTTCCTGAGTGGTCATTTGAAAGTGTTGGACCAGAGAGATAAACAAAAACTCAGCATCAAAGCACTGGATGTGGTGCTTTTTGGACCACCTACACGTAAGTACAAAACTCTCTGAATATAACCACTAGATGCAAATGTACAACTGATTACCTTTTTGAGTAATCCTTATTAGCATATAGCTACCACAACCAAGCAATCTTTTCAAACACAAAACAACTAATAAATGTACTGATATTGAGGTATTATTACTTTCTGTTCCATCCCAGGACCCCCTCATAACTACATGAAGGACTTGCTGCTCATTGTGTCTGTGGTGATGGGAGTCGGAGGCTGCTGGTTTGCTCAGGCTCAAAACAAAGCCAGCAAAGTTCACATTACCAAAATGATGAAAGATTTAGAAAGTCTGCAGAGAGCGGAGCAGAGCCTCATGGACCTGCAGGAACAGTAAATGCACCAGTCTCTAATCTACTATGCTTTACTGATTTTGCTTTCATTGTGTGTGACAAACTAAAAAACTTGTTAATCATTTCCACAGACTGGAGCAAGCCCAGGAAGAAAAACGCAACGTGGCGGAGGAGAAACAGAACCTGGAGGAGAAGATGAGGGATGAGATCATGGGGGCACAGGAGGAGGCTTATCGTCTGCACGAGCTGAGGCAGGGAGCGTTCTCTGAGCTCAGCCGCCTCCGATATGCAGAGGAGGAGCTGGAACAGGTACTTTACTTTAAGATCAGGAAGCTGCTTCACAAATGCTGTTTTAGACACGTGTTCACATGCTTTTATGAACGATTTACTATCCTGAGCAAAGAAGCACGAGAACACAAATTATAAATAGTATCTCATTCAGGACTAACGTTCTAGGTTGTCCAGTCTATTAAAAAAAACAACCTAGCATTCTTTCTAACAAAGATTGGTTTTGGTGTTACATAAAAATTAGGTTGAATAGAAAATCTTCTTGTTGCTTAAGACCTCAGTGTAGCAAATTAACAGCCACATCAAGCAAGAAATGTGCAACATTTTTCTTGTCACTATAAAAAACATCGGTGTAACAGTATATTACAACTGTAAGGCTTAATAAATCATTTGTGGTATAAATAATTCTCCCTTCAAATGTTGCACACTGAAAGGGAAACTCATAAAAACAAGTAAACAAGGTCAGGTGCAAAGATCACTGTGTCCCCTTCAGAAACTAAATTACATCAATGCAGAGGAATAATGGTTCTACTTCCCTATGTCACACTTATTATTTTGTTGGATAAAAATCATCTAACACCAAGTAATACATTTCAAAAATAGAAGTTCATTACTGTAGTTAGAAATTAGCACAACGGGTCCCTTTAAGGGGAACAAATTTACTCATTAACTGAAATTCCTCGACTACATATTGATTTCTATCCTCGTGGTCAGGTCCGTGGAGCATTGAAGCAGGCAGAGAAGGAGGTGTTGGCAAGCTGGACCGTCTCGGAGGCCCTTCAGCTGTGGCTCCAGCTGGCACATGAGATAGAGGTCCAGTACTACAATGTTAAAAAGCAGAGTGCAGAACTTCAGCTTGCCATCGCCAAGGAAGAGGTAATGCATGGAAAAAAACCTCACTAAAAATCATTTAAGAATGAATGCATTGTATAACCTGTTTTTTTTTTTGCAGGCAGAAAGGATCAAGAAGAAGAGGAGCTCAGTGCTGGGGACACTCCATGTGGCCCACAGCTCCTCTTTAGACCAGGTTGACCACAAGATCATGGAGGCAAAGTGAGGAAACAAAGTTCCCTGTTCAAATTTTGTTTTGGTATGCCCAAAGATACGTAAAACATTTAATCACACAACACTCTGTATGTTCAACAGGAATGCGCTGTCAGAAGTAACAGCCTGCCTGCGAGAGCGCCTTCATCGCTGGCAGCAGATCGAGCTCCTATGTGGTTTCCCCATTATGAGGAATCCTGGACTAGCAAATCTAACTGCTCAGCTCTACTCGGACTCACTGGCTCTGGGATTTCCCCGAATGCCACAGTCATCCTGTTCATGTCACAGCTCCATCCAGGGATCTATAGAAGATCTTTTAGATGAGCCCGCTTCACAAATTCTACCACAGATGCAAGGTAAGGGTCATTTCTACTTGAATTTAGTAGTCCCACAAGTCTTTTTACTATTCATAGTGACACAGATCATAGAAAACAAAACACAACAAATTATAAAAATGCTTCCTCTTCACCAATTAATGCTTGTTTTTTTCCCCCAGTTCCAGTTCCACCACTTAAGCGCTCTCCACGACTTCGGGGATCCACCATACGTAGGGCTCGGCGTCCTGGCGTCATTTCTCAGCCACCAGCTGCCCTGATTTCTCCAGACCCTGACCTTCTGATCCCTATCCGAACCCCTTACCACTGTTATGATGAGGGAGAGGAGCGCATCCTAAAAACACTTAAAAAGCAGTATGTCTCCCTGCTTGGTGTTGCAAAGATTTTTTGACATTTATTTTAAACAGCTTTGGAACGTGTCTTTTGACACATTGGTTGTTAACTCACCTACCTGTTGTTCTCTCTTCTCTTTTCTTCTTTTTGTCACGAACAGAGATTCCCAAGAGAAATTTGTAGACTCAGATTATCTAACATCCCCTCCCCTCTCCAAAATGTTTTCTTCTTCTGTTGATCCTTCCTCTAGAAGGTTCCATTGTGATGAAGCTGAGTTCCTTGCAGACGATTCAACTGCAAAACCTTTGAGTGAACAAGTAGAAGCTTTGACTGACTCTGCAGTTCACAATCCTTACATAGACGAACACGAAACCTTTCTTGATATAGATGTTTCCCACAGGAAGGTGGCAAAAGAAAAATACTTGGACCCCAGTTTGGAAACCTGTTTATTAAAGACCTCGCCTGAAGAGTCTTTCATAAATACCACTTCACGGAAAATATCCAGAGACAGAAGTGAAGTTTTCATGGACGTTGCACTTGGAAAAGGGTTTTCAGATGAGTTAAATACAGAGATTTCATTGACAAAAATAGATAAAGACATAAAAGGGAGTTTTAAGGACAATATCAGCTCAAGAAATATATACAAAGAGAAATGTGATTTACCACTGGATGTGAGGAAGATGCTTAGGGCTGAATTAGAAGCATCAACAGACACACAAAGAAAAATATCAAGAGATATGATGGGGGCATCCATGGACAGTATCCATAAAACAATGTCAATAGATGATGCTGAACGACTGATTGAATCCAGAAGAACAACAAGAAGTGCAATGGGGATGTCTCAGGACACAGGATCTAGAAAGCATGCACATACAGGAGAAAGTCATCTTGATTCTTCTCTGAGGGCAGGAGCAAGGGAGAAAATGGTTGAAACAGCTAGAATACCACTTAGAAAAATATCTAGAGATGAGCTGGAGTCTTACACAGATACTGCTGCCATAAAGATGCTGCCCAGAGAGATGTTGGACGAACACAAGGATACCCTAACCTCTTCAGATTTACAAGAGTTTGGTTTGGGACCATCAACAAGCAAAGGGATACTCAGGAATGAAAGTGACGCGTCTGTCAGTTCTCTCAGAAGGAGAATACCAAGAATGCCAAGAGATGACGCAAACAGTTTAACAGATACTTCAACTGGAAACATTTCCAGAGATAGAATTGATGTCCCAGTGGAAATACCAAAACAACCAATGCATATGGAGGACGTGGGAGCATCTGAGTCAAGTTCTTTACCATACCACATTGGACAGCCTGACCTTATGTTAACCTCCCAGTCACCATGGAAATCTTCATCCGATCTTTATAACGCTGGCCCACTGAGTCAGCTTGTGTATGATGGAATCCTCGAAAAGTCATGCAGCCCCATGGGTTCAACCCCAACCACCCTGTCAGCCTCCACGCCAGTCCTGCCTCAGAGCAGGCTGCAAGCTGATGTTGAGCCACCAGTTCCACCCCCAAAGGTTGTGATCCCGTCACTTGCATCACCTTCTGAAGGTGGGGATGACAAGAGCAAAGACAGGGATAAAAGTAAGAAAACATTAAAGCTCAAAAATCTTTTCAAGAAGAAAAGTGAGTCACCTCCAGAGAAGCTTCAGAGTGGTCTTCAGAAACTCTGACAGTCACCTGAAATGTCTAATAAATAAGAAGTTACTTTTTCTCTGTGTGAGTTGGCTGGTTGTCCAAATAAGGCTTAAGGAGCTAAGAAAAAACAATATTGCTGCTCGCTGCCATTAGGTTATTATTTGTTTTGTTTTTTTGCCATTTTTTCCCCACCACTTGAAAACCACATACTTGATTGCTCAACACCATCTCTACTTCAGTCTGACAAGTTGTTTGGAGTCATTTTATGTTTAAAGTACATCCACTATTTGTGTAGTATCGAAATCATTTCAACTTAAATCAGACAAGGTATTTAAAAAAAGTATTTTACATTATGTCCTGAATTGTATTCTTTAGGGAAATACTGAAATTTCCTTAGTGCTCTGTTGGCTGTAAAAATATCACTATGAAAGCTTATCACAGCTTCTGAGCACAGAAATTGAGATCAAACTGAGAAAATTAAAGAACCATGTGTAACTTAGAGCTCAGGAATTCAGTGTTCTGAAACAAATGTTTTAAACATGGGAATACATTTAGATACACTCTACCATTCAGTGGTAATATTTCTTAAAACAAACAAAAGGTTTTAGAAAACATCATAAAAAAATGTGTACAGGGGGCCTGAGATTTTATAACAAGTATTTTTTTAATTTATAAGTGCTTTCACATTGTTTATAAGTCTTACAATTTGGTTAAAACTGAATAATTAAAAGAAAAAGTGTTTTTAAATGCTACAAATGAGGTTGTAAGCCTGAGTGATCATTTTAAAGTTGCTGCTTTTATATAATATATACAATTTTTAATTTACACACAAAGTTTAAATGAAAACATTTAATTTGATGCATATTAACTTCTATCAACTCCAATTTTTTATTCAGGTCTTTGTTACAAGTTTAGTAATTGTAGGAATGACAACTATAAGCAGCAACAAATATATATAAGATTTTTAAACTCATTTCACCTTGGATGATCACAAAATGTTGATTAATTTTGATTTTATTTAGAGATTGGCTGATTTTGATTCATAAAGATCTGAACTATTTGTGTTTGAATTGTAAATTCAGTTTCTATATAGGGATAACATGATGCATACTGATAAGACATAACATTTGATTTGATTGTATAGTTAAACATTTAAATATCTCTAATTCTGCTTTACAATTTTTGATAAACAGATTGGTGTTTTGTCATTATGCTAATATTTAATCAAACAATACACAAATTCAGTCTCAAACATTGTATTTCTCAGGAATTAAAACAACTTGATTAATCAGTTTCTCTCATCAGAAAAGGCCAACATGTTTATGTTTTGTGTTTTCATCAGATAAAATTATGAGAAACAACATAAAATCCATGTATAATTTGGTTTATTTTGTCTCTTTATCCGAGATTTGTGTTTCATTTCTGTAACCTCCACTAGAGGTCAGAAGCGTTAAGAAGAAAACCAGAGTTATTCGACAGGATACTTATTGTTGGTGTGAATCATTACATCATAACCAAACTAAATAAATCAAACGTGTACAGTATGTCCACATGTATCTATGTGTCCATAAGATAATCTCAGCAGTATGAATGAGTGACTAAAATCACATTATGTTTTATTTGGATGCAAGCTTGCACAAAGTCTTAACTGAAAAAATGCATTTGTAAAATAAAAAAAACTATGCTGAGCGAAAAGCTAGAGGAAATTCTCTGTGGTCATACTCAACCCTTGTTGTTCAGGTGGGTTCAAGCTTATCTATCTTCATATTGGCCTCTGAAGCACTTTACTGTTACCATGCTGTGGGTACAGAAACTTATTCACCAAGGTCATTGAAAAGAGGTCAGCTGGACTTCCTTTCTTGTTTCTTGTTTTTCAGAAAACCAAAGCCCTTTAAAGAAGTGGAACGTCCGTGAGAAACATGAATAGGAAATAGATCACTTTCCACCCGTATCATACTCACTAAATATTTTTCTTGTGTTTTCTAAAGGAGAACTCTGCCTATAAAAAGTACTTTAAATATTTTATTTTAGATTATAGCATACAAATATTTTTCATGGTCTTTAAAAAAACGAAATAGACTGCAAAATGTCTTTGCAATCCTCTCCATGAGTGTAAAATTTGTTGGTTCAAATATTACTGTAAATTCCTGATGCATGGTTGAAAAAGCTGCTATGCTGCAGCGTCTATATGCTTGGTAAAATGGTTTGTTTTGCTCCAGGATGGTGACTACTTGGGAGCTTAACAGCGATAGACTCAATTTAGAAAACAAGTCTTAATGTGTCTTATTTTGTTATGTACTGTACTTGCAAAAATGTAATAAACAAAAAACAATTATACACTCTTCTGAAGATGCAGTCCTAATATCCAAAATGCTTTAAAAAAAAGTGTCCGAGAAACATTGTTTTGTTTGTATCAGTGCATTTGTTTGTTAGCGAAAAGCTCACAAACTGCTGCATGCATTTTAATGAACTCCTACAAATGAATTTTAACTAATTAACTTTTGGAGTCAACCCAATTCAACATGGTCAATGCAGCCAAGTGATCTTGCAAAACAGATACTGAGATACATTTTAGTGTGGTAGTAGGCAAGAGTCATTCACAACACATACTGCGAGGGCTAACATATCAGGTCATGCAGATCAGTTACTAAAGAATGTAGAAGTTATTGCAATTCAGCTAAATATTTTTATTGTTGTTTTTTGAGAAGTGTATACCAATATGAAGTTAGTATTTATATTAACAATATTTATTTAGTTAAAGAACACTTGTTTCCCCCACCCCTAAAAACATGTACAATTGGTTGCCTCCAGGCCCAGGCCTCCCTTGAAAAAGAGATCTGCGATCTCAACGGGACTTGCCTGGTTAAATAATAGTAAATAAATAAATAAAATCACAAGTTTCCACAAATGTAAGAACAGGTGTTAAAAATAAGAAAAAATAAATCTCAAACCAAATTTTGCTATCCAGTGCTAATTCTACTGCAGTTTTTTCATTCTGGGTCACTTTTTATTCATTGACTCATCAAGTTCTACACTGGGATTAAATCAAAAGTGAATTTGTTCAGATCCTTTTTTATAATTCACTTATCAACAACATCAGTCAGGCTACAGGAGTGGCTGTTTGTCTCTGTGGGTTTCCTGTAGGCCAGATGAACAACACGATGCAAACTTGACATCGTTCTGTGTTGTAACTGCTCAGAAAAGGTTTCGCAAAAAAACTTTCTGTTCTTCTCTTTGAACTTGTGTTTCGCATCAGATGCCCAAAAAAAACAGGAAATGCTAAAATCTAAAGGTTATTTTTTAAATATTTGTTTTTAAAAAAAAGCAGAGAAAACAATGAATTAGTCCTTCAATGTTATTTTCTTTCTACTAAAACTGAATAAAACATATATTGAACTAGATGTTTACAGGTCAAAGATGTTTTTTTTTCTTTTATGTAACAGAACTGTTTGGCAGCTGAGATGTTGAACTGAAACTGCTGGGATTTTTGCTTCTTTGTTTTTGCAAAGTCTGTGTTTTTTTTTGAGAAACAAACATCCTCAATTTATAAGTCAACAGTAAAATTCTTCTGAAATATGAATAATTTACGGAGTTTTTAAACAGTCTCAAATTGGAGGACTGATGTCATTTTAAAACAACTTTCATTTTAAAAATTTTATAATTACACATTATTTGCTCCAATAGAAATGTGATCGACAACTAACCATGGGTATCTGTGCATGCAAACAACCATAAAAATTACATGCAAATAACTGTGAAAAGGGAAAGTGATAGCAAGATAAACATTTTATGTGAACTGCAAATACTTTAAAAAAAAAAAAACTATCTACAGCAGTTAGCATATAATGTAATTATAACCTTTTCTTATTTTGCACATGAAATAAAAACTACCACAGAATGGGTCTTGGAAAATAAAACTACATGGCATGGAGCACATACGTTCTGCTAAATGGAATTAAGCATTTGGGAATTTAAAAAAATGTTCACAGCAGAATCCAAATTAGAGATAAAATGAAAGGTCAGAATAAATACAATTATAATTTTTATTTGTTGGAGAAGTAGTTTACACAGGACAACCAGGATAGTTTGATAAAATATGAACTGATTATTCTCATCATAGCCAAAATCAAAACTAACTTCAGCAGTGGTGTGTTTGAAACAACAGTTAACTTATACCAACAAATTAACCACCTTAAGCATAAAGTGTGTGAGTGTGTGTGCGTGTGTGCGTGGGTGTGGACGGGTTTTTCCTACTACGTGAGGAAAATTTCCTCAAAAAAAGCAGCCTCGTGGGGACTGAAGTGAATCGTGGGGACCAGGCTTAGGTCCCCACGCGTCCAAATGCAAGTTACAGGTGCGGGGTTATGTTTAGGACCAAGATTTAGGTTAGTTTTAGGGTCAGGTAGGTTCCTGTGAGGTTAATTTTAGGGCATATGGTCAGGGTTAGGCTATAAAGTCTAAAAAACAGGAATGGAAGTCAATGGAAGGTCCCCAAGGGGTTCAGAAACAAACATGTGTGTGTGTGTGTGTGTGTGTGCGTGTGTGTGCACGTGTTGTCGGCTGCTGTGCTTCATTGCTGTTTGTGTTCAGATTTCCACTGGTGAAAACTGAACCCAGAAAAGTGTTGCTTGGTTCAGTACCCTTTTATGGCCACTCTGCAGCTTCAGTGTGTTGAATTATCACACACAGTTTGTCAGTGTGGCCAACATGTCACACTGCTGCTAACACCAGGCACTTCCTGGTAAAGGTTAGCTTTGATGTTGACTCTGATTATTTCGCAACATTTGAATTGCGCAATGTGGGCAGTTAGCGCTATGCTGGAGAGGAAATCTAAACCTCATTTCTATAAGTGCAGCAAGGAGAGAGTCTAAATATGAAACAAACAAGCCTAAATGTTTAGATCTTTTGTAGATTAAACTTTTTTTTTTTTTTGCAAAGCAACATCATTTTGTTTTTTAATTTTTTTACCATCACCGTTTATGTGTGTTTCAGTTGGTTGACCTGCTTAGAAGTAAATTACACTACTTACTACTTACTCACTACTAGTGAGTTTATATTCACTTCATTAAAGAAATACAATTATTATAAATTAAAGCCATATGGTTTTAAATTAAAAAATCCAACTGTTTTAATGGGGACTTTCGTCATAATTTGAGACTGGTTCATCTGTGCAAAAGCATATTTAAAATCCCTCATAATCTTTTGTGAGTTAACTGTGTGGACAAAGCAAACGCACATCAATTCAACATGAGTCCTATTTGTTTTAGAACATATAAGACCTACAGAGAATAGGCTTTTCATGAGCAACTTTATATCTGCTTTGCTGTGATGCTATATAAGTTGATGGAAAGCATAACTTGAATGTAGCCATGATTTAAAAAAATCTATATACTCTTAAAATAATTTTATTTATCATATCATGTTGGTTTGTTTTTTACTAAAAAGCAAATTACCTGGCTAATGAATACTATTTATCAAAACTGTATGTTTTAGTTTTTGTTGTGTTTTTGTGTGATGTTAGAGCAAAGTACCAAGTTCATAAAGAATTTCAAGAAAAAAAACATAAATAAAACCACTGGGGTATTTAGGCTTTGGTCCCTTGTTCATGTTTTGGAATACTTTCAATTTGTCTAATGGGTATGGTACACACTAACAATAAGTCCTTTCCTTTTTTTGAAACTTCAAATGGCCACCAGATAACATTTGATGTTTATGTGAGTGAAAACGTGGCAAAGTTTTGTTAAATGCAGATGAAACTTTAAGTTATTTGTGAGCCCTCCCCCTTCAGACTTTTTAACACAACTGCTGGATACTTTTGGTCTAATGTGACACCTTTTAAACTAATAAATAAATAAATTAACTTTATGTTGGAATCTTGCATATCTCTGAAGCCACATTTTGACTTGTGATAAAAAAACTCCAAGAAAAAGCAGTTTATATGATTTAGTTTAAGCAGATTTTAGGATTTCCTTTATAAGGCAGCTCTTTTATTCCATGCCTTCTCAGTTCAGATGGAAAACATAAAGATTTGTATCATACAAAATTACTTCCCCAACTAAAATATGTCCCAATTTCAAGCAGATATTATGTTTTTTAAGAGTATTAATTTTAATTGCTATATATAAAAATGACATATGACAGTATAGTTTTACAGTTTGAATTATGATGAAAATCTACAAAAAATATGTCATAAAGCTTCTTAATAACAGTTTGCTATGCAAGTATTTTTTAGACACTAAAACTGACACTTTATATACTCTGCTTGTATCATTCAAAAATACTCGGAGCAAATTATAAACGTAATCAGATTAAGGGAAAACAAAAAATGTAAATTGACATTTGAAAAGTTGACATTTTTATCAAATATTTTACAAGAAAAGTTAAATGAAAGAGAAGAAAAATATGAACATTTATCATCAGTGTTTTATCATATTTCTATGTGAAATTTGAATTTCCCGACACCTTGGATTTATTGACGGCAGCGTATAAAGCATAATCTGAACTCTGTATCGTCCTCTTTCTCTTCACTCTCTGTGATGCGTGATGAATCTCCAGGGCAGCGTAGCATACATCCTCCTGCTGACATTCAGAATCATTTCATTTATCAGTTTATTTTACAGGGACAATGTACACAAACAGAACAGATCAAGTCTGTAACTGATGAGTTGCACAAATAGCTACAACTAATTTGCAACTCCAGTCCCTGGTTGGGCATTTCTAAACAATAAAATACATACTATTTATACATCGACATACATAAAAAAAACATATGTATTTCTGCCTACATATTCACATAATCAACCATGCAACTTCCAAATTCATATAATAAAGACTATGCAATAAAATACATGCAATACATTAAAATACATACAATTTTTGATTCAGAAATGATAAGAAAACAATTCATAAATAACTTTGCAATCTCTTAAATTATATAAATATCCATACACATCCTCAGTACTTCTCCATCCTCTCGCATTTAGCTAACATACTACAATTATCATCACATTTTGAGATTATTAACACAGACTAACAAAAGCTCAGATTCAGGAGACTGCTGTGGTTAAACAAGGTTATTCTGCTTGTTAATAACAATTACAAGTCTGATAACTTAAAATAATAAAAAAACTATAAATACTGACAAACATGGTGGTAATTACCTGCACCTCTTCAGTCTCACTCAAGACTGTGTGTTTTCCATCATCAATTTGAGATATTTTTTCTGCAGTAAAGATGGAAATGGTTTTAAAATGAAATGTGTTGAAAAACTAGTAATGGTCACTGAATTACTTTAGATATGACAAAAACTATGAGACGTACGTGTTTTGTAGCAGCACAGGTAAATCGTCAGACAAGAGAGGAAAGTGGACAGAACAAAAAGGAGCGGGCACACAGAGAAAAGCAGCTTCCAGCACACATGACAGTCGTTAGGAGGTGTTTTAGCATCAGAATGAGCTCCACTAGAACCTGGATCAAACACAATCAAAAACATTTTCGAAATAGGATTCATATATGATCTAAAAGCTATCATTTAAAAATTGTGTAATTTATAGAAATCATATTCAGAAATAACTTACTGATTAAAAGTCTTGTAGAGATGTTGCTATATTTGTAAATATCTGTGCCAGTGGTGGTTGTATCCATCTCTGTGGTTCCACAGTAGTAGAGCCCCTCATCAGACTGGGTGAAATTCATAATTAGCAGGTCATAAGAACGTGATAAATTGTTCTTCACTAGTTCAAATCGAGTAAACTTCTGACCGTTAGAAGTTTTATCTTGAGTGAATTCTTTTAAAGTAAGAACAAGAGTTGGCTGGTTCTCATGAGAACAATTCTTGAACCACACTATGTACACTCCCAGTGACACTTTGCAGTCACAAGTAAGAGTGTAGTTGTCTCCAGGTTGGATTGTCTCATTCTTCACTGGTACAGAAAATGTATGGGAACTGCAGGTATCAACTCCTGAAACTGACAGACAAGCAGAATAAGATTACAATTAAAATCTGGGTTTACCAAAATGTAATCCTAAAACTGTTGTTTAAGAAAGACAAACTTACCCAAAAGTGCAATCAGAAGGATATTTAGTCTCTCCATGAGTGATGATGACCTGTGGATGAAGAAGAACATCACTGGTTCTACAGTTCGAAGTTATGACGTGTGTAAATTTTTCCACTAACAGAAATGTAGCTTCTGATTGGCTGCTTGATTAAAATATCTTCTGCTGTTGTCGTTTTGAGTTGGTTTCCGAGTTTTTTTGTTTTTTTTTGTTTTTCTTTTAAATGACAGAGAGGTGTTTTGATTTTGTATTATAAATGCTGATACAGAGAAACCATATTCAGGTCACAGACTACAGTCATGCCTACAGTGTCTCGTTTTTTTTTTTTTTGCACTATTTGTCTCTGATTTGCATAAATTGGACTGGCAGTGAGATTGTACAGCTTGTACAGTTTAACATTTGACGAAAGAGCACATAAAAAAACACATTGTCTATGAACATCTCTGATGTGGTCCAACATGAAAACAATCAAATCCAGATTTGCAGCCAAAAACTCTTTTGAAACATTATGACCAGGACTCTGTAAGTTTAAGTTTGCTGATGCCCTCTGATAAAAAAATTAAAAAATAAAAATAACTGTTAAGTGTTTTCTGAAAAAGGTTAGCGTTGATGTTGACTGATTATTTTGTAACATCTTTGAATTGTGCGATGTGGGCAGTTAGCGCTATGCTGGAGAGGAAATCTAAACCTCATTTCTATAAGTGCAGTAAGGAGAGAGAGTCTATGAAACAAACAAACGTAAATGTTTAGATTCTGTTATGATCTGTGTCTGTGCTAATGTTTTATTTCATTTTTGTCTTGTTCCTCTGTTTTCTTCCTACTGCCTGCCTTTGCTCTTGCCCCGCCCACTCTCACCTGTTCATATTTCTTTCCCAGGTGTTGTCTGTGCTCATTAGTCTCCCCTTTATATTGTATTTGCTGTCCCTTAGTCATTTTTTTTGTTTGTTGTCTCATGCCAAGTCCTGGAGATATTGTTATACTTTTGCTGCCATGCCAACCTTTTAAAATAGCAAAACAAACTTTTTTTTCAACCTTCTTTTGCCTACCATCACTCAGTCCTGCATCTGGAGTTCAAACCAGCCCACAAATCATAACGAATCCATTGTAGATTAAACTTTTTTTTTTTTTGCTAAGCACCATCGTTTTGTGTTTTGATCCTATTACCATCACTGTTTGTGTGTTTCAGTTGGTTGACCTGCGTTGAAGTAAATTAAACTATATACTTTTCAAAGTGAGCTTACTGTATATTCATATTGTTAAAGAACTATAATTATCCAACATAAATAAAAATATCCAACTGTTTTAATGGTGACTGCTCATAATTTGAGACCGGTTCATCTGCACAAAAGCATATTTAAAATCCCATCTAACCCACCATGTGTCAGACCTTCATGATCTTTTGTGAGTTAACTGTGTGGACAAGGCAAACCCACATCAATTCAACATGAGGACTATTTGTGTTACAGCATATAAGGCCTACAGAGGATTGGCTTTTCATGAGCAACTTTATATCTGCTTTGCTGTGATGCTATATAAGTTGATGGCAAGTGAAGAAAATTTTGTAATTGATTAACTGAATGTTTGATGCAGTATTTTATTATATACTTCCAATCATTGCAGCAATAAATTTAAACCAGACAGAGTTGGTGTGTCTTATTAATGTTCTTTCTGTCTGTAAACAAAAATGAGTTACATTCTACTGACGTAAAAGTTACCACCTTCAGGGGTTATAATCAGGAAGAGACTAAAGAGGTTATAATGTTGAAGTTTTTAGAAGAGGGGAGGGGAGTTTTGCAGAGTCTCTTGTTCAGATTCAGTCTGGACAGACTAGGATGTTTGGTTGGGTTTAGCCCAAGGTCACTGAAGCCTGTGGTGTGTACTGCTGAAACTGGAGTCAGAAGACGAGAATAAAGTTTTTGAGAGTAAATCCAGTGGATTCCTGCATTTATTCAGACATACCATTTTGAACATCGCATTTTTTATTCTACAAAAGCATAACTTGAATGTAGTCATAATTTTAAAAAATATATATACTTTTAAAATCCTTTTATTTATCAGATCATGTAGTTTTGCGTTTTACTAAATAGTAAATTACCTGGCTAATGAATATACTATTTATCAAGACTGTTTTAGTTTTTGTGTGATGTTAGAGCAAAGTACCAAGTTCATAATAAAAAAAAAATAAAACCAGTCACGTATTAGGCTTTGGTCCCTTTTTTCATGTTTTGGAATATATATGTAGTGCGCTGGTGGCTCTGCGTCTGGGGCTGGGTGCTCGGGCGTGGGCTGACTCGACCTGGTGACTGCCTGGTGGGGTTTGGGTTCTCTGGCCCGGTCGGACGTTGGCTGGGGGGTGGTGGCCCCTGGGGGCCCGGGTCTCTGTGTCCATGGTCGGACCTTCTCGAGCAGAACCACTGGAACCTGGATCAAACACAGTAAGAAACATTTTCTAAATAGGATTCTTTTTTTATTACTTCTTGACCTTAAATAGAATATATGATCTAAAAGCTATCATTTAGAAATAGTGTAATTTATGGAAATCTTATTCAGAAATAACTTACTGATTAAAAGTCTTGTAGAGATGTTGCTATATTTGTAAAAAAATGTGCCAGTGGTGGTTGTATCTGTCTCTGTGGTTCCACAGTAGTAGAGCCCCTCATCAGACTGGTTGAAATTCATAATTAGCAGGTCATAAGAACGTGATAAATTGTTCTTCACTAGTTCAAATCGAGTAAACTTCAGACTGTTAGAAGTTCTTTCTTGAGTGAATTCTTTAAAATTAAGAACAAGAGTTGGCTGGCTCTCATGAGAACAATTCTTGAACCACACTATGTACACTCCCAGTGACACTTTGCAGTCACAAGTAAGAGTGTTGCTGTCTTCAGGTTGGATTGTCTCATTCTTCACTGGTACAGAAAATGTATGGGAACTGCAGGTATCAACTCCTGAAACTGACAGACAAGCAGAATAAGATTACAATTAAAATCTGGGTTTACCAAAATGTAATCCTAAAACTGTTGTTTAAGAAAGACAAACTTACCCAAAAGTGCAATCAGAAGGATATTTAGTCTCTCCATGAGTGATGATGACCTGTGGATGAAGAAGAACATCACTGGTTCTACAGTCTGACGTTATGACCTGTGTAAACTTTTCCACTAACAGAAATGTAGCTTCTGATTGGCTGCTTGATTAAAATATTGTCCTCTGTTGTCGTTTCGAGTTGTTTCTGGGTCAAAGCAAAACTGAATTTTGTTGGAAGAATCAAGTTACAGCAAACTAAAAGATATTAAAAGTGTTTGTTTACTTGGCTACGTGTTTAGAACCAGATAGGAAGTACAACAATGTTTAAATGGTTAAAAATGTGAGGAAAGCGTTCATACAACCACACCACACAGTGCTGGACTGAAATGCAGGTTTAATGCATCTGCCGTGCATTCAGCAAAGAATTCAGGAAGTACAGTTCATTATAACACATTTCTTGAAGACCTGACTCCGCCTAGTTTTATTACATCATTGGGGCCAGGCTCGAGGCTGAAGTCAGGCCATCCCAACAGTTTTTCTTCTGTCCTAATGTTAAGAGAAACGGTTTTATTATGTGTTGGAGTGGTTCCAGGCATGTATCTAAACTAAAATATAGCAACTGCTCAGTGCTACCATCTCATTATAGCCACCAAGACCAGCAGGTATATAAAATCATTATCAAAACAATCATAACAATAATCACACAATAGCTTATAAAATATATATTACTATTCACCTAAGAAAAAAACCTACAGAATGTGTTGTGCTTTTAAAAATCCGTAAATAAGCAAAATCCCAATAAATTTCTTCAAAACCACCCACTGTGCAAAAAAGTAATTAATTAATTAATTAATAAAAAAAAAATAATATATATATAAATGACCCAAAGGTGTTCTGATTTTGAATTATAAATGCTGATACAGAGAAACCGTAATCAGGTCACGGACTACAGTCATGCCTACAGTGTCTTTTTTTTTTTTTTTTCATTATGTGTCTCATATTTGTATAAATTGGACTGACAGTGAGATTGTACAGCTTGTACAGTTTAACATTTAAAGAAACAGCACATACAAAACAAAAAAACAGATTTGCAGCTGAAAATCATTTGAAACGTTATGACCAGGTCTCTGTAAGTTGTAATTTTATCCGTTCGTCTGTCCGTCGGTCCGTTGTCTTTTGTACTGGAACAAAATACTGAGATCTGTTCAGAATGAGCTGTTTATGCAAATAAGCTGCTGTTGGCAACGCCCGCCCAAGCTTTTGTTTACGATAGCTCGGCCCTCCCAACATGATGATGTTATTAGCCTTTCAGAGATGTAAAAATGGCTGCTAAAAACCGATGCACAATAACGGTATAACAGTAATAAACAGATTGCACGCAGTACATCCACCCCAGGGCTTGGTAGGGACAAACCGAAGTCAGGCGCCTTGGTTCGAGGGAGGCCAACATGCATCTGTTGCTGCTTCCTGAGAGCCTGGTGGAAACACGGTTCACGCTGGAGCCGAAGAGTGGTCGGCGCTTCACGAGGGAAAGGCGGCTTAAGTGTGAAGAGAAAATTGACTCATAAAGTTTGTGCGTGCGAAACAAAATTTTTGAGTGCGTAATAATGTTTGTGTGTGTTTAATAAAGTTGTGTGAGTAAAACGGGATTTGTAACCGTAAAACATTTTGTGGGTAACGTGAATTTGCAAGTGTGTTCAAATGTACACACACATATTATTAAATTACAAAATAAAGGTACACATGCACAAATATAAATTATACAAACATTCAAATTTTATACACAAATTTTTTACCTTCAACCTCACAAATCTGATATTTACACATTCAAACTGGCTCCTATACATACAAGTCATTAAGTACGCACGGACAAAACTACATTTACGCACAGTTCAGGTTACTGGTGCACAAATCATTTTGAGACTGTTTTCACTCTGCAGAGAGCTCCCAGATTTGTGTGTAAATGACATTACGTGCTGCTAAAAAGCTAGGACATTTATTGTGTTTTAAAAAAAGATTTTTGCTTTCAGACATAAAGTTAAAGCCACAAGTGTGAAAGTGTCTTTATTTTTTTATCAGAAAAAAACTTTAACACAAATATAAAAAACAGATAAAATGAAAATATCAAATATTTTCTGATATCCCATTTGTGAGGAAGGTGAGATCAGATTATAAAAGAGCATACAAAAATGCAAAAATTGCTTTATATCTTATCAAATCTCTACATCTCAGTTCTTCACATTTGAGCTGTATTTGACAGCGGTGTAGGTGCTGAAGTCTGAACTCCGGGTCGTCCTCTTTGTTCTCTGAGGTGACTCAAGGATTTCCAGGGTTGCCTAAAGTTTAAGAAGTTTTTAATTTGTGCAACACCCCACCGCCCCCCTTACTTGGTTAAAAATTTAACATGGTTCTCATTTGTAAAAAAAAAAAACAAGTACACACACACACACACACACACAAAAATCTACATCTTACCTTGATGTCATCATTTTCATCGTATTCATCATGTGTATTTTGATTTTTTTTCACTGCAGAAGAAAAAGAATATTTTAAATGCTCAGAACTTTACAATGTAACACAAAAATATGAGGAAAAAATATATAAAACCACCTATTTTTTGGAAAAGCAGGTAAGCCACAAATAAAGAAAGGAACGTGAAGAAAATGTAAACAGCGGGTGTCAGAGAGAAGAGCAGCTTGCTGCACAAACCACCGACTGGCAGAGTCGTTTCACTGTCGGGATCAACCTCACAGGAGTCTGGATCGAACACAGTTGTAAACATTTTGTAAAAACTGAACTGGTGAATTTTTGGTTTAAACATTAAATTTTACTAGAAATATATGTTTTTTTTCCTGAATAAAATATTAAAATTAACTCTGAAACAGAGTTAAGTAACTTTGTAATCTCCTTAAAATAATTTTACCATTGCAGGAATAGGAGAGACTTAGACTCAGATAAAAATTGTAAAAAAAAAAAAATTACTCTTTCTCTATATAATCTTTTTTTTCTGATTAAAACTCATTTTCTCCCTTTTAAACTTTAAATTATTCTGCATTGTTAATATTTACTTATCACAGGATGGTTTTTCACACTTCAGTTTCAGAAAAACTTTACTAAATATTTTCCCATTTTTAAATTATTACACAATATCAAAATGACAACAAAATGTTTCATCCAATCAACCTAATTAAACAAAAATATGACACATATTAAACACATTAAATCTACATTTGCTTTTTGTACTTCATAAAATATGATAGGAACACAGTTACAAAATGTACATTAAATTCTGCAAAGAACGTTTTTAACAAATTTGCTTACACAGTCTGAGCCATGTGGTGATGTTGCCTTGTCTCCAAATATCAAAGGTATCTTTCGAGGCGATTTTTTTCTCTTCAGTTCCACAGTAATAAAGACCCTCATCAGATTTAGTTGCATTCACAATCACTAGGTCATAGGATTTAGAGGAATCGTTCTTTTCAAATTTTATTCGAGGAAATTTTTTTGCGTTTTCACTGCTGTAATGATCTTTTACATGTAGAACAAGAGATGGCTGGTTCTCATGGGAACAGTTCCTGAACCAAATGATGTAAACTCCTATGGACAATTTGCAGTCACAGTAAAGAGTGATGTTGTCTCCAGGTTTGACTGTTACCCCCAGCACTGATACAGAAACGGCACCAGGACTGCAGGAAACAACTCCTGCAATAGAAATACAAAAATGGACCAACACAACATGGTTTCAAAATTAAGTTTACACATTTTTTAAAAATTGATTCTAATTTTTATTTAAATGGTGAAAACTTTGCAGTTACCTAACAGAATGGTCAGGATGACACGCAGTCCGTCCATGAGTGCTGATGACTTGAAGCTCAGACAGTTTCTCAGGTTTTTCAGTATATAGGACACTGACTTTTCCATAAAAGGAGATGTAGCTGTTGATTGGCTGGTTGAATAGAAAATGTGATTTTGTTTTTTTAGGTTGAAAGTATCAAAACTGTAACATGGTGGTTTTCTTTTTGCTACTTCTTTAGACTGTGATGATTTTGAGATCAAAATCAGCTTAACCGCAAATTTAAACCACCGTACTTCAGAGTGAACTAACTTAACCATGTTTTTCCACTGGCCCACTTCTTCAAAATACCATCCTAAAATTAAAAAAGAAAAACTATTATTTTTCAATTTACCGCTAGCACTGAAAATTGTACTTCTTTACTTTCACATTTTCTTATTGTTGGTAAAAAAAAAATAACAAAGCACTTTTTTTCTTACGAAATCAAGTGTCTGCATGTCTTTTTCATCTAACGTTAAACTACCTGTAATAGTTGACTGCTCAGAATATATAATGTCCTTACTATTTCTGTTATTAGTAACTTACTATGTATGTGCAAAGCTGCGCTTAATAGCTTGAATTAATATAATAGCATAACGTGACTTGCCTGCAGGATGTCTGTCACAGTTTGTGTCTATTTTGATCTGGTGTTAAGTCAAAATGTTAAGAATCCTTCAGGCCCACGACCCCTTGCTTTTGTGTAGGTGGTGGCAAGACCGGACCCACAGATGCAGACACAGCTCAAGGAGTCAAACAAAAAGATCTTTATTAAAGGAAAAATGCCGACATGGCAACGACTAAGTAAAATAACAAGAACACGTGAGACGCCATGGGCAACGACCAAACAATGAATGGACAATGAAGTGGTGAAGGAGGACAGGTTAAATAGAGCTAGGATGAGTGGAAAGTGGAAACAGCTCGGTGATTACCGAGTAGGGCCAGGTGTGAGGAGAGAGAACGAACAGATGAAGACCGAGCTCATTTAGTAAAAAACACATAGGACAAACACCAGAGGGAGACAGAGACAAGAGACAGACTATGACGTTGCTAAAAACAATTTGGGATCTTAATGGGATTTGGCTGGTTAAATAAAGGTTAAATAGTCATAATAATAATAACAATAATACTAATCTTGGTTCTCTACATTATGTCTGGACAGTAAATCTGCAGGTTTGTTCTGCTGTTGTGGAAAGAGCTGTTTGCCACTGAGCATCAACTGTGAGTTTTTAAAAACAAAGTCAGAGGAAGGTTGACTTTACCGTTAGCTTTCATAGGCTTATATAAAGCTTAAGCTAAAATGAATGCAAAGGGGTCTGGAAAAAGGTTGGAAAAACACTCAACGCATTTTTAATGCACAAAAAACAAACATGTATTTCAATTATTCAACTGGAAAGAGACATTTTGTAAATTTGGTTGTTTACAATGTACAGGATATGACAGGATGTTACAATTGAAAATTGAACATTTTAACAACAATTTACAAGAAGCTTCTCATTATATCTCCTTTGTCATAACAACAGTAAAATTAGAAACATGGAATTTTGTATTATTTTAAAACCATTATCTCTTACTGACAGTTCCTAAATGTGTTCAGGTCAGAGTACACCTTATTTTGATTAAAATTAGAGTGTACTGTCTGTATTTTCTGCAGTTGACAAGAGATGATTGTAGTTTTACAGGTTTATTAGCATGTTTAGAAATTAGTGAATATGAAAATAGGAATTGATCTCTTTGATTTTCAAAGTCACTCAACTTGAATGGTGATCTGCTTTCTTTCAACCTAAATAATCTCTGTTTGCAAAACTGTTCACACAAGGAAACCTCAGATTTTATTTTTACTTTTACCCCTGGCGGTCTCTGTATCATGCAGTGTGACAGGAGGAGAAAATTTGGTTCCTGACCCTTCTGACCCTTCAATCTTTCTATTTCCAACTAAATAAATCCCAGCTCAGCTCTTCAGGATAGAGGCGTAGGATTAAAATAGGTAGATGATTAGATAGTCTATGATTTGGAATCATTAAGGATTTGCTAACTTGAATCTTTTAAATCAATACAGCTGTACAGAAACTTGTTAACAACTAGAATAAGACCGTTAGAAGCCCGGTGTTCTTTCTCACCACCGCCTCTGACAGTCTATTGATGAGGCAAAAAAGGGGTTGTATAGAGATAAGACAGAAAGTCGACATATGAAGCCTAGGCGTAAATTCAGACTGGAAGACTCTTCCCACCTCACCTGCTCCACCCATCCGCCGTGTCATGTGCCCAACTGTGGCTCATCAGTACCTGATCCCCCTCCTCGCTGTAACCAGTCATCTTAGATCCAGGTCTAAAGGCCCAGCACCCAAGAATTGGTCTACTCTTCAGACGTGTTCAACCCACCTCCACCTCCCCTTCCTGGCAACCTCCGGCCTCCGTTATTTCTAAACCCTAAGCTGATTGTTGGCTCACAGCAGTTCGCTGCACCCACGTCTTCTGCCAGGACTCGAGCGCCAAAGAACTTTCTCCATATCGATAAAACTGTTTAACTGCTATCATTCTGTGTGTGAGTCTTTCCAGGTTGAATTTAAAGTTAATGTTTTAAAGATTATAAAAGATAAAAAAAAATTGAAAACATTTTAAAGGCCTAATGGCCGATGGTAGGAACTTATGTGGTGTTCTCTCTCTCTCTCTTGCTCTCTCTCTGACTAACCCCCACTCCCCCATCTTTCTCAATCCCTTTTGTAGCTGCAGCAGCTGTGTGTATGTGTGTGTGTGTGGGTGTGTGTGTGTCAGAAACAAAGGGGAATGTCAGAGATCAGATGAAGATTGTGTTTAAGTTACTCATGTCTGATCACATCTCTGTAGTTAATTTGAATCTGATATGTATTTGGCAGTAGATAAAGTGCTAAAGTCATTGGACTTCCTGTTTGGTCTTTGTGTTGCCTGAAGGATTTCCAGGGCAGCGTAACACACATCTTCACCCTGCATTTAGACAATTAAAAAATATTTTTTTTAGAATCTAATATTTTATGTTTTGTAGACAAACAGCAGGACAACAGACATCTGCTACAATACAATACAATACAAATTATAATATGAGTTAATATAGGCACACAGCACAACTGTGAAATGATGACTCAAAATTTTCGTTTGAAAAAACCCTAAAATGTCTGACCTGTGTTTCTTCTCTTTGTCCCGTGTCCCATTTTTTTCCATCTTCTTGTGATTTCTTAGCTGCACAAATACAAACAAAAACTGCTTTAAACATAAGCCAAGTAGAATCACAGTAACAGTGGTAAATGAGGCTCAACATTTTGAAAGTACCTGATTTCTGGCAAAGCAGGTAAACCAGAAATAATGACAGCAGAGCAAAGAAAACAGAAACAGTGGGTAAGAGAATGAAGAGCAGCTTCCAGCAACCATCACAGTCCTGGTTCAAATCAGCATAACTGGAAACTGGATTAAATAAAATCATGTTAATGATGATGATTTGTTATGATGTAACATATTTTATCTTTCACATTTTATATTTAAAACTGATCTGTATTTCATCTTTGCACCTTTAATTTACATAAAAACCTTTCTTCTAGGATATTTATGGTGAGTTTTTAGTTGGAACAGTTTGTCAATTTATACTTTCTGACAATTGCAATATTTATTTGTAAATTATCTATAAGCTTGTAAGGAACTGGGGTTTTCAATAAGCAAAAAACCTATATTTAAAAAACAAATTAGTTTTTTTTAATTCGACTCAGTCACTCAATCTTCTAAATATTAAAAGTCAAATATGTTGAAATTTTTAAATGCATAAATTGTGTGTTCATATTAGCAGTTTATATAAAATCTTTGTCACTTAACACTTAAAATTACTAAGTTTATCCAAATTTTCCCTTAAGTTTTGAAACCATTAAAACGCACTCATTAACACTACTTAATGTCTTTTTCCTCAGTTGCAAATCAAAGAACTTTTCTAGACTTTTCTATGATTATAATTTTATCCATTAATTATTTATTATTTCTACATTCAAACAGCTTCTTTAGACAAAACTACTTACTGACTGTGAGTCTTGTGATGATGCTGCCGTATCTGTAAATGTCTCTGTGTTTGATTATTTCTTTTTTCTCCACCTTCACCTCTTCAGTTCCACAGTAATAGAGGCCCTCATCAGAATAAGTGGCGTTCATGATCACCAGATCATAGGATTCAGAGGAAAAGTTTCTCACAAATGAGTAACGAGAAGATATTTGAGAGATGTCCCAGTTCCCACCGTAAGAGAAGTAATGCTTCATGCTGATTTCTTTTATGCTGAGAACAAGAGATGGTTGGTTTTCATGGGAACAGTTCCTAACCCACACTATGTACACTCCGGTTGACATTTTGCAGTCACAATAGATTGTTATGTTGTCTCCATATTCGGCAGTCTTTTCCAGTAATAAAGAACTGCAGGTGAAACTGCAGGAAATAACTCCTAAAAAACAAATTCAATATTTAAATGAATAAAAATACCTGAACAAAACATTAAAACTTAATGTGAAATTATTCTTTAAATTATCACAATTTTATGTTTTGTTTAGGTTAAAAAGATGTAAAATTACCCAAGAAAACCAGAATCAAATGCTGTCCATCCATGGCTTATGTTGACCCAGAGTTAAATAGAGTCTCACAGGTTTTGTTGGTGGATGTTCTGACACAGACTTTTCCTTTAAAGGAGATGCAGCCGCTGATTGGCTGCTTAAATGGAAACGTTTGACTCTGTGGTTGTTACTTTGGTTGCAAACAGCAAAATGAAAAGTGAGATTTTTTTTCCTTCTGCTTTAGAAGACTTCACCAGGAAGCAGGTTTGAGCTTCAGAGTGAACTGAATACACATCTTTGGTCATGCAACCAGAGGCACAACGAAAATTACATGCAGACTACTTTGCACCATTGCTTTGTAGTTAGAATATAAATGTTTTCTCTTGATTTTTTTGAAAATGTGGTGTCTAAAACATAGAACAAGGGCAAGTTTGGCAGCTTAGTTTGATACAAAAGTTAAAAGTTTAATCCCAACGTCAAACTAAATTTATTTTGTCTGTCCGTCCATTTTCATCCGCTTATCCGGGATTGGGTCGCGGGGGCAGCAGCCTAAGCAGAGAGACCCAGACTTCCCTCTCCCCAGCCACTTGGGCCAGCTCATCTGGGG
>JARVJO010000227.1:28421055-28431170 GCA_031762555.1 Cynodonichthys magdalenae
ATGAGATAAACAGAATTATCCAAAAACTAAACTTGTCGACTTTTAATCTTGTGATCTGACAATGATTATTGATTAATATAAATATAAATGACAATGAATCATAATTGTCAAAGTCAATAATAAGAAACGTGTTTCATTGTATTTAGACTTTTATACATACACTGAAAAAATCAGAGGTGTTGGATTCACTGAACCATGTTATGTCAACTGGTTCTATTCAGCTGAGTTAAATTAATGTAGAGCAACTTTGTTGTGTTAAACAAAAATTGTTTGAGAAAAGAGTCTATGATTTTAGAGGACAATTTGTTTTCAAAAAGCCACTTGTGAAAGTTGATGCCAAACCCCGTGTTTCATTTAAAGGCATACTGCAGAACGGTACCTGTGAAGAAATGAAAAAATACAAAACAAAACAAAAAAAAAACAATAATTAAACGCATCTTTAAATTAGAGTGAATGAATACAAATCTGTCTGAGTGGAAAAGGAAGAGAACAGAAAGATAAAACTATTTAAAAAAAGCTTATTTTTTATGTGTTGTTTATTATGTTTGCTATTGCTGTGTTTGTTAATTTGGGAGTTTTATCAGTCTATTTTAATTATTATTATGGTTGTAAAGTTATTTTGTTTAGGAGAAATGAGGATATTTAAGGGGTGGGCATTTATGAGCTGTGGCTTCAGTCTTCACCCTCTGATTTAAATTATTCATTTATATTAGATTTTGCTAATCAGAACATTTGTTTTTGTATTTTATTTCCTTTTTATTATTAATTTTGACTTTGCTGTGTTTTCATTATAAAAAAAAATAACAAAAAATGTGAATCACTTTGTAGATGTTTAAGCAGGGATTATTTTATGAAACCTGTATTAAAATCTATCTGGTTTTCTTTCTAATTCATGGATTATCTTGATAAATAAAGTTGATTATATTTGTTACTGACAGTTTTAAACACATAGACTGTGTTTGATCAGGGAATGCTTGAATAAGGGGAGCAGTTTCAGCTTACACCGCACCCTATTATTTATAAAATTGAACTTTAGCAATTTCTGTAATGAGTAACATTGTTTATTTTGGTGAGTATCTCGAATCAAACTGACTTCCACAGTTTATTAGTCTTGAAAGTTGACCCACTGATTTAAATAAAATTTCTTCAGTGATTCATATTTAGCTTGTTCAAACAAATAAACACAAGCACGCACACAAACACAGGCAAGAACCTTTTCTCTCTGTCTTTGCTTTTGGCAGTGAGCATTGCCAAACAGACTGCAAAACAGGGATTTATAGAAAATACAAACCAGGAAAAACAAATCAAAGTAAAACTGTAAACCGTGACAACACTAACACTGAGAATATTTGTCCGTTGTTTTATCATTTATATCGTAGTTAAAAATAAAATAAAACAATTTCATATGTTATTATATAGTGCATTTCACATCATTGCAGGTCAGTGACTTATAAAAACTCAAGTCATTGTTTATTTTTCTTTCAATATGCTTTAAATCTATACATATACATGTTACGTTTTGAAATCAGTAGGCTATTTGATATGATTTTTCCATCTAAGACGGCCAAAACACAGACTCTTGGAAACGCTGCAAAACTGTGACCCTTCTTATATTAGTAGGTCAATGATTTTGTTGCATGTTTCTACCTCTTCATTCCTTCATTTATTTATTTTTTCTCTTGGAATGGCATGTTTCATAAGTGAAGTAACTATGGCTACAACATGTAGATGAAAAGATTGATACTGAGCATTTTTTCTTCCTTTTTTTCTTAGTATCTTTGTTTGATTGAGCTTATATTGAGTAAGAAGTCAGTATAAAACCTCATTATAAATCAGCCAACCACAGAAACAACCATTTCATAGGTTAATTATTTTGTAATGTCGCTACATAATTGTTTCCGTTTAAATTAACGTGAGTACTTTTTCATTCTCGGGAGAGGAAATTGACAAACTTTGGGGTCAAACTCTAACCTTCAAGTTCTTCACAATAATTATTCCACATTTTGATGTGTAAAGAAAGTTTTCTCCACTTTTCTTTTTTACTTTTTATTTTTTGGTAGTTTTTTCTTTTGCTGAAGCAGTCTGATGGACAAACCTGCACGTTTAGGTTCATTTTTGGTATGAAAAGGGTTGAATCACAAAAGTCTACTTTGTGCACACTGTAGCTAAAATAAAATACTCTTTTAGTGCTTGTACTTCAGAAGTTTTTTTTTAAAAAGAGTCATTGTTCTTGCAAGGTTTGTGCATTTTTTGTTTTTTTTTTGTTTTGAAATTTTTGCAGTTTCAATAGAGGCCTAAGGTAAAAGCTTCAAGGTGGAGGTTGGTCTGTGGATGAATTTTTAGCTCAAAAAGCAAAAGAAGATCTGCTTCATTTTACGGGACACTGAGGAAAACAGGTCTATCAGAATTTTGTGTGCATTGCTTAGCAGAGGTCTTGTTCCTACAGTTGAAACATTGACATTTTTGTAAAGATGTCCTGTATTAATGGTTTGTTTTGTGCAGTCTATTGCATTGTATGTATGTTTGGTTGATCAAACTTCACTTTCTTTTCTTTGTAAAAATAATGTTTGAGCATCACCACAAATACTTATGACAAAAACCCAGCTGCCAGAAGAAAAACTTTTACTATCGTTCATTCTCATTTCCTAAAAAAATTACTTCTGTCAGTCATTTCAGTTTTCCTTAATCTACAAGAAATAATGCTTCTTCCTTTGTGAAGAACATGCAGTTTTTTAAAAGCTGTATTTATTCCAAATCATGAACTTGTACTGGATGATCTGACTTGTTTTGTTGTCTAAATTTAACAGAAAAGAAGAAAGAAATGCTGTCTAAGAAAAAAGAGTTAACTGGGAACAACCAACATCTTTTGCAACATGTCATGCTGATTTATCCTCCTAAAAAAATAATATTTTCATGAATTTTCAAGAATTTTCATTGCATGCTCTGTCTTTATGGCCTCCACTTCTCCATTGATCCCTGATATTTATTCTTGGCAGTTGTCTGATTCATTCTTGTTTCTTTATTTAATGTTTAGCAGCAGATCATTTTTTTTCACTTCCAACAAAAAGTATTTTCCAAGAATCTTTGCCTGTTGAATTTCCCCATTTTTGTTTATTTACACAGACAATCAACCCATTTGATCACTGACTATTGCACTGAGAAGTCTGATATAAATAAATAAACAAATAAATAAAAAAATCCATACAAAAAGGATGTTCTGGTGTGCTATAAGTCTTTTATTAGCCTGTCATTCCTTAAAATAGAATTGGGGACAGGGCTGCCCCATCTGGGAAAATTATGCCAAGAATTTGCTAAAGACGCCACCTGGTTCATGATAAAGGAGCTGTTTTAAATATTTTAAGGTGCTTAGTACAGTGGCTGCATTATTATTCAACACCTGTGATGTATGCAGACATTTGAAATTAGTGACACTGTGTTAGCGCTTCAATGGGACTCAGAAAATAAATAATTTGCAGGACCACAACCATGAAGCATAAATCATTTCAAAGTAAAGTAACATCTGCAGAAAAAAATTGACAATGACGTGTATAACTGCACTCAATATTTGGAGAAAAAAGACAAAAAAAAAAGGGGTTTAAACCCACTCCTCCTCCCATGACGTCCCATCAAGGTCAATTTATGGCGCTTTATCATTTTGCCTCCAGAGCGCTGCACGCCTCATCTGGCAAACGCACATTTTAACAAAGGGGAGTCAGTCAGTCAGTGAGACACGTTCGGTCCCCATGGCCCGCCCCCTCAAAGAAGACTGAACAGCTCTGCAGCAACTACGTCACCGTGGAGCTGCAGACAAACTGCCCAAAATCATTCTCCGGTTGACTCCTACTTAGCTCCGTTCGCGCAGAGCCAATTTTGAACGAACATAGACACACATAAAAAAAGAGCACAGACCCTTGTGGTTGTAATGCATACAAGCACACACACACACCCCACACACACACGCAAACACTCGCTAATACGGCTTACACTCGCCGCATGCCAAAGCAGAGGTCACAGCCACTCGTGGTGAATGAATGCCAAACAGGCTAGAGCACACGAAGAGATGAGGGGAATCCAAACACATGCTCACGTCTCCTTTCGTTTCCACGCTCTCAGCGATTCTTTCTTCTCCCCGTTTTCCTCCCCAGGGCTGTTTGTCTGAGCGCTTCAGCCCTAAGTGACACTGCTTTTCAACCATTAGCCTTATTATTCTTTAAAAAAATTTTTAATTATGTTTTTAATCAGCACAAAGTTCACATTCATTGGCATACTTCTTTAAGCTCATGCCAATCACGCAGAGGTTAGCATTCAGCAGGTTAGCAGGCGATGGGTCACTTGTTCTCAATTACTGACCGATACAAGATAATCACACTTAGTGACATTTCAGAAAGAAGCCTAGACTTTAGCCCACACACAGTCGTGGTTCCTTGACCTAAAAGGAGATTAGATTGACTTGTCATGAATGCCTGGAGGCTTAACGTAACATTACCCTGAACCTTAAAGCTTAACACTCAAAGTAGCATTTACAATATGGAGAACTGTTTTTTTTTTTTAACTCTCACTGGAATGGGAATTATCTATAATGTTGTGGTAATGTGAATGCATTTAGGTCTACACAACATGCCTAATTATGACCCAAACACACATGTACACATCATGCACAATCACAAAAATTGAAGAAGTGGAGCAGGTTAAATGAAGCAAGGGAGACAAGGAGGGACGAGTTAAATGAAGGAGAGAAAAGAAGCTTTCCTCTTCACCTCAGTCTAATCTACTGCAAATGTATCCATAGTTAAATCTATCTGTAGCCAGATGGTCAGCAACACACACACACACACACATATTCAGGATGATGTCCAGAGGCTTTAATTTGCACAGGAAAGCAATCTGATTTACTAAATCTCAACACACCACATTATCCTTTAACAGTGAACTGGTGAAAAAAAAAAGTTTTTTTTTTCATAATAAAGTTTACGTATAAAAAGGAGAATGAAAAATATTAAAAGTATAGGAATGGAAGTAAAGAGAGGCCTGGCTGGAGAGGGAAAATATGGGACAGAGTAAGGCTTCTATTTTTTTTATACTTCTCCTTGTGTTGTTGCATCGTGTGACTGCTTCGACCCGCTGGCAAAAGGGTTCGTGTTCAATCACACTTCCCTCCGAGAAGGAAATTAGAGTGCTCTCTTTGGAGCTCCACGGCGTACAGATACACACACACTCACGCACTTCCCATACTTGCACAAACGCTTGCACTCGCACTGATACACACAGAAGAAACACATATTTCTGCAGACGGACCCTTATGAATCGGCACACATTGCATCTGTTTTCCCTTGACTAACCAGAGACCGCTGCCCGCTTACAGTAACTGGCTGGATGGATGCTTCGGGGCAAGTTTGACACGAATCCTGTCTGATGCCTGTTTTTGCACTCCGATAATTCAATTAGGTGGATGGCCCCTTGCACTGCTGCACACACCGAGCTAAAGTTGTGCCAAAACCCCAGGCCATTGGGTTATACTGAGAGGAGGGATACATTACATGATGTTACCTGCGTGTGCTGACAAGAAGAGACAAGGCGTGACCTGTGGAGCATTTTAGCCAGCTCAGTGGCAATATGACCAGGCCAACTCCACAGGAACACTGCCCACACACAGGACTAGGTAGAATATGTGTCAAACAAAAAAAGAGAGACTGAAAGGCGAAAACAGCCTATGTTCAGTCAGGATCACCAGTGCAAACTCTTCATTTTTATCTATCAATGGCTTAACCAAACAGTGCATTGTAGGCTTTTGCAAAGTCAAAGAAAAAAATATATAAAACATGACAAAAGTTGTTTAAAATGCCTCACTTCTGTAAATATCGTGCATGGTGTCAAACATCAAAAAAAAGGAAAGGTCAGTCTGCAAACAGCAAGAGTAGGATCTAATTAGATGTTGGCTTCAGATGAACTTATCTAAATCACACTGCAGCTCAGTGAAAACAACATATCGCCACAGAGACGACAAGTTGTCTAAGAAGAAGCAAATTGTATTCCTGGAATTTACCTCTTTTCAGCCACATGAAGTACAGCTCTAAGATTATATCAATGTCTAACTTATAGAAAAATGCAATCAAGTAAATTCTTCAGAATAGGCTGAATAGAGGAAATATTGATCAGTGGGAAGATATTTTTCTGAATCCATTTTGCACCAAGAGTCTAAATAAAAAAGCAATAAATGTTTCATATGGCAATATAAATCTACAAGATAAAATCTGTTCTCCTAACACAAAGCTCCAGAAGACATTATTACCACTTATCACAATGAAAGGCAGGCAATCTTGTATATAACTGACTGTGTCTGTGTGTTTGTTGCGTTAGAAATATATCTCATGATTCAGTGGACAGGCTTTATTAAAACTCTCAGAAATTAATTTGTGTACATATTTATCTGATTGACTTTCAGAGACACCATAATTCAACATAACCGCCAACCTACTGAGTGAACAAGGAGGATGTTAATCAAAGATGCAAAAAAAATGACCAAAGATAACCCCACAGGTTGGAGGTGGGCAACTTTTCTGTAGAGATTTAAGGCCTTCACATACTCGGGCGTACTTTACTCTGCGGAACTCAAGACGAACTCAATGCAGACTCGAGGTGGCTGTCCGCCGGACAGGTCTGCAGAGATCAGTTTTTTATGTCTGCATTCGCAGTCCGCTCAATAAACTGCCCGGCGAGTTCATATTGAACTGTTTTGGATGCGACACCAAACTGATAAATTTGAGAATCTGTGTCGTTTGTGGATGAAATGGAGTCAAAATTTGACGAGCGTCTCATGGAGGAGATTAGAAAACAGAGAAATTTATGATACTTCAATGAAGGAATCTAAAGACTTTCAGCAAGCAACACATTTGTGGGAGGGAATAGCTCAGATCCTGGGTAAGGTAAGTTCTTTTCTTTTGTTGTTTTAAAGCTAAAATGCAATTTTTCTCTTCCTCCTCATCTTTGACACCACGACTGAAATTGCAAGAAATTGTCAGGCGGGTAGTACGCTCAAGTATGAAGTCTCAAACATCCGCGTACAATATGCGTGGAGTCCTTGCAGCTCACGGATTGCACACAGTGCGCACGAGTATGTGGGAGCCTGAAGTTGCACAGAGCTGGGTTTCATGGAGGAGGGGCCAACAAAAAAACATCAAAGCACCGCTCCACTCTAGCTTCCAGACCGGTCCATTCTAGTTTAATAGCGGGGTTTACGAATGTATAGCAACAGAGAAACTTCTTTATTTACAAATTAATTAAAAGATGTCAACCCAGCCTTACATTTTGGAACCAGAGTCTGACCCAGAGTGAGAGCAGAATGAAGACAACAAAACTGCAATTGGTAAACCCAGACCTTATTTGGCAGTTCTGTCGCAAATACTGTGATGTAATAGTTCAGAAAACATCATAAAAATTAGAGAAACCTGAACAGGTTGAAAAGTTCGATCCAAACAGAATATAAAGAAGTCTACTTAGCACCGGAAAATACTAAATTTATAGTTTCTGCACTCCTAGAGACTGCAAGTACACAACAAAATGTATTTAAAATAAATTGACAAACTCATAAAAAAGTGGATTTGTCACAATATGTCCCCTTTAAACAATCTTATATTTACATGTGTTAAAGCTGGCAAACAAAAGAGTAGCATCAGCAAAAAGATTTGATACCCTCAAATACGAAACTGTCCACTCAAACAGACGCATTGCTCACACACCCATCAAAAACACAATCACACACACACACATGCAGACAAGTATGACATATGCTCAGCTCTCCTTAAAGAGAGAAACACAGAGCGCTCACTCACCCATAAAACTTCCCCCCTGTGTCTCAGTCACAAACTCCTTGCATTCTCTCCATTTCTTCTACTTCAGTGATCTGCTAATGTCGTTCTTGACATGACACCCAAGTGTTTTTTTTTTGTTTTTTTGTTTTTTTTTTAAACACATCAAACAGGCTGAGGAGCACTGGAGTCCTAACTGGGACAAGCAGAGGGCTGGCACAAATGTCTCTGATCCTTGAAACTTTCATGTATGTCTGCTCGCTGTTGTGTGTGGCATTGTTAAAAGGGAGCGATGTTGTTGGAGGGGAGATCGTGCCTCTGAAAGCAGAATTTACTCAGGAAACATTTGTTCCGGGAGGAGATGAGTAAGGGGATGAGTTGTCTTTTTTTTTCTTTTTTTTTTTTTTTTGCAACAAAGACACACGAACACAAAGACAGGGGCACTCAAAACAGCACAAACTAATGGGTCACACACACATGCACGAGCACTGTTGCATACATTCACTCCTCTTGAGGCAAAGAGAGAGGAGATGAGTTGATGGAGGTTTCCAGGTAGTGGTTGATGTTAAGGATGTTTTATTTTTAGGGGTTCAAAGGACACAGGAAGCTTATCGGACTATTTCCACTGATAAAAAAAGCTCCACAAGACACATGAAAAATAGATAAATAGAAAGCCCATCTTTTAGCACAGACTAAATATGAAAAAAAACATAAAAACAAGGCAGAAATGACTGGAGACAGGTTATTTATTCTTCCTCTGAGTGGTTTCACTATGACCCCCCTTGAGGCATTTTGGCATTAAATTTATTTGAAGCCACACACACATGCAGTTCATGAGTTCAGCCCCTTTGACGTGTGAACTGATCATGTATGGTGTTCTTAGCAAGGTCAGACATGGACAGTGTGAGCCTGCAGCCCTTATTTCAGCAGGTTACTCCCTGTGAGATTAGAGCGAGACATGTTAGGACATATACGTCTTGCAAAGCCCAAATATGAAAGTGAGAAAAGAGCCAACTTGTGAGAGAGGCACGGCTAAATTAGTTAGGGAGAGACTAGGAGGGTGTGTACTATCTAAACATAACAGACAGTAACTAATTCAAAGGTTCAACAGCCCCCCAACAGAATCATTTCAAGCTTTTTCTTCTTGTACCAAATGCTTTGAACTCTGAGAGAAGAGAGTGTTCTTTAAATCAGAAATCTTCCTGCAGGCTGTTCCTCGGTGCACAAATCGAGAAAACATTTCTCGCCCGCATTTGTTGACAAAGCTTTTGGGACAGTGAGCACAAGGGAATGATGGGAACCTAGTCTTCAGTCACTTCTTTGTTTTTTTAATAAGCTGAGAGTGAATTTAGGCATAAATTTAAGATATCTCCGAAACTGAGATTTTACATGAAAATAAAAAATGCATTCCTTTTTTAAAATTCAGCTCTTTTGTACAATTCTTACAAATAATACCAGTGCAATAGGGATACAATATGTGATGTGCAGGAACACTGAGGAAACATTCTAATCCAAAACAACTGTATTATTGCACTACTTCTAATGGCAAAATGTGATATCAGTAAATATTCACTGGACGTACATCTGTAACTGAATAACTTTTGAAGTTAGCCCCATTCAAGATGGCCACCACTGCTAAACCTCAATAGATTACATATGAATTGCAAGAACTCATCGAATTAAACAATCTTTGAGGAACACGTTAGTGTAGCAGTAGGTGAGAGCGATTTCCTTCACAAACTGGTCATGCAACATTTTTTAAATTTAATTATTATTATTATTTTAATTTTGCAACTAAATATGTGAATCAACTGAGCCTGGGCAACATGTTTTATGACCTACTGGACAGATTGTAATAAAACCAGAAATCAATCTTTAGATGCAGACTTGCCATCACTGTTACCTGAACTTAAGAAACACAAAATGGCTATAATACTGCCAACTTTACAAAAATTGTGCATAATTTTGATTTGTTATTTGAATTGCCTGAGTATTGTCCTTAACAAATGTTTTAAACAACATACAAGGTGCAATATTTTTGCTCCAAACTTTGGCGTCAGCAGCTTCGGTCAACACCATCTGTCGGATTTCTCCAAAACCAAACAAAATTAACAATTTAATAAAACTCTTCATATGAATATCTACAAGTGATAACATTTGAAGTCAATCAAATTCAAAATGGCTTTCACTACAAATCACATGTACATATCTAACAGTAGCTGATATTCTCGACACCCTCTTTGAGCATTATCACATCTAAAAAAAAACAACAACTTCACAACATCAAATACGATTGTGCATAACATATAT
>JARVJO010000227.1:28436102-28461964 GCA_031762555.1 Cynodonichthys magdalenae
TATTATTTAAATTTGTTAATTGTCTGAAATAAAAAAGTCATTCATTCATTCATTCATTCATTCATTCATTCATTCATATTATATATATATTATATATTTATCAGGTCCTTCTCAGCATATTATGATCTTAGTTTAAAATTTGGACATGAAAGGCAATGGCTGAAATGTATTATTTAAAGAATGCTAGGCTTTCAATATTAAACCTGTTTTGCTGTCATAAAGTCACTTTTATCCTCAGGTTTATGATAATAATCAAACACAGCCGCAGATAGTTGTTTTGCTTTGCTTTTTAATTTTAACATGAATCAATGTGTTTGTGTTTGCTTTCTCCTGCTAAATGAATTGTAAAATTAAAAAAATGCTTTGTTCTTAGAGGATTTTAGGAGCTTGTTTTGAGTCTTAGAGCAGGGCAGTAGATTGAAAAGAGGAAACAAATGTGACACAAAGGCAATTAAACAGATTAGTTGCACAATCTTCGCAAGAAAGTCGAGCTCAAAAATCACAGACCTGGGGCCTCATTTATCAAACTATGTGTAAGTGGAGCTCTAAATCTGTGCGTAAAAACCAGCAGTGCGCGCAAGAAAATTAGTCTTTATCACATGTGGATGCACACAGCTGTTCTCTGTCAGCAATCATAAATCCCAAACCGCCACAAACTATGGCTGTGCTCGAACACGGCAAGTTGAATTCATATGAGGCCAAAGTTCTGGATGAACTATACATGGTTAGCTACTTCACGTTTAAAGCTTTTGACAGCACACTTGTTGGCACCAATATGGAGCGAGAAAAGAAAGGTAAAGTAATAAAAACCTTGGTGTTAAAATGGAGCTACAGATTAAGGAATTAGCAATAAACAATGGAATAATTTGAGACTGTTACATGTCTACATGTGAAATGTATTTATTTACAGTTTATATTCTTCATTTATTCATATCTTCAGTGTTTCCTAATTTTCAAATCTTGCATGTAATTTTCTAAGAATAATTTTATGTTTTTAGCTATGAGTTTAAATGGACACACTATTTAAAGAAAAGTTTAGATTGAGTAGAATTATTGGATATATTAACTTTGTGTAATCGACTCCAGAACATGAGGATTAACACTTGATGTGGTCTTTACTTATCTGAACAAACTTCTGGTCAATGTGCCGAAACAATTCATGTTGCATATGATCTTCGACTTTCTTCTAAAAGTATTTTACATGTTCTCATTGTTGGCTGCAAACCTTGGTCTTGCTTGAAGGGGTTAAATTGACCTCTTTCTTGCTAAATGTACTCTCAGTCCTTATAATTGTTAACATGGCATGGTAATCCCGTCAGCAGTGATGTACAAACAACTTCTAGTTCATTGCTGACTTGTGTGCACCTGGTTCCTGAAAATGTTGTTTATGCTCAAAACCCCCAAAACCAATTAAATTCTATGAATAGTAATGGGGACCTCGGTGCATTCTTAATACACATCAGCAAACCTCACCAAGACCCTGCGAAGTTCATCCACAATTTTTAATTTCGTAACAAGGTTGTCGTTCAGTATGAAGGGGTCCTTACTAAAATAGTCCCCTCGCTGAAATAATTAAATGTGTGTAATTTAATTAAACTTATTCAACATATTAGGTGGTGCCAGCAGAAGTGGCATTGATAACTATTGTCCAGCCAGCACCACACACTGCCAGTCAACAACACTTACTTGCAAATTCTTAACAATAGTCACCATAAGTCCCAATGAAGACTTAGACAGAGGTTGTTATGGTTTGTGTGTCATCTAATGCGTGTTAGCACTTTAATCTGATCTGATTACTTGTGATCTTCGCCTGTGGGGCCTCTGCGACTTGTGGCATAAAAAAACACTACGTGTCACTACATTTTAAATCTTTGTCTTCTGCTCTGCTAATTGGTTAGAGCCAAAGGCCCAACTACAAGACAAATGCAGCACAACCAGGCCCGCAGAGACTTCAGTGTGTGTCTTTGTGTGTGTGCAGTAGTAGTAGAAGGGCAACTGTTTAGGTATTCAGGAATGGATGTGTATGGGTGGATGTGTTCCCTTAGAGAAAGATGCTAAATTTTTATTAAACAAAACATATGCATAGTTTTATGTACAAGTGAATGAGTCCTAATGTCAGTGTGGTTTTAGGCCAATATCTGTCAAATTCTTTTATGGAGTAGAATTTATTTCTGTGTTTATAAATGATCAAGCTATTAAAACTGAATCTGATGGTGGCATTTGGTTGGTTTCTGCAAGACTTTCTCTATTTGGCCCTTGGTCAAACTTATCTAGTCTGCAACACTCGACAGCCCACTTGAGTTGGACAAGGTCAAACCTCCTCAGTGGTGTCCAAACAACAATTTATACTTTAAACGGTCCCCTCTGTAAATCCTGTATTGTCTGCCTGGCAGCCATCTTGTGCCCCGAGCTGCCAGTGCCTCGCTGACAGATTCAATGGCTGCCTGGCTGCGGGTCATGCCTAAACACATTGGGCTGTATCTTGTCAGGAACCTGATGGCTCTACACTAGGGTGGCTTATCTCACAGACAGCCATGCTGATGGTATTGCAGCAGGTAAAAGAGTCAGAGTAAAGTGAAAGAGAAGGCAGAGGAGAGTCAAGAGGCCATGGAATTGGGCAATGGAGAAAAGGGGGGCGGGGGTGGAGGACATAAGAATTTGAAGATGAAGGGGGAGGGATTCAAGTTTGAAAAAGATAGCAAAGCTGAAGGAGAGATGAGGCAGAGAGGGGAAAATGGGTGACTAAATAAAGGGAAGAATTTGAAAGGGAGTGGATAAGGTGAAGTGAACAGTAGGAGGGAAAGATGTGAGAAGCAATAAAATGGGAGAAAGTCAGAGGGAAGGCTCTGGATAACTCTATAGGAATAATACAAGAAAAAAAGAGGCAAAAGGTTGACATATTAGGATAACAATGTCACTTCTTAGAGCCAAATTAGAAAAGATACAAGTAAAAGGGACAAAGAACTGCTGATGACTCTGAAACTGCAAAAACAAAACAAAAAACAAACAAACAAAAAAAACAAACAAAAAAAACACCATAAGATGGAAGCAGAGAGGAAATGCAGATAAGAATGTAGAGAAAAGACGAGCTGATAAATCTCCTTCGGGTCCTCTGATTGAAAGGACTGACGGGGGGGAGGCAGCTGAATAAGCTAAACAGAGGTGAAAACAGGTTACCCACGTATGCTTTCAGGTATCAGAGATACAAGACTGATAAGGATAAAAGATACCCATAGGTCAGATTGCAGTGGTTGTCTCCGAGCTGGATGCTCATTTCACTTTTGTTCTTTCCATTTGAAGACAGTTTTGCATTTTTTAAGAGCTGCATTTTAGCTTTATGTATACGAACACTGAGTGGGTATGTGTGAGCACCTGAAAAAAACAAATGCATTACAATCGAGCAGTCACTGGATGGCACAATCATTAAAGCCAAGACATAAAAAAACTTTTAGGCTGGTGTGCAGAGCACAGTTTTGTGTATCCATAAAAAACAAACACAACTGCAAAGATATCACAGGTGACCTTTTGAAGCTGCATGCTTTGATTTTAATATCTTTCTGCCATACCTTTCCTGCCCCTTCTCCCCTCCTTGTCGTTCACTTCTCTTCTATAATAGAGCCAATTACCTCTCATCTTCTCATCTTATCTAGTGCCCCCTCCTCCAGTCCTGCCTCTTTTTCTATTCCACTTTTTTTTTGTATTTTTCTTAGCAGATCCCTTTTCTTCAACCCCACCCAATAACTGTCAAGCCCTCTTTTGTCTAAAAAAATGATGTCGATTTCCTTAAAAGCTGACGGAGAGGTTCTGATGGTGATTTGGCAGCGTGTCATTGCAAGTAATGGCGTTTGGAATTCCTAGCTTCATTGGACTACATTATAAAATGTTTGATCTATACTACCCCTTTTTAGCACTCCTCTTCTTCTTCTTTTTTTCCCCCACCATGGAGATTTCTGACAGGCGTAGAAATGAAAAGGAAGACTCTAAGAGACTTTTCAATCTTTCCTAAAAGGAAACTGGAGCACCGGGGTGGCTGGGCTGGTGGGAAAGGACAGAATCTCATATATTTCAGGGGGGGTTTCGTGATAGAATGTAGGTTTAATATTTCGGCTCTTTCAGTAAGGTATTATAGCTTGGACTGCATAAGAGTTTCGAGGCAGCTTTCTCTGAGAGGAAGATATCCCTCTCTAAAACAGTGAATACATTTAGAACAGAGTCTTATTCTTGTGTTGAAGTGGGGTTTGAATGTTTTCCATGGAATGTCCTCCGTACCAAGATGATTACTGTGCTTCCTTGAAGACAAAAAGAAAAAAAACACAGCCTACAGAGCAGTTGTGAGCATTGTGTTGTAACTAAATCCACTGATTGTCGAGGTTTTGTGCCAGCAAGCCAAGGAATGGTTGGATAAAAGTTTGATTTAGAGGGATGGGTGGAAAAGAAGAGGAGCTATCAGATGTGTTAAGTTATCATGCGGTAATGAATGTGTGCCATCTGTCTCCGCACCTCTATTAAAAACTCCTTCAACGAAACCACAATTACATTGCATTCACGCACGCTCTCTCTCCTGGCAAGTCTAATTGCTGCGTGGGCAGCCACCTTTGACATCCTCAATCAAAGGACCTTCACACATATGCACTGGCTAACACACACGCCCATGTCCACACGAAGCACACGCAAAACCTGAAGTAACGAAATGAGAATGTTTATTTTCATATACAGCAAAATCCCCGCTCTGTAAGGTTGTGTGAAAGTGTGCAGAGGCAATCATCTACAGTGTGTTTGTGGAGCTATGAGTGTTGGCTCTAGCTAATGAAGTTAGGAAAAAAAAAAGAATTGAGAAAGTGTGGGCGGATGTCTTGCTAGCAAACTTAATAAACATCACATGCACTTTTAATTAACTACATTCTCCTGTGACGACAAGGTACTAACAAGACCATCGACACTCAATCATGCCCGCAGAAGGGTGTTCAAACATGCGCACGTGTGTGTATGTGTACTTTGTGGGTGCAGGGATGTGTGTCTGCGGGGGAGTGCGTGTGCGAATGTGCCCCTGCGTTGATGCGCGGCACCTCCTCCTCTTCATGCTTTGTGCCAGTGTGTCAAAAATTAGTGGAGACTCATAATTGCATGAAAACTAATTTCATCTCTGAAAACCCCATTTAATGGTAGCAATTTTATTGCCTTATCCTCTGTGGCTATAAATTATGTGAATTACTGTTCTTTTTACTCATAAGTAGATAAAGAATTAAGCCTCTCTGTGGATGATAGATACAGCTTGAACAATAGTTTCTTGTACTGCATTATATCCCATCTCCTGTACAAAAATGGACTCTAAAAAGCAACTTTCCCTAACAGTTTATGGGTAAACGTACAGACTTGTTCATCTTTGACACTGATGCAATTTCACTTTGTGACAACAATATAGCATCCTTAATTTTGAGTTATCTTATATAAAGAGCCATGGCTGCTCTTTAAAAATGTCTTATCTAGTGTTCACACTCAATAATTACACACACAAAAAACAATACATGAAAGCTTCAGCTTGACAAAAGAACTTTGACTCTCAACACTTTTTAGTCTAAGATATCACAAACAGTTTAGCTGTTGACACAACTAGAAACAAAGATAATAAATTAAATCTATTTCAAGATATTATAGCAAGGTATAGCATAATGCTGAAAGGACTGTAAAGGCATGGCAACATGGGTTGTTGATTATTTATTTTTAATTTGTCAGATCTTCCACTCTTTGTTCAAACATCAGCTTTAATCTTTGAATTACAGTTGATGTGGCAGATACAGACCACTTTGTGATTCTAATTAATATTTATTTGTATCCTAATGCTCTCAGACTAATTATTGCATTACCTAAGTTTTGTTTATTTTTTCACATAGAAAGAATAAGGCTCTCAGGTCTTTTCTTTTACAAACTGTTCTGTTCAGTTGGCATTTTGTTGGAGAAAGATGTTCAGCCACATTTGAATTGCCACAAGATGATATCTTGCCTGCAGCTGACTGACATCCAGCTGCCTGTGCTTATTTATATGTGTCTGGGAAAGAGAATTATCTGAAAAATCAAAGTCATAAAGAAACAAAGCAACTTGATGCAGTCAAGTCATGTTCAATGGGTTTGATTAACTTACAATTGTGCATAATATGAGTTGATTTTATGGCATTAGAATACACAGAGCCCAGTGAAGTGTAAGTGCTGTATAATGAAGCTAGCATTTCCTGGAGGAACATATATTGCCTGAAAGCTCAAATATATATATATACATATACACATACATATATATATATATATATATATATTAGGGGTGCAAAATAATATATTCACTATTTTTTCAATACAAAGGAGAAAAAAAATACCATTCCGTTCTTAAGTTGTAATTTATTAAAATAATTATGAACACTTGTTTAACCTCAAAAGTACAGTTTTTAAATGAAATGTCGCTGAAACAGCAAGTTTCTCAGTGCATCTGTTCTCGACAGTGCAGCCTAGGTGGAGTAGTTGAATGCAGATCCACTGAGCGTTCAACACAGAGCATCTTCAGAAGACAAGTTGATAAAACAAATTTTAAAAATCGGTATTGTTCGATACAAGTTGAACCGTTTGACACAGACACATGTATTGAAGTGTTGAATTTACTTAACCAAAGCATCTCAACTGCTTCCACTAAACCAAGTTGAGTAAATGTAAAGCAGTTTACACATTTTCTTTAAAATAACGTGCAAATTGCTAAATTTGCCCAACTCGGTTTAGTGGAACCAGTTGACATAACTTGGTTAAGTAATTTTAACCCATAGCTTTTTAGAGTGAATAAGCAACTCCTGTCATGATGAGTTCCAGTCATACTCAAATGTGTAGTTTGTAACAAAATCTGCAATTTGAAAGTAAGTACATAAAAGTGTCAGTTTTAGTTTTTGAAATTAACAAAATAAACATGAAATTCTGATAAAAAAAATACTTGGTAAAATTACAGATCCTCAAAAATTTTTTTCAAATACTGTAACAAAGTGAATATACTTTGTTAATATACAACTCTGCTAAAACGTTTATAAATAGTAATAGGTGATCTCTGCTGGCCAATTTACATCTGCTTGCTCTGTTCTCACTTCATACACTCACAATTTTTATTTACTTTGGTTGAATTCCAAAAAAAGGATGCCGTGTTTCATATAATTTCCTGTTTTTTGTTAAAACACAAAATCATTGAAAAGTCAGAATTGTTCTGAGCTTCATGCTTTATCTGAATAAAATCCTGTACAACAGAATCTGACGAAACCCCATACTCATAAAAAAGAAGATTATTTGCTGTCTTTTCAGCAATAGCTCTATGTACCATAGTCAGAGAGGAAAGTTAGTTGTGGCAGAAGGTTTTTCAGTAAATTGGTGTTTCATTCCTCAGCTTTTCTCTGTTGCCTGCAGGTCCAGTACTGAATTAACTCCATGACTTGTCTCCTGTGGAGTCCATACTGGATGTAATGTTCAATTGGCATCATTTTTTAAACATGTTATTTTGTTGGTTAAGGCACAGGTCTTTAATTAATATATTTAGGTTTAAATAGAGAGATATGGGCTTTTTATCTCTAACAGGTTGCCAAAATGGGAGTATCATTAAATATGCTTATTTTAAATGCAATGGAGAGCAATTATGATAACAATAGCAAATTTTATGTGGATCAATACAAAAAATTTATAAGCAAAACCCAGTCTTGAATGTGGATAGTATAGTTAAATGTAAGTAAATCTCTGATTGTGTTAAAGAAATAACATTAATAAATCTACTTTCTAACATGTTTGACTGAGTTGTGTTGAAAGTTTAAAAGCTGGAGCATTAAAATAAATTCTACATATTCCTGGTGACTGTGGATACAATGATTAATGGTGGTTTCATTTAACTTTGATGTTGAAGTTAGAGCATGAATTCACATGGCTGAGCTTTTTATTGAGTTAACTGAAATTTTGTGCTCTGTGCACTGGTCATATCGGAAGCACAAGTGGTCCAAATCCGTAGAACGGCACCATTTTTTTTTTCTTAAACAGTGACCGAAGTAGTAGTCGAGTAAAGCCACAGTGCTGCTGCTGCTGCAGATGCAGCATCACTGATTTAACAACATGTGCAGCCACAGTCTGTGCATCAGCCACATCCTCAGCCACAAATCCAACCACAACAGTGACGAAGAACATTTGCAGCTGTGTTCTGAGTCAGTATGTTCACACGCTTGAAGCCCAGCCTTTTGACAGGACTAATGAACAGTAAAAGTAATGATATAGTGCTTTTAGTTGCTTCCTTTCTAAAGGCAGAGCTGAACTGTCAAAGATTTTTATATTTTTTAGCTGACCAAGCATAATTTCTTTACATGAATCAATGTGAATGCACAATAAAAAGTGTCTTTTTTGCTCAGTAGCTTGTATTTTTGTATAAACATTGGCAATAGATTTTTTTCTTTTTTGACATAATGAACAATCACACTATTATAGCCTTCTGCTATTTTTGTTTGCATACTGTTTATCATCCTATGAAAGTAATGTTAATGCCACACAAAATTCAACACATCTCTTGAAAAAATGCACGAGATCAAACTAACAATTTTTTAAGGTTTGGGTAAAACACACACACACACATATATATATATATATCTGATATCTGTCTTTTCTCAGCATATGATGATTTTGGTATAAAATTGTGGGATGAAAGGTGGCAGGTAACTTTTATTTCTTCAAGGAATCTTTAATTACTGGGTTCAGTTTTCAGGTATAAGGCTCCACAGAGTCACTGCAGGTCAACAGCACTTGCAACATGAAAACTGAATGAACCATAATCTAATCTGAAGTGAAGTGTCATATATAATGGTCTAATACTGCATCCCTTACTAATTTGGACATGTTGACAAGTGGTGTTAATGATGAAACAAAAAATTGTGACAGCAAATAGCAGTTTCTGTGGCAACAGCACTAATGACCAACTTGTTTTCTGGACTAAATAACTGTATAACAAGCTTGTTTGTAAGAATTGTTTCACTCATACACAAAGAAAGAAACTGTTCTGAAGTTATCCTTTGGTTTAATTTATTTATTTTTTTTAGAAACAAGATTTTACCACAAAGAACACAGTGAGAATGCATGTGTGTGACTTCCCACACAACCTGAGTCTTTGAATTTGTCACGACACCCTCTTACTCTGAGAGAAAATTATCATGGGAAAATGCTCCATTAGAACAAAGAACAAAAAGAACACTGATAAAAAACAAAACAAAACAACAACGTGCCTTTTCAGACAAACAAAACTCTGCATGTTTCAAAGATTGGGACTTGTCTGTGATTCATTCTTGTTTTTGTATTTATCCTAAATACAAACATTTACTGCAGATCCACAACACTTCAGATCCACGTATTTCCCTGCGGACACAGAAATCTGGGTGTTCACACTTTGATTGTAAAAGTCTGGGATGTGGGCAAGCATCTCTTTGCCAAATATGTTCAACTGGCTGTTAACTCATAATGCCTGCTGGGCCTTGTTTAATATGAAAAAAATGTGTTGTTTTGACAGTTTTAAGCAATAAATCAAAAGTGTTTTGTTGCAATTTTGTCTAAAATTTTGAAAAATACCAAACACTTCTAGCACTACTTTAATAACTTCACTGATGCTTTGTATGTTTTAGATTTTGGACATAATTTGTCATTTAGATTTTCAAATTGCACTGTTAGCAATAAAAAAATAGGATTAGAGAATTGTGTTGTAATAAAACAAGTTGTTTTGTGGCAACAAAAGGTTTTTTTATGGGATTGCCACAGTAACTGTAATCTGTTAATGGGATCAGGAATATTTCTTGGACATATAAATTCTGAGAAGTTTTATTGTGGAGGCAGAGAGGAGCAGTGGTTAGGGCTGTCATCTCTAAAATAAAGTTGCAGGTTCAATTTCTGGCTGTTCTGTGTTTTCCCCATGCATTTTTCTATTTTTGTATAAAATTCAGAATCACATTGAAAGAAGTTAACCTCCCCAATTCAATTTAAACCTTCCTCATCCTGTTAAAAATCTAAAACTGCAAGTCTAACAGTAGACCTAAATAAACTCTAGAAAAGACTAGAATAATACTATAGCTTTATATAGCGTTGAATTTGTTTTAAACATGTTTAAAAATGGACTTATTTATCTACCAAGGACAAAAAGATGTAAAAAGAAAACAAACAAACAAAAAGAACAAACTAAAAGCTCTTCAGTTTATTGCCATAATCATTTTTGATGTAGTGCATTAAACATTGTCAGTAACGCTGATATGGTCAGTAAACAAGCCAGTTGAAGCATTAATTAGCATGTATTATAGTGTGAATGCACTTGTCTCCACAAGCAGTCACAAAGTGCACACACTAGTTTTAGGAAGTCAATTATTCTGAAAAACGATATGCAAATGACTTTAACCAGATGCTTCAAATTGTAGTGAGATTATTAATGCAATGGACTTTTAACCTCTTTTAAGGCACTGCATTCATTTGTTAATGTACAGTGAGTTACCACATGCTGAGAAAATGTTTCCGTTCAGAGTTCTGTGGGAGTCTGTGGCTTCTTTGGTCACATGGTTTGTGGACTGCCTGCAGGGGTTGATGTTTCGATCCCTCGTTGCCTCTGCTTGCTGAGGTGTTAGTTTGTGCACTATTTCTGGTACTGACAAAATTTGCTCAAAAGTTAAAGCAGTAAGTTCCAGCTGAAACTTTTTGTACTTTAAGAAAAATGTACACCATGTCAGCACTGTAACATGTTCAATAAGCTTTCTCAGTTTAACTGGGTTTAACTCTGTGTTAAACTGGGACTCATGCAATAACATGCTGACTTTCATGTTGACGGGTGATTGTGAACTTGCATGTCAGTGTGTGTTTGTTTGTGTATCTATCAGCAAAAAGACTTGAAGATGCAAAGTAGGATGCATTTCTTCAAAATACACCGAAGTAATTCCGATTTTGTTCAAAATCAAATAAACCGATTCCATTCCAACAGAATAGAAACTGAAACTTTATTGAGTTTTTATTTAAGTTGTACTATCTTTAAGGGTTTAAAATGTGTGTTTGTGCTTTCATTTTACGCAAACATCTGAGCCTACAAGAGTGTTTTAACCACTCTCCACAGTTAACCTGGGGAAAGATGAGATGAGAGTTGTAGACTCAGAGTGGTGGAGAGCGTAACATCCATGTACAGATTTAATAAAACAAGGTGATGCCCTAAGAGAAAGCTGCAGAAGTAGATTTACTTGTAAAATTGGGTTTTTGAAAGTAAACCAATTCCACTTGTATGAAAAACCTAGCATTTTCAAGGAATTATTTTTGCCTGCTGTTTGGATTTTATGTTGAGAAATGACAAACTTAAAACTGTTTTGGTCAAACCTTGAAATAATGTTGTTTTCACTGTGATACAATATCCGAAGATGATTTCAGACTGTGTTGTGAACAACCCTCAGCTGCTGTCCCATCATTATTTAGCTCAATGTCTGTAAAATTGTTATAGACATTTGCATATTGGTTAATAATGATTAGTTGTGAAATGGATTGGCTATCAAAGATAATCACTTTAATATGTTTATTTAATGATGACTTTCTTCATGAAATTCTAAATAAAAATCTTGCACATTATTTTAGCCATTAGAATAAGTGTTTGTGGATCAGTCTCACCTACAATCACACCAAATTATTTATGTTGGGACTTTATTTAGCGAACCAATTGCGTATTCAGTTCATATTCCCTGCAACTTTGCAGAACTTGACTCCAGTAAAAGGGGTATTAACTTGTTACCTGGAGTTTTGTTGGCAGCAGGCAGATTTTATCTGTTGTTCCTGCCAGAATATTGGCCAACAGTGAAGCTGGAGGCATCTTTGCCTTGCATACAAACATGGCCGCCACTCCTCAGCTTGTCTCATGTGCTCAGCTGTCTGAAATTGATACTCGTCGCAGTGTCAACACACACAAACTGCCTCGTCCAAGTCATCTGGCCCCTTTTGTCTGTGAAATGTTTGCGTGAGCAGAAAACAGGCATTTCAGTCCTTGAGGTGCTCCAAATGTAACAAACCGAAATAATGTGTGAACACTAAAATATCTGAACCAAACACAGCTGGTAAACGCACTGAATAAATCTGTTTCCCTGCAACAAAACGTCCATTGTCTGGTGTTTGAACAAGCCAGTTGTCTCTCTCTCGTTTTTTTTTGGGCGTTTTGTATGTGCACCTCTGTTTGTGTCAGTTTTATTTGCTGTGTGATGGCCCGCAACAAAAAAATGACATTTTGTACTAATTCAATCTTCCCCGAGCTGACGGCAACAATACAAGCACATTTACCTATCGGCACCAACATTTTGACTGCACAAACACTAAATGTCTGACTTTTGATGAGTTTGACAGAGGGTAAATGAGACAGCGTTTCTGCTCACTCAGACAATACCAGTCCCTTTCAACTCCGCAGCAAAGACTATCTCAGCAATCACCTTGAGATGGAGCCTGTAGATAAAAACCAGATTAGATGGGCATGGAGATGTGAGAGATAAAGTCTTTAACGGACAGCAAAAGACGTAATTAGCTCAATGAAGATTTTTGCCGTCTGGCTGAGTCAGCCGCAGTGTCATCAACTTTTTGTGTCGATGGAGAGAAAGCAGGAAGTAGTAGTGAGAGGCGTACCATCTATCAGTGTATGAAGGGTGCATGTTAATTCATAGTAAAACTATCTATTTTAGACTGCCAAGTTTCTTTGGCCTTAGATTTTTTTTTATAAAAACTATATAGACTGTGGCCCCTTGCTTCAAATTATATATTAAAGATTTGACACTAGGCTGAAAAGGTGATGTTTTTAAAGAATTATTTTCAGGTACACTCATAGTTGTTTTTGAGAATGTCAGTGATTGACAGTAGTTAGAGCGTAGGTGTGGAAATGTGGACAAAATTAAAAAGTTCCCATGAAAGAACAATGACACAGCAACTACAACTAAACCAAACTAAGACTCTGTTTACAGTGATGGATTACCAAGCACAAGCAATTTTCAGGTCTGTAGAAACTGTTTTTCAAAGGCTGTAAAATAAATGCCATTAATTTTTTTTCTCCCCTTTTCCTCCGACACAAACAAAAAAGGAAAAAAAAACCCTTGATATCTTAACTACACACCAACAGGAATAGGTAGAAAGAAAATGAGCCACACAGTAATTGACAGAAGCTCACATAAACATGCTTTTGAGCTTGGGTTGAAAGTGTGGAAATTAGCATATTCAGAAAAGGGTTTTTACAAGTCCAGTAAGCTCTGCTCTTACACTTACACCTGCTATTTTTTTTCATGAAACAGAACAGTGTGCATATTTTATAACAAAGGTATGCACAAGGCAATTTCCTTACACTGAGTTCAGAAGGAATAAAAATCACAAGCAGAGAAAGAAGTGTAGCAAACTTGCAAAGCAGCTGGTTATTGCACACTCACGACAGCGCAATCAAAAGGGAATCTGCCACAGCAGTCGTCAAGCTATGCACTTATGGTTGATCTATGGTGAGTTTTGATCATTGGATGTCCTGAAAAGGCAGGTTTAGGTACGACATCTGTGATTGAAAGGCAAATATGTCTGATGTAACAAAGCGAGTATTGATGTTGTTTTTATGAATCACTTACTTCATAACTTCTATTGCTTTGCTTAAAAAAAAGTAAGCAAACAACATTTCATCAGGCAGTTTTCTACTTTTCCTGAACTGCTTCATCAAAGGGATAATTCCGAACTTTTGAAATATTGTTCTGTAGAAGGTTGTGAACAGTTCTTTTCTTACCTGCTGTAAATACTTTTTTGAAAAGCTTTAGCTTGTCAATTCTTTTAAAATGTACATTTTTATGAAATTCTAAAAAAGCAATTATGTTTCAGTGTATACACATACAGCGTTAGAAATCATCATTATTTCTGTTACAATTCAGAAGTCAAGGTTTACTTTTTGGAGTAAAAGAAAAAGAATCTTTCCGTTTATCATAGCCATGGACAAAGGTTCCTATAAACTTAGAGACAAATTAACTTTGGGTGTTTTTGAAGCTCCCCCAGACCCATTACTGTTGAAGTCTGTCTTGAGGACATTCAATAACTGTCCGGTTAGATGCGAATAGCTTTGGTATTTAGAGGAGGAGTAAATATACTTTACTGTATCATACAGCCTTTGTTTCTAGTCTCCATTTTTTTTACAAAATGATCATTTACCAGTACATCATAAAATTTATTTTAAGCAACTCTTTTCTACCATGCAAAAGGTGTATTTATGTGAATTAACGGGATGAAATTCTCTCAGAATTCAATAAGTTGAAAACGAAGAATTGCCAATACTGTTTTCTTCTTTGCATTAATGCATTGATTATGCTAGAGCCTCGGCTTTATGAGCTTTCATCAGGGTCATTAGCATATTTTTCTTCAACATTGATCTTGGGTAACTAATGTTCCACTCATTTTATGTTCACAGATGTGAGAAAATATTTTTTTCAGCCTGCCTCTCACTGATTTAACATGAAAAGCATCAGCACAACCTTCACAGGCTACACTAAAAAAACATGTCCAATTGAGGATGCAAAGGTTTGTCATTGGTGTTACCATCAAATACATTGTTCTACACTGAACTTGCTGGTACTCTTATAATTTTTGCCTTTTAGAGAATCCAGATAACCAGTACATACCCATAAAGGGGTACAGAAAGGGCTTCAACAGTTGTTTCAACAATTTCATTCAAGAATATCCTCAGTTATAAAGTAAACTGTCCAATAAAACCTTAGTGAGTTGGAGTTAGTGAGCTTAAATGTTTGTGGTTATTTTAATCATCCATTAATTATACACAGAACTAATAAACTGAGAAATTAGTAATACAATGCTGAAATTGTGCCGAGTCTCAAAATGTGTGTATAAAAACTCATGTTTTTGAGACATATGGCTTTTACAAGATGATAAAGGAAAACTTTCCAGAAGGATATGAGCAGCAGATTCCAAACACCTTCATTAAGACAGGAACTTCAATCAAAATAAACATGACGGTGATCATCAAGCTCCTGGTCCTTGTTCTTCCTTCTTCCGGTGGCAATTTATTTTAGTTCATCCAAGCTTTTACCTCCTTCTACTTAATAATCATCTCCATGCTTTATGAGCCTGCTAGTCTGTGAATCAGGTTGTTGCTGATAGGGATTGATTGAAGATGTAATTATTAATCATTTCCACGTATCCAGAGGATATTTTTTCTATAATTCTTGTGTTGAGACAGATCTGTGCTGCGCATTTGTGAGAAATATTACCTCAAGGCTTACATAGCAACAACAACATCACATGTAAAATTGTTTGTTTCTTTCCTGTAAGTCACTTTGAAAGTCAAAGTGAAAGGTTATAGCTGCTTAGTCTAACTCAAAGTTCAGAATAGGTTGTTGGCAACAATAAACTGATTTTTACATTTTTTTATGAATGTCATTGTACAGAAACTTTATCCATGAGTTTCTGGTGATTTTTTTGATCTTACACAGTCCATGTGTGTTCTTAAAAATAACTTAACTATCTGCAGAAGCAGGGTGTGTGTGAATGGACATGTTTTTGCTACATCATGGAAACCATTTTCCAGAAAAAACACAGCCTTGTGGGGACCCAATGCTCCTCATGGGGACCAAACCCTGGTCCCAACGGTTACAAATGCTGATTTTGAGTGGGGAGTTACATTTAGGACCAAAGTGTGGATTGAGTTTAGGCTAGATTTTTGTTGGGTATGTTCTGGGATGGTTAGGTTTAGGATAAAGGGTCAGGTTATGGGATTATTTACTTAGAGGGTCCCACCTGCCGCAAGATGGCTCTGCATAGTTGGTAAATCCCTTAGGAAGTGCACGCTCCCTCAAGATCAGGTCCAGTCCTGGGCCACTGTGTCCTATCTTTATAGGAAGTGCATGGTGAAATTGACTGTTCCAGTTGGAGACAGCCTATTGGTGTGTGTGTGCTGTGTAAGATGTAGTGGAATATGGCTGGCATGTTCCCATTGAGTGTAGGCACATTGTTATAAAACTCAGCCAGTACATTGAGTGTTTGTCATGTGCTGTGTTTTGTAGGGAGGGAGGAGAGTTCAGAGAAGGGAGGATAAGACAGAAGACGGTGAGCATTAAGGGAGGGGTCATGAATGATTGGGGGTGTGGTCTAGTAGCTGTATATACATGTTTACAGTGGGGCTAATCTAATCAAAAAAAATGTTTAGACTATTTAGAAGAAATCCTTCTAGTGACTGTTTCCATTTCACTGAGGTGAGGCTTAGTATTAATTTCTGGTTTAGATGTATATTTTGGAGTTGTTAATATAGTGTTGGTCTGCCAGTTAGTGGACTAGTTTAACTGTAATTGTACTCTGTCACAGTGCTGAGTTATCTGGGTGACCCATAATGCTTTGCAGTTGGGTAGGGGTTGTGGTTTATTGTGGTGGAGGGCTAGGATTTAGTGGATTGTTTTGTGGTTTACAGGGATTGGTTTTAGTGTTTGGGTCCCATTTTGTAATAGTTATTTTGTTGTTTAAATAGTATTTTTGGACATTTTGAGGTCTAAAATTTTAGAAGCTGGGTATTTTAGGCCTCTTCTTTCAGGTAAGAATGGATTGTTTGGTTTACGGTTCTTTTGGGAGGATTATTTTATATATGTAGCAACCTGTGTTGTTAAGGTTAGTTATGTATCTGTGTAGTTAATTTTAGGTAAGGGGTTAGGGTTAGGCAGGGTTAGGCTATAAAAATTACTAGAAAATTAAAGGAAGTCAATGCAAAGTTCCCAGGAGGATAGAATAACCAATAACGTGTGTGTGTAAAGGTAAGCAAAATTATAAACTATAGGCAAATAACAACTAAGTAAGAAGCAAGCAAAGCTCAGTGAAATGCAGCAAAAGAAAAAAAAACACTCACACCAGGTATACTGTAACTTATATCTACAGCGAGCCATAGCTGCAACCAATTAGGACAATGAATGCACTTGAACCATAAAAAGCCACATGCACAGCTGTGTCTGTAGGAATGCAAAGGGGAATAACATTTCACTTATTTTACACTGTCAGAGGTTTTCTTACTTCTAACAAGCTAGAGGAAAGTTCCAAGCATTTCACCTCTTGTGGTGTCATTAGCACCTTGAGAGCCACCAAGGTCTTCTTTGCACCTTGCTGTTTTGTTTAAAAGGACTCCAGAGGTGGAATAAAAGGTCAGAGTTGATGCCCCTCTGAGCAGGCAGCACAGGAAGTCTCAGAGCCAAATCGACTGCTGTGTGTGAAGGATAGCCAGCACAGTGAACACACTGTTCTTGACACTGAAGTTGTTGTCACTTCACTCATTTCCTAATGGCACCAAACCTATTTGAAAGCATTAATTGATGCAGTGCTGTGCTGCGTCTGTTTGATCTGTATTGAAGAAAAAAAGACAAGCAAAGTTAACACAAAGACAGCAGCATTTTAAGCCCATTTCTGTGTGAAAAGGAGTTATAGATGACTCTCTTTACTCCTGTCTCTAACCATCTGTCGCCTCTGTCCTTTATGTCCTGTACATTAAGGTCAGCGTTTCTCAGAAACTACAGACAATATTGGATGAACATATGTGCTCATGAGTCATTTTATTTAATTCAACCATAATGTTATATTCATATCTGAGCAAGTCTGCTCCCTTGAAGAAATTATTTTCTTTCTACCTCCTCCCTGTTGAACCTGGCTGCAATGGGTGCTAAGAGAGGACCCATAACACAGCCATGCTTCTGCCAACAGAATCCTGGAGGGTTTTTCAAACAAGCAACACTGGCTGAACATGAACTGAAATTACCCAGCACAGGGCTGAGGAAGTCACTTAGTTTACAAGAGAGACATCTTCATGAACTAAAATGACATCTGGTGTCTGATCTTTAATCACCTGGGGTTGACAGTTAACAACTTTTTGCAGTCAGTTTCAGCCATCATAACCATTAAGCAGAAAGAACAGGTGCAGACATAAACAGTTGCACAGACATAATTTGTTCAAAAGTATCTCACAGAAAGCGACATCTTTCTTTGTTTATTGTTTTTTATAAAGCCCCTTTACACTGGATTAAGAACCCATTATGCTCTCCATGACCTATTGAAACGTAGCTAGATTATGGTTCATTTCAAAAACCTTCATCAGTGTGACGTAGCAACACTCTTAGTGCTTACCAAACATGTTTCTCTTTGCTATTTTCCTTGTCTAACAAACATTTATCTGCACCCTCATCATGCTCTTTATGGCCACCTTGGCATAACTCTCTCAGACTGCATCAAGATGCAAATACAAGCTAGAAGATCATGCCTCTGCTAGCAGGAAAATGGTAAAGCCTGTAAAGTTGTTCAACTTTCATCCATTTACAGATACAGTCAAACAGTGCTTTGTGTTACATATTTTGCACTTTTATATTCTCACTTGTACACTGCTAAGCATAAAAGGGGCAGTGGGGGATTTAATGTCTTGCCAAAGGACAATTGGGCACACCTCATAGGCTAGGAATCAAACCTCTGACCCTATGATTGGAAAACAATTTCCCTACCACTGTGTCAAGCACTGTGATGGATTTGTAGCCTAGGCACAAGGCCAACAAGGCCACTAATGATTTAATTTCTGGTCAACACAGTCACATGGCATTTGATGACCTCTTATCACACTTGGATGTTTCCCCGTGCTCCACACAGGACCCTGATTCACAGTCACTACAATGAATGCTACAGACATTTTATCTGTGCTCAGATTTACTATCACTTATCACATGCAATGGGAAGCCTACTGTGTTCTGATTAGTCACCTGAAAAACTCAGCAAGACCCTGAAAGACCGTTTACATTTTGTCTGACATTTTACATCATGGTGGAGCATCATCCTTTGTGAAGACGGTCCAACGCACCTGAACTGAATGACCCAGCTTTTTCCAATGACTGTATACTTTAAAAAAAGCTAAAAATACAACAATCAAATGCAGAATCAATGTGGTCCAAAATTTCTGGACTTTATCTACCCCAGGCCACCCAGCATGTAATATACTCAATGATTTCACAATTGTCATCTGTTATGATGAGAAATTGCAAAAGAAATGGACTGCAGACACCTGTGTTAAATGTATCCATGCCAGTGACAGGACTTCCAGTCGTTTTGTAATAACCGTGGTGTTGTTATGTCATACATCCATTTACTAAAGCTGATGAGACTTGCAGCACATTGTTGTTAGACATTACATTGTCTCTGCATGCAGATCTAAAACCTCACCTTCACAGTTTGATTAAGATAATGCAGTTTAAAATTACCACAGTTTGAAGTCATGATTATTCATTCTCGTGTAAGATTACATCTACAGAACACTGGATAGTGCTGCTATTGAAAGCAACTACCACATGAACCTGTGTTAAATAAATAAATGAGATGGAGGAAGGCCAATTTATATCTAATTCATTTGTGTTTAGTTGCAGTTGTTAGACATTGGTAAATTATTTTCAAACACCAAAAAAATAAAAAGAAGAAACCCTTAGGTTTATTGTTGGGGGACAAGATTTAATCAGCCAAACCATATATGGATGTTTTATGTGCAAACTGAATTTATTTGAACAGAGTGCCGTAGTTTATGTCTGAACATGATCTAAATCTACAGTCATCTTTTACTGCCAAGAATGGAGCATGTTTTAAAAGGCTGTACAATGTTTAAATATGTTTTGTCATTGCCATAGTAATGTGTGCAAGATCAATACTTCAAAGAGCTGCTTGAACCGTGAACTACATGTAATTAACTGCAATGATCCAGACATAAGGACATAAAAGTGTGGATCACTCTCACCAGATCTTTGGGAGGGAGACCATCTTTGCACTTAGCAATAAGTCTTGTGATGTTGTGCTTTTTGAAAATTGATCACAAAATTTAAAAGAAAAAAAAAAGATTTTTTTAATAAAAAATCTAAATAGTTACCTGTGTGTTAACACTGTTTTTTCCCATTTTTATTTTATTTTCTGCTTGTGGCTTGACTGATATTCTTTTTTTGTCTGTTGCTTTTGGTGCCATCTTGTAAAATGGGAGAGGCGTGTACTGCAGCATGCACAGTCAGAGAGTGGTCACCAAAATTTGGGCTCTATGCCCTTCTTTGCTGAGAAACTTCGTAAACCCTAGCAAAATAAATTTAAAAGACAAAAGAAAGACAAAATTCAAATCTAACAGGCTCCACAGTTATAGACTGCATGAACAATCAGGAAAAATGTGGCTTTAAAGCAACTTAAATTATTGCATTAAACATTATATCACGTTTTTATTATTTGAAAAGGTTTCTCACTTCCATCCCATGAGCCATGTTTGCTTACAAATGTTTCTCCCCCTGCTCTAAACACAACCAGACATGCAGATTTGCTTTCATGACAAGAAGAAACTCTGGGATTAGACTTCCTAAAAAACCCTGACATGTGCCATCTTTTTTCCCAAATAAAAGAAAACACAACAAAATAAAGTAAAAAAGCCCTTCTACCTGCAAAGTTGACAACAGCTGCAGGGACAAACCAGAACAGTGACGTATTTCTTCTGATGTGCGGCGTGTAACAGCGTATTGATCACAGCTGTGTGATTTCATTACAGAATTTTTAATCCAATATTAATAATGGTGGATATTAACCTTTCCAGCCTTGTTCCTTATTAGAGATGTGTTTTGTTGTTGTTCAGAGAGTCCTAATGAGGCTACAGGATGTATTTTGCTGAAACAAAATGTATGTGTGATCAAAGCATGAATGTGCATTTGCAGCGAGAGCACGTGTACCTGGACGTGCGTCACCTTAAGGCCATGATAAAAAGCATGTGCAGATTTTAATAAGAGGGTAGGTGTTGCTCAGTGCCACCCTGTCATTACTGTCATTGTGAAATGCAACGGTGCTTCTTTGTTCACAGCTGGCAATCATGAAGAACAAGATTGTACCTCACAATACAGAACAGCCCTCTGCTTATTTTAACACCAAACGCCGCCCTCAAACATGTTTCATAGCATGCTCATCTCTATTAGGATTTACTTGTCTGTCACTGCGTTCTCTTATGTATGTTCTTGTCATGTCTAAATAGAATTACAACAAAATTGAGTAATATTCTTCTTCTTTGATGCATTTTTAAATATGTTCATGCAAAGTCTGTCTTTTTTTCAAGAAAGATGACATAAATGACAGGAAAATGATTGCTCATCTAAATCATTTTAAAGTCCTAAAAGTTAAATACAAAAAACAGTGAAAAGAAACATTGGATCTAGAGCCCATTTTTACTCTATTGAGGATTAAGCCAATGGCATTTGTTTTTTTTTTTTAATATGTTTGCTTTATTTAACCAAATGTTGTGAAAGAATAACCTAAAGCCTTCATTTCAGTAAAAGTTGGTAAAGATTTTTTGTCCTGTTTACCATGAAATTGGTTTCTATGTTGACAGAAGTCACAGTTCCCCTCTGATATCAACGCACCATGATTATCCATGACATTGCTGAACTGGAACTGATTTATTGCTGAACACAATACATCACCATTCATTCTGTGGTTCCTGGTTACAGCACCACTTCAAATGCAGCCACTCTCCTGTGTTGATGATAGTCTCACATTGGAGAATAACTGTGCTTCCATCAACGTTTCTTAATGCGCATTTTGAAGTATCGCATTAGAAAAGGTTAATGGAAATGGCCTGATTCGAAAAAACTTCATCTAATGAGCAAAAAAGTTTATACGGTTGTTTGAGGTGGTTTTTGGGTTTTTTGCAAAAAGAGTTAATGCGCAAAAGGAGAGATGTAAACACATTTGCGTCACATGCGTCTGACGTAATTACACTTTGCATAGCCTGGCTGATTTGCTTCAGGCCAGTAGATGGAAACACATCTGATTCACATTTCTTCTTTTTTACCTTTTTGCAAAATTAAAAAAATTCGCTCAAAATTCGAATGAAAATTGGATGGAAACACGGCTATTGTAGCAGTAGTCTGGCTGATGTTATTGAGTCAAAGTGTGGGATGACACAGGAAGTAAAGAGTCCAATATCTCTGTTTGCTTTATAATGGCAAATGTGATTACAACAAAATATGTGTTGGTACCCTCATGTGGTTCAAACATCAAGTCACTGTGGCCTTTGAACAAGTCACATGCTGAGCAATTGCTCAATACAACCACTCAGGCTCATACATAATGTAATCCCTATCAACTTCTATCAAAGGTGGCTGATTCTGTCTATTTGTGCCTATGAAACATCTTCTGTCTTGTTATGACTAATAATTAGATGCTTCAGCAACTGCCTGATGACACTATTTCTGGTTCCTGTTCAGTCAAATTATTTATACATAAATCACTGGCCTGCATGTGTACCAAATCCTCTGCATCCTTACCTATTCTCTGGATGTGTGACATGTTTTTCACCAGTGAATGTAGTAGAACAAGTAAAAGTGTAGTAACAAGGGCTGCATTCCTCTTAGAATAAGTTTTCCTTTTGTCCATATTCTACAAAACAACCAGTTTGCAAAGGTGTTGAAATGGAATGCAGCCCTTGTTAATACATCTGTCCTGCTTCAAGTAAAAATATCTGCTTAGAAATATCTCTGATCCATTCTGTTTATAGACCCCAAGTTCTGATCTCCTAATTATGTATCACACCTCAGTTGTACTATTATATTTCGTTGTTATATTCACTGTCAGGCTTTCAGCTGTCATATCCTTGTTGTTGTTTGGCTTGTTCTTGTCATTCTTAGTTTTGTTTATCATCTTAAGTTTTGTTATCCTGTTTTGTGTTTACTTCCTCCCATTCCGGCATCTTGGGTTTAGTTCCAAAAGAAAGATTTATTTATTACATTATCTGCCTGCCTCCAGACTGTCAGCCTGTGTTTCACATTAACAGCATCATTTTATGATTATTATTCTAAATTTGTTTATGTATTTAATTCATTTTTTATGAGGTTTCTTTTCTCTTTTTATTACCAGCTACCAAAGGAAATGGGGTGGTTATGTTACGTTTTTGCCTGTGTGTTTGTTTGTGATGTTAGCAAAACACAGAAATCTGCATGTATTTTACTGAAACAGTCAGAATGTAATTATCATATATTTATAAAAGATTAACTTTTGGAGTCAATCCAATTCAAATCAAGTCATGTCTACCAAAGCTTAAAACCTAACAATTTTCTTGATAACAGTTTAAGTGTTGTTAACATACTCTTCAATTTGTTGATCATCATGACATGTTCATTGTTTAATTTCCCTTTTTATTCCTTTCTTTTTAAATTCTCCACTGCCCTGATTTTCTTTTTTTTTTCTCTCATCATCTATCCAATTCACCTCTGTACCTCAACAGTGCAACTTAATTATAACAAATCTTAAATCTGTCACTCACGTTTTGCTCAGAGCTTATCGTTTCTCTTTAGCTCCCCGTGTGTGGCTCCCAACTCTCCCTGCACTTCTTTCAGTGCAGTCCTGAGTTACAGACCATCCTGGATAAGGTCGGGTTTTTTTGTCACTGAAATGGCAATGCTCGGTACAGACTAATTATGTTGGAAGCAGTCCTTGTCTCCACATTGGGGTTGAAGGTGCCAAAATTCATGGGGTTATGAACAAATTGGTTCCGGTGGGAGATGGGGGACAGGAAGCGGGCTTTGATGAATGTACCAATGAGATACAGCTGCCTGTGAAATGGATTGGAATGTACTGTCCATGTGAGTCTGCCTGTTTAGCTGACTGATATATTGAATTAGAGATACTTGTTAGGGGACACTTCATCCAAAATAAATGGAGTAATGTGGAGTGCACAGTGGATTTCTTTATCATGAAAGCAGTTTGTATTTTTTAGAGACTTCTTATCCATTTGAGTCAGTTGTCCAAGTGTTGCTTTGATTTGATGCATGTGTTACGATGCAAAGTCCTACTAGTGTAGCCAGTTTAAAGACATTTGCAGTTGTTTTAATTAGATTATTATTTTTTGTTTATAAATTAAAAGTTGAGAGCAAAATCCTTGAAATTAGAGAGACTGATTCAATGATTCAAGGTTGTTTCAACCCAAATATTCCTCACAGAAAATACGTTTTAGATCATTTTCTATTTCTATGATATGGCAAGGGCGATTTCCTCCACTAATAAACTCACTGGGAAAAAAAAACATAAATAAAATAAACTAGCATTTTCACAAAGGGGAAAAGTTACAACATGGTTGTTAAAAGGAATATTAGGATTTCTGCCATGTAGAAATCAAAACTAATAAAAGTAAATGTGATGTTCGTCAAGAAACAGGATTGACAGTATTGTTATGAGCTCCACAGATTTAATTTTTTTATTTAACTCTTTTATTCAGCAAATTTAATGTGATTTTGGCTCATTTACTAGACAACTGTAAGACAAAGAATGTTTTTTTGCTCTCCAAAAAACTGTTGGTGTTGGTGGTTGCTAAAAATCACATTACAACTTTTCAAATTTTGACATTAGCGAGGGTTTAAACAGGATAAAAGCTCCCACAGAGACCTTTACAATGACTGACAATTATATTAAATTGTAAGAGACTGAATTGTTTGTACTCTGCTAAGAATGAGCCGCTTAATAAGCTGTTAATTGCTATTGCTCCAAACACTCCATAGACTTTTATCAGATAAAAGGGTTTAGGAGAATTAAAAGTTTTCCTCCCCTTCATTTGGCATCGTTCGCTATACTTTCTGCACGCACAGTAGCAGTGACCTATTCGCACTGACTTCCTAAGGCTTATGGGTAAGCAAATTCAGCAGATCTTAACACCTTCTCCGCATTGCACCTGATGGAGGGCGTAGAAAAATCCCCATCACATGCACTTTTGCAGTCCTCCTGCACCTCGTCTAATCCGCCCTTCCCCCCTCCGCTTTCATCTATGCATCCATCCCCTTAACTCTTTTCCTCTCTCTCTTTTCTCTCTCGTCTCTTTCTTTCTCTCTCAGGAGGCTGCAGCAAGATTCATTTAGAGCAATCAGCACGAGACACGAATACAGAGCAGAGCCGTGTCACACACATGCTCCAATAAAGACGCACACAAATGTACGCCAACACAAAATGTGTCTTCAGCCTCTGAAAGTAATGATGAGCTATAGCTGAGCAACTTTCGAACACACATGTGCACACACGCACACACAAGCGCACAAAGTGATGGACACTATCTTTAACCTTTAGACATGATGATGATGAGAAAACAGAGTACAGAGGGCTTTATGCTAATTCATTCCTTTTACTTTGGTACATTGTGTGCAGGACTGCATGTGTGCGGCTGCAATCTTTGTGTGTATGTGTGTAGTGCTGACTGTCACCGTTTTCAAACTTCTGTCCTTAGCGCTAGTGCAGTATGGATTTTGTTTGTTTACTTTACCTCTTTTACCCCCAGCAGTCAGAGCACATTTAATTAACTTATCTTGTGTATTTGCAATGATAATTAATGGGTCAAAGTGAGGCTGTTGAAAGAACTTGGAAAGGCTCAGAGCTTTAAAGGTCAAGGCTTTGATTGCCTTGCAGTGCTTTTGAGCCAAGAATAAAGTTTGTTTTTTTTCTCTCTGTTAGGCATCCCTGTGGTTTATGAGGTAATGAGTTTTATAGGCTTGTGTTTTAAGACAGAATGAATTCCTGATTCCATCTTGGGCTAAGCTTTAATTTCAAGGTCAGTTTATAGTGATGGTAACAATGCAACTCTAAATAATTACTGTAAATCAGTTGGAAGTATGTTGTTAGTCAGTTGTTAGTCAATCAGTTAGTCAATCAGAAAGTTATTTTTACTTAGGCTAAATGGATCACCATACTGGAATTTGTACCAATAAGTACAACTGGATTTTATTAATATGTGATGCTATTTTAAACACTAAACTTGAGATTTTACAAAACTGTACATGATTCAAGTTCTCTCTGGGGGGGGG
>JARVJO010000227.1:28461974-28476828 GCA_031762555.1 Cynodonichthys magdalenae
CTCGCCCCCCCCCCCCCCCCCCTTCACTGTTTCTTTGCCAAACCCCACCCATGACAGATTATCAAGTTCATGCCACTCACCTGTTTTCTTCTGTATTTAAACCCAGTCAGTACTTAAGTCCAATGCGTCCATGCCTCAGGTTGACCACGATGCCTTGATCCCTCCTTTGAACCACAGATTCTTGCCTCTCCCCTCACTCCTTGCCTGTACTTCTTGGACCTCACGACTCTTGACTCCTGCACCGACCTCCAGATTTCCGCCTCTCGACATGCTTCATACCAGTACCTCTTTGGCTTTAGATTCTTGGACCAGCAGTATTTATTTAAATAAACTGTTTAAACCTTTCTTTGTGTTTGGCTGCATTTTAGAACTCAAACCTAGGGTCATAGCAAACTGAATGCAAAAAAAAAAAGATTACACCACAATAGTAGTTACAATAAGTGGTACATTTTCCTAGGCTACCTTTTACTCTGGATGACAACCTCATAGCATAAAAAATGATTGCAATGATTCATGACTAAGCTACAACCATGGTCATAACAACAAAAAATAAACAGAAACCATAACAGTAGCTGCATCATTTCTTGGTCTAAGAGGGTTGTTTTTGGGTCCATGTATTTTCATAAGAAAATAGGAACTATGGTGAGTACTAAGAGTGTCATAATTGCCTTCACACTGACAACAATTTTCCCTATTTGCCACAATTTCTTTATATTAATAGGTCATAGGCTGCAGAGAGTGTAGCGTGGTCATCTTTCAGTGTGAAGAAGGTCTTAGCATTGTTTGTATAGATTAATTATTTCCTTGTATCTTCTCTGTGTTCATTTACTTCAAGTTAATATTTGTTCCCAGCTCTTCTGATCCAGGACTATCCATGAGCTCTATAGTCTGTGCCACTCTTTCATCAGTTTTCAGAAACAAACTAGAAAGATATTAATGAGAGTAACTTTGATGGATAAAAATACACTATGTGTGAAGATGCAGATTAGGAGAGAAGTAAGTGACATAAAACATTGACACCAGATGAAGTTATGCAGAATGCAAATAAAACAAGTCACTGTCATGAATATGCTGATTTCAACAGGCTTTAGCTTCTTTCCATTAAAAGCAGCTGGCAACACTGACACCACGATGTGTGTGCCAACTCACTCAAGAGGGAGCAAGAAAGCTCAGCTGGCATCTGTGTAGCAATAGTGCAGATGAGTTGTGAAACACTTTTTATTTTCAGACCTGATACAAATCATATACCCATCTGCCTCGGCCAGACTGAACCACTGCTGCACCTGTTAAGATACTGCATGTTAGTGTTATCAGTGTGACCATAGTGACATTGGCAAGTAGAATACAGCTTAGGGCAAGTGTGGCTGCAGACAATTACGTTGAATATCACTGCACCAACTGGACTTACTTCTTAAGTTTGCCTCTTCATTTTGTGTCTCCACTTCATGGATTTAGGGTGTCCCAATTCTTTTGTGGGTGGTGAAATGGGAAAGGCTAGCTGGCTCAACAAACCAAAATAATAATAATTATTATTATCATTATTATGTTTTTGTCTTGTATAGCGCTTTTCGAGACCTGTAAAGAAATTTTACAATTTTGTGGTACTCAGATTGTATCAATGCTAAAGTTACTGGATTGAAAATTTACTTCCAGCATGTCACTCTTGTTCCTAAAAATTAATGCAGCACTGGAGCAGCTGGCCAAAAGCAAGTTCAAACTTCAACAGTGAACAAAACAAGCATTTAAGATAATTATTTAATCTGCTCTGACTGCACAACTACTTCACAATCGATACACACATGCTAACATGTAGCATCAGTGTACATGTCTGTAATTAGTGTGCTGAATGTCATCTTCTGCAGGTCAAATCAACACTGTGGAAAGTTCACACTGGAGTCTAACGGAGGTTGCATTTGAAATATAACCTGAACGTAAAAAAAAAAAGTTAAGACAAAAAACACACACAAAGTGGAATTGAGCATTAAGACCTGCAGTGTGAACAGAGCTTTTGTTTAGTTTTTTAAAACAAGCCAATTAACATTTTCTGTTGTGGTATGACAGCTGTGTGAAGAAGACTAAGGAAACTCACTGATGGATAAACTGTAAGAATTCCATTGGTACCACAGATGGATTTTCACTGAATGTCTTGATTAGCTATTTCATAACTAAATATGAACGCTAATAAGACTTTTTGATTGTGTTTTCAGAAAAAGAATCAAAAACATTGACAAAAATCCAATCATTGGAATTGTTAAAGCCTTTAGTCATTGTTGTTAGTTTCAGCTTTAGAAGGCCTTCTTATCTCGGGGACTCATATGCCATTCATGAGATGCTGAATAAATGGCTCACTGATCATGTTTATTACTTCTTAGTCAGTTTAACTTGCAAATGTACATCTGCTGTCCTGTCACACAATAGTTTAATGAGGCACTTTGCCGTGAATCTCCCTGCAGGTGTTACAGTGACCAAGACAAGGCACATACAGCAGCCTGTCACATTCTGTCATCATTGACTGCATTTATGACTCATGAACATTAGTTATCTAGATTTGCGTGGCGAAGAAGATAATAAAAACACACACACACACACACACAGACACAGAGACCAGCCGCCGACACAGTACTTCATGTCTTATCACAGATCAATATTTCATTTGCTCTCCTCCTCTGGTTAGATGCTGACTGGCATCCCTTCCTGAGGGGACAGCTCAGGGACATGCGCACACACACAATCCTATCCACCCAGTACACACACACACACACACACACACACGCTGAACCACTCAGAACCATTGTTTGCTTTGACTGACGTGCCGGCCGTGCTATGCTGACATCTCGTTGACACTCTATCCCTTTCAGATGCACATCACTGTTTACCGACTACTCTGAGCAAAATGCCGCATGTTTCCATGTGTATATGCCTTTGTAAGCTTGTGTCCTCAATGCTTCCGGTCTGTCATCATTACATGCTTAAATTGTTTTAGTTTTGAGATCACTGTTTACACATTTAATCAAAGCAGAATTGTGCGTGTATTCGGCCGACTTTTTGTTTCCAACCAGGTACGTGCATTGTTTATTTCTTTGCATCATCTTTTCTGTGCTTTCTTTTTCTTTTTTTTTGTGTATTGTGTTGTGCTCAAAACTACACCAGGAGAGCTGGGGTGTCATTGTAAGCAAGCGAATTGGCACAGTGTTTAAATGCAAATTCGTAGCTCTGCAATGACAGTGGCAGGGAACAGAGAATTGGCGATGTGGAGAGGGCCAGGCACAAGTTGAGGTGACAGAGATAGAACAGAAGATGGGGGTAGAAAAGATGAGGAGATAGAGAAGGTTTAGTCAAAGGAGGGAGGACAGGAGGTCAGAAAGAAAAGATGAGGGGGGGAGAGTAAATGGGCATTTAGTGCATCGCTGCACTCTGTCACCGTGTCTCTCTACGTTATCAAGTATCTGTTTAAGTGCAATCATGAGTGTTCGCTGAAATAAAAAAAATCAAATAATAAAAAAACAGTTTTCTACTGCAGTAAATTGGGTGTTTTAATGCCTACATTTCAGTACTGAAGTACTGCAACAATTGTGCCACAACAACACATAGGTTATAGTTTGACATTGAACTGTTCACCCAGTATTTGTAAAACCCACCATCTCTCTCAGAGCTATTTGGGATGCCAGTGATCTGATGTGTTGTGGAGGCAGTCCAGTACCAGCAGCCAATGTTTCCATAAAATGTTTGAGTGTGTTTAATGGTGTTTTTATGCACCTGAACACTATTTTGTAATTTCACTAACAAGTCTAAATGCAAAAATGTGCCCAGTAAAATAATGGATTGATACCATTTTTCTTAGACCTTGAATATGCTCTTCTGGATAGTTTATTTATTTATTTTAATTTCCCCACTGAAAATGTCAATTTAAAAAAAAATCAGAGTTAGTGTGGACTGGACTTTAATTATCAGACTTTCTGCTCCAAAGTTACCAGGTCAGATTGTTGTAGACTTCCTCACCTCAAAAACTATATGTTCTAATGGAGAACAGAGTGGAAACTGATATTTTATTTCTCATCATCTCATCATTTGGGTTTTTGTTTTTAGTTTTATGCATGTTTGATGTGTCATCCAAAGGTCACTGATGATGTGTGAGATTTTATCCACCACTGTGACTGTTCCATTACCCTGCAGCTATGACAAATGGCACTGTGTTACCATCCCTCTTTGCATAGACACGTACACACATTTCCCACCTACACACACAGTCATGTTATTGTCATCCATCCCTCGAGCGGAGCTGTGACTTCTATCAAGCCTGCTATTGTCAGCTTTTCCTTAGGATAGAGAAAGATGCTTGTTCTCTGATGCATGACCCACCCTTCGAATACAGGCACTTGACTGCATCCATCCATATCAAAACCCTTCTAAACTGGATTTGTTGTGCATCACATCCAGTATTATGTGTATTTCTGTAATGACAAACTATATCACTGTTTGAGTGAGTCTAAGTGGCTCTGTCAGTTTGCTGGGGAATAAGACACTCGTTTCCCAGTTCAGGCACACAATGAAGTGGTATTCTTGTCAATGCAGGGCCATGCTGGGCAAATTTATAAGCTTTGCTTTTATGCATAAAGAAAAGATCTATCAGCTCTCCATCCTCTTTGTAAATATTAGCTTGGTTGAAGTTGAAGTAGTGCTTCTTTGACATGTGAACACGAGTGCTGTTGTGCTCTGAAGTAGCGTGACTTATTTTATGTCCTTGGTTTATATTTTGCAGAGACTGAAGTGGCTGTCACATGTTTACTGTCTGAGCTGTCTCTGTATAGATATTGATGTTGCTTTGAACCCAATCTAGTGTGTGGAGACTTTGAGATAGGGCTACCTTTCAAGAGGAAACTGTGCATATGGTTGAAAAAGGCTGATAATATACTGTAGTTTCACTATGCATTTTTATTATTTAAAGGGACATATTTTTAAACAGACACACTGTGTAGTAATAGTCTGGAACAATTTTAGGTAGCACTTGTAGCTTAGCTCCCACCAGCAGTTCAGTTCATAAGAAAGCATTAGTTCTGCTTACCAACACTGTCCCAGTGGGCATCTAGTATACCTCTGATCAATGCTGCGCCCTTGTAGGAGTGTCAGATCATGAAATTGTTTTCTCAGCATGTGGACAAACAGTATCATTACTGTAAATATCAAATGATTCAAAATGGTATCAAGTTACAGCTAATAAATGGAATCTAACCAAAACAGCAGGGTACTGACTCTTAAAAAAACTGTCTGCTTTGCGTTACTCTGTTCAAAATTCAAACATCTTGGTAGAAACTCCAACCATCAAAAGTCAGCTTTTTCTGCTGAGATTCAAATTTATGGTTTTTTTTATATTTGACATGCGTACCTATGGTTTTTGATCACTTACATGCAGTAGAAGTTGTCAACATTAAAATAAATACCAGTAAGTTAGCTTACAGTTGTAGCCAGACAGTTTGTTTCAACTTTTCTCTCCATGGAGGGCAACTTATCTGCCCAAATCTTAGCAAACTCTAGATCAAACACTAGACTATCCCTTCAAGTTTGTTTTTTTTTCCATCTTAATTCATGTGCCATGCTTGCTTTTTACTGAGCTATATAATACAAAAGTATAGACTCTCCAAGCAGTCAATTAAAAAAGGAAAACCATGATGGAACCTTTGATTTTATAAATACAACATGAATAGTGCTGCAACTGTGTTTAGTTTAGTATTTTCTAATTATGGTTAGGCACCTGGACTAATTTTAATCACATGCATCATTTTATGTTAACCTTTTACTGTTTTTTTTTTTTTTAATTTATGACAAGTGTGTGTTTCAGAGTTGTCCACTTCACACAGGTTCTTGATTTGTTTTTTTTTCAAACCAAATTTTCTAAAATATTTGATTTTGATTGTTTATACGAGGAACTCATCTACATGCTATTATTGCTGCAATTAAGTGTTGATGAAATCCTGATATTCATGTGATAGCTGAATGATTACACACACGGTGAAACTCATTTGTGATGGATAATGTAATAAAATGATGTTTTCTAATGTCCTGTTGGTGGATTTTGTGTCTGAACATTCAGAAGCCCTTGATGATGATATTTCAGAGCGAGAGAACAATATTTAATGACACAAGTGACCAGTGCGGAGATCTAATTTTTATTTCATGTTATTTTTCATTTTATGATAATCACTCACAAGAAAGCAGTTTGTCATATTTTCTGACCCAAATTGCTACAATTTATCAGTGTTCATTCCCATGAATATTTATTGGACTATATTTCTTCATTGCTCCAAATTGGCTATATACTTTCTCACTGAGCTTTTGATTTTACAACGGTATTTAATCAATGCTGGGACTTTGTTGCCTGCACTTTTTCATAATATTCCATTTCCACAGAGAGTGCACCACAATGGCAAGCAGAGGGTCTATTTTAAGTTCAACCAGAGAGCTGTATGGCAGTGTGGCTATATTTAATAAAAGTCCTTCGAACTCAGCAACAGTCCCTTGAGCTATCTTGGTCTGACTGGCCATGTCTGTTCCTATTTAATGTGAAATGGCATACAGAAGACGTGTGATTCTTGTTCTTCCCACTCTTTCCTGGGGACACTGTTTTGGGGACAAGAGAAAGGAAAGGGGAGAAGGGCAGATCATGGTAGGTGTGAGGTGAAGGAGACAAGTTCTACTATATACATCATGCTTTCCAAGCATTAGGCTATGTTCTTTATAACTATGTAAGGGTTCTGTGTGAAAAATCTTTGATTTATGGTCAAGTGTAGATGTTTTTTTTTATGAATCATAAACATTGCTTTACATTTACATTACTCATACATTTAATCATATAAATGCATTGTATACTGTAGGCTAAATATTTCTTCCATTTTGATATACATATACTGTATAAGAGTGTAGGGAGGAGTGTGGTTATATAAATTGTAAGTTATTTGAACTTAATTTAAGATTGTATGGCTCTGTACAAATTTTTAAGAGGAGAGATTTAAAAAACAGTTCTTTAGTTATAATAAATTGCAGAACCATGATGAGTAATAGTCTATTCTTTGTTGAACATGTTTTTTTATTTTTAGTTTCTTTTTTTTTGGGGGGGGGGGTTCTAAAGCTGCAGGAGTCAAAAAATGAGAAGGAAATGAAGTTTGTGTAATTATGATTAAAACCAGCTGAAAAAAGGGGTGCAACTCTAACTGAGCAGCTCTGCTCTCCCTTTTGACAACTGTGCATTCTGGTCCAATGCAGCTGTGCAGCATGAAAAATCCATGAGTAAGGTTGGGCACACAGATGCCTCTGTACCTGCTGAGCCACCTGATGGGGGGGCGGGGAGGATTGTGAAGCAGTGTGACTATGTTGTGGGGGAGATGAGACAGAGTGAGAGAGATAGAAGGGCTGCTGGGTAAAGGGGAAAGTACTCTTGTCAACTTGTGCTCTCCTGCTGAGCAACGTGGCAGCCTGTTTGGTTGTGTGCATCTGTTTACGTGTCGCTGCTTATATAAATGTTCATGTCTAATCACTCCTGTATGTGATCAGGTCTTTATGAGGGTTTCACAGTAATGTTAAAAAAAAACAACAACAAAGCAAAAGAGGAAGATGGCATGACAGGTGGTGAAAACAAGGAGTACATCCATCAAACTAATGCTTTTGATGCATGTGTGGATGTCAGATGGAGGTAACAGAAAAACCAGCATCTGAGGACAGCAGAAGGATGGATGAGAAGAAAAAGGGAGGAGCAAGAAAGAAAAGCTGGCAGGGCAGGGAGGTAGACAGGAAGGGTGGAGAGTGGCAGGGGGTGCAATGAGCAAGGAAGTTGCTTTGCAAGAAATCTGGAGAAAAGATGAGAGTGTGGCTTCAGGAGGAGGGAAGGTTAGAGGGGAGAGCAGCAGGTAGAGCGTGCATCTGTCACCTTCTGCTCCTACAGGCCAAGAAAGCCCAGGAAGAATAGAAACAAATGAAAAAAAAAGAGAAGAAAAAAACATGGGACAGAATCCCAATAGCAAGAAACACATCTTAAACAAGGCCTCTCTCTATTTTAAGGCTTAATCCAATAACTAAGTGCTCTTTTTATAGATCAGAAATGCCTGAAAACCTTGCCTCTGAGGAGAGTGTGATTCATTTCATTTCATTTCATGTAACAGCAATGAATTTGCTTTTTCGTGTGCTTTTCTCTTTCATATGTTTATTTTAGCCTGTTTTAATGAAAGATGGGACACTGGAACAGGTGAGAGAAAAGAACCTGGGAGAAGGTAAAGCTGCAGAAGAAAGGAAAAGGCACCAGTAGTGGGAGCCATGACGGTGTCACATTCCTACAGAGGTTAACGTTGCCCCAGAAACATATGAATACAATTCCTGTGTGTCAGCTGCTCTATAAGTGTGTGCGTGTGTTCGACAGAGAGAGAGAGGGAGAGAGATGAAGCGGAAGAATCAAGAGGCTTAAGCACTTGTCTCTGTAATGTCCACGGAGATTGAGAGTGAAACAGAAATGACCCAGAAAGACAGAACGTGCCGCTGTACAGACATCAGAATATTAAGGAGGCAACTCCGTTCACTTCAGCCTCTGCAGAGGTTAACTCGGTTTGCATGAGTCATTTAAACATCCATTACAAAGAAGAGGGCAGACAAGAAATCATTTTGTCTTTCAGTTCCTATTTACAACATTCACTTGTTAAACACCAAACTTTGTTAGTTGCTGTATAACTGTCAAGATGACAGAAATGGTTCCAATGTGGGGAAATTAGAAACAGCACATCTGTTGAAAGCTTAAATGATTATAAACAGCTTTTCCTCCCTGAAAGACACTCCACCAACAAACAATAATTTTAAAAAGTACCAGTAAGAGCACATCTTAACATCTTTTGGTTGCCAAAGTAATTAACAGTGGGGAAAAAAGTTATTCATTGTGATGGCTGTAGTCTTAAAGCAGTTCCAATCTCAAAAATGTTACAACAATTAATGTGAAAATTATTTTATAAACATTCACATTACAGTTTAGGAACCTGTTACAGTTTTACATTACAATTGTTATTTACTGAATTTGTGATGATGTATAAGTGCAAATAACAGAAACAACAACTTGATGCAGCTTTTCCTGCACAGCCTGGGCAACGTCCAGCAAAAATAGTATAATATTTCCACCATAAGTGTGTTATGACAAACTGATGGCATAATAAGAGATTTTGCATTCAGTTTAGCAAAATTCTGCAAAGAGTGTCTCAGGATGCACCAAAAATGGTGAGCCATTATGTTAGCAAAGCTAGCTAAATTATCTTGGTCAAAATACTGTTTTCCTGCAGAAAGAGTCTTAGACTACACCAAAGTGCTACAGCTAGCTGTTGTTTTTTGTTATTTGCACTTTGATGTAACTACCTTCTGTGTAAGTAACAAATGTAATGCAAAACCAAACGTTGTCTGTTTAGTATTACATAATTATTTCTGCAGAAATCTTGAGATTGTTCTGCTATAAGCTTGAGTCACTATCAGAAAGATGGAAAAGAGTCAAATAACAGTGTTTCAGCAAAGACCAAAGAGTTCCCCTGATGGCACTTCCTGTTTTATTTTGATCCAAATGTAAAAGAAAATATACCAGTTATGACACAAAATGGGTAAAATTGTGTGTATCAAACCATGTTTCTTAAAAATAAAGATGTTTTCTTTGACGTTTGTCAATAAAAGATATGCATGTCACATGAACTTTAAGTAACAACAGAAATCCATGTCACTATAATAATAAATTTATAAAGGTTTAAAAAATAAAGTTTGCATAAGTGCTATGATTTTTTTTTTTAATGAAGTTGTTTTAAGATTTACAGTAGCAAACCACTTTAGTCTTGGCCCTGCACTGACTACCCATTAACTTTTCCATTCAAAATGAAATTTAATTTCCTCAAACTCAGACTGATCAAAGCACCATCTACAACAGATATATGAGAGTCGTATACTGTTCAAACTTTTTGAACATCCTCATTGACCTCAAACGCTCGTCACTTCAAACTGTGAGGAGTGACAGTGCAAACACTCATCATGCAGCATTTTACCATTAAAAAAGGACTTTTAATCACTGCAACTGATCTCTAAAGCACATTACTTTTATTTGTCTTAACATGTCAGTGTTTGCAGTGGCTTTATAAATACTGCATGATGGCAAAATATTTCCTCAGATACTTAAATTCAAGCTTTATTAATTTCCGCAAATGTTTACTTTGTTTAAACACTTATTTCTTTCTATTTATGCTTCACTGTATTGCTGCTTGTTTGTTTATATTGATAACATACAGTGATTAAAAAGAAGAAAAATAATCAGCTACATTTCAACTGCTTTACATGTTTTATTTTCTTCTCATGATGTCTCTTCAAAGTCCCTGTTACTCCAGAAAATTTCTTTAACTGAGTGAAGTATGAGAAGAAAAAAAATCAGTGATTATGTAAGATTAGTGTGGATTCTAATACCATCTGCCTTCAAATATATTTCAAAAGCATAAGGTGTAACCAGAGTCTTTAAGAAGCATGTGTTGCAGTGTTTACATAATCTGTTACAAATCATTAGGTGTCAGCCATATGTATAAGCAAGTGAGAACTCTAAAGTGAAAGGAAGTGAATATGTTCTGATTGAAGTTCAGCCTCAGTGCTTTAGCAGCCTCATCAGTGCTCTGACAGATGCAGTCATATTTTGGAGCTATCCTGAGGAAGGGAAAAAGCTAAACAGGAAAAGTATAAATGAAGCACATATTCAAAATAGTCTAGGATGGTAATAATAATAATTCATGCACCTTTTTTCCTCCACAGCATGCTTTTATTTACTTCCTAAATTGTTTTTGTTTGTTCTTTCATTTCTTCAAGAAGCCCTTAATGAGCGGAATCCAAATGATGCAAGGCAAAGCAACGTGTCTGTTTCAGTCTAAGTGGAATATGGTTGAGTAGATCAATATGCCAATCGTTTAACTGATGACTGAGGACCATATTTACATATTGGGTTTTTATAAGCCCCACAGTCAGGGGCTTTGAACCACATTGATAACTGAAACATAAAGTCATTTAATTGTGACATAAGTTTGCTTATTTTCTGGATCAGAGACATGCATTTACTAAAGCAACCCTTGGCACTAGTGCTTCGCAGTGACGTGTGCATTGATTTGGGGACAGGATATGGAAGTCAGCACTAATTTCTAACAGCGCTGGAGCTCAGTCTTAGCACCACCTGCTTTGCAGTGCAGTCCTGTCAGCCAAAATGCTTACAAGCATCCAATGCCCACTGACACATGTCAGGGGGAAAAAATAAAATCAATGTAATGGTTAATTGAAAATGGGAGTGTGCACGTGAGTGTACATGAAATTCTCCACACCATAAATATGATTCATCTGTGGGTTTAGCCATGAAACAAACACTTTATTAGAGTCAACACCGACATTTTAGCACTTAATGCTTTTTGAATGATTAAGTGAACCATCAGTGCTAATCAACTGTGCATTCATATAAGTTTCAGTAAAAAGAAAAAAAAACAATAAAAAATTACAACAATCAAAAATAAATAAAATACTTAAGCTCAAACACCAAATATCAAGATACATCTGCTCAGCTAGGACTAAAAACTAGTGAACGACAGGTTCTAAGAAAAGACTCAGAATAATCAAAGGTCTGTGCATCTCCTAATTTCTTTTCTGCAAAGTAAGGAAGATCACCAAAAAAAGACTGTCACCCCAGGTTTTGAGCCTGGATCTGACAGCATCCAAAAGCAACTCATTTGTGGACCTCAAAGCTGTGTGTAAAATGTGCAGGAGTTCAGGTTGTGCCATATTGCTAAGTATGTTAAAAGCAAACAATATTGTTATAAACTGGATCCTAAAAATGGCAGAAGGCCAGTGTAGGAAGCCCAATACAGGTGTGAAATATTCACACTGTTTCTTTACTATCAGAAGGCAGACTGGCAGAAAGATCAACATCATCATATACTGAATTACTGTAATTTAAGCATGACACAAAAAGGCATGAATAAAGCTTTTAAGAAGATATAATGATGAGTCCCTTGACTTTAATATGGAGGCTTTTATGAGGAAAACCTTGTTTCAACAATTAAGCTGATCTATTAAACACATTTAAAAGCACAATCAGAAATAATAATGAACAAAGCAAATAAATCCAAGGATCAGCAAAAATAATTTTGTTTTACTTTTCTCCTTTGATCTAAATTGATATTATATGATTTACCTAAAATTAATGTTACCTAAATTTTAGTACTTTTATTTTAATTTTTTTTTATAAACAATTACTTAAAATTTTAAATGCCTTAAAAAGTTGTATGTTTTATAAGTTGTCATAGATTTCCATACTAAATTGGCCCCTTTGTGACTTACTGGATCCACATGAAAGAGCTTTGCTGCTCAAATGACTGAGCATCTTTGTTCATTTAGTGTGGTTGGTTTCACATGACTCAAGTGTAATCATATGTGAGAATATTAGCATTTACTAATTAGACAATTGATATGAATGTCGGTCCAGAAGTTGAGGTTTTGAACTGTTGGGTATCCATGCCCTGTGCAGTACAACTCTGATGGGAAACTAGAAAAACAAACAATGTCATAGTTTTGGCTGTTGTTTGTTTGTTTGTTTGTTTGTTTTATTCTTTTTATTTTAAGATTATCTTCAGAACTGAAAAACAAACCCAACAGAGCAGTTAAGAGAAGACTGTTCTCCCAAGATGAATGAACAATTCAGTAAGTGGTTTAACACAACATACTGTATGTTAGTATTCTAGTGACAAAGCCCTCCAGTCTCTATGGTAACCAGCATGAGATGATGGATGAGTCAAGGAAGCGTTTAACAAAGACAAATTTAAAATATTTGACAATAATATGGAAGCCAGTTGTTTATTTCCTGTTTATAACCATAAAATATTTTTTTATTGCTTTGGACACATTCCTGACCTCACATTGGAAAAATTACTCTTTATTTTACTTTTTTAACCAAGTCAGAAACATACATTATAGCTTTTCTATCTGTCGATTCTGCAGGACTAACATACTTATACATATGGGACAACTTTTGCATTTATTTAAACTGCTAATAATATTATGCCAAATTGGAATTAAACGTATTAACTTTTCCATTTACATACAGGTTTTTTTTTTCAGCTTACACAAAATTCACTGCTGTTCTTTGCAGGAGGTTCTCTGCAGTTCTGATCCCTTTGACTCTACATTCCTGACTGGAAACAAATTGCACCTTCTTGGAGTAAAACTGTCACCGAAAATATGTACCAAGCAGTCATTTGTACTGGTGTAAGCTTCGCCTAACAGACTGGAGACACACTTACGTTGCTATTTAATGTTTAAAATGCAATCTGTTTCTACAGTGAAAACCTTTCAAACGACGTGTTAAGCATATGGCTTTCTAAAATTCCTGAATTATGCAGATACAAAGTATTAACATAAGTTTTTTGTTTTGTTTTTTTTCCTCAGGGAAGTTCGGGACAATATACAAGTTCTTTTTTTTTTTTTTCACCCCTGTGCCTGACTGGTAAATGTATTGTTGTTGTTGTTGCTGTTACTTCTGCAGCTATCTCCCCCTATATAGTTACAAGTGATTTGTCATTGTTTCCTGCTGCCAAACATTACGTATTACTGCTGCAGCCAATTTTTTCTCCCATCTTGAAGTCTGAATAAACTTTCTGTTCATGTCTTACCAGTCATTTCTAAGATTAGATACGACATATTGTGCTTGATACCTCAAAATATCCGATTTTTTTCCTTCTTTTTTTTTGGGCTAATTTGTTAAACATAAAATATGCAAGTCTAACTTGCACAACAGAGAAGCTTCGAACTAAAGTTTTTAGTGATATATAATGAAGAGATTTCTCAGTAAACATTGTCACTGCAAGAAAACTCCTACTGTGAAGCCAAGGTAATGTGTAGCTAACTACCTACTGCCTGCAGCGATCACCTCTCCCCTGCTGTTTTCTGTCCTTGTCTGCAGCAACATAAATGTATGTGTGTGTGTGTTTGTGCGAGGAGTTCATGAATCAGCAGCACCTTTTACCCTGATACAAGAAAGAAGGCAAAAACAAAAGAAAAAGCAGAAAAGTCAGGAAGGTGAGAAAAGGCACCAAGAGTAAAACATGAAAGAGGTCACTGTGAAAATGAGCAGAAAAAAATAAGAATGAACCCTTTAAGCCTGTCTGTTTAGCATCTGTTAGGAAATAAAATGAGTATTAAAAGATTAGAAAAACACTCTAAACAATGCAGGACATTTCCGTTGTTTAATTGTAGCATCAGAGCTATTCTGGGATTTCACTTCCAAATCCTGCAATCACTTTCTGGATTTATTGGATTTTTAAGCTGACACTAAAATCAGTGTGAAACATCCACACAGAGCAATCAGGGCAGTAGTAATTGCTCGGTCTAATGTAATATTGCATGAAGCCATTATCATCAGGCCCACAACAACATATCAGTAAAAGGATTTTGATGAGTATTGAAACACTTGTTTCAAATAAATTAAAATTGTGTGAAAAATAAAAGGCTGTTATAATAATTTTCTCTTTCTAAATGCATAACTCTGGGTTATTGTTTTAGGCTTTTATTGAATTTTTTTTCTCCTTGTTTGTGTTTGGACTGTAATGGCAAACTAAAGAACCTACTGAAGGTCATTCTATCTAAAAAAAAAAAAACATCTCTACACAAAAATGAAACCTTTTGGATGTAAGATTAAAGGGCCAACCAACACACTGCATAAATATAAACATATTGTTGAAGTGTTTTTGAATAAAATTATTTTTTTACTGTGGTGATCTGTGTATTTTCGCTTTATTTTTCTAAGTGTCTTCCTGCTCCTCTGTGTTTCTCTTCCCTG
>JARVJO010000227.1:28506574-28519367 GCA_031762555.1 Cynodonichthys magdalenae
TTTAAGAGCAGATTGAATCGAATCAAATAGAATCGTGATTAATCGATTCAGAACCTTATGACTCGAAATCTAATCGATTTGGAGAAGTGGCCATGATACCCAACCCTACTGATGACATCTATTGTTTTTAATCAACATTCTTCTTGATTTCTTGTTTGTTTGGGTGCAAAAAACTGAACAGCTTGTTGTAGAAACAATCCCTGATTATTCCAAGACAGGGGTGTCCAAAGTCAGTCCTCAAGGGCCGATGTCCTGTATGTTTTAGGTGCTGCTCTGTTTCAACACAGCTAAGTACTGATTAATTATTAGGCCTTTTCAGTATGCCATCAAGGTCTGCAAAGGCCTACTAATTAGGCACTACTTAGGTTCAGCTGTGTTGAACCAGAGCAACTCCTAAAACATGCAGGACATCGGCCCTTGAGGACTGACTTTGGACACCACTGTTGCAAGAGAATGTACAAAAAGCTCTTATTTTGAAACCAAGTTCAGTTTTGACTCATTGTAATTACAGCTCTCATTTAGCCATTAACCTAGCCTGGATGAAGATTTTTTTTTATCCATACTCCATGCTCTATAACTATTGTCACTGCTGATAAGGTAATAACTACTGATAACTATTTGACACAGTCTGGTGCAATTTGGCAAAAATTCCTTTTAAGTTTTTGATCTGCAGTTGAATGGCCCAACAAGCATGTTTAGTGTTTATTGTTCTATTGCTTACTACTCCTCTTTTCTTATTATTTACCCGTCAAGGCAGAAGGTCAGTTTATTATCTATCTCGGTACTGTTGAAAGCACTTTTTTTCCTTCCTTTTCCATCAAGAGCTATGTCAAAGAAAACAATTTCTTTACACAAATTCTTTGAAGAAGCATGTCTGACATAGTGGTTTATTTACTATCAAACATCCAGCTATATTTGGGAAAAACCTTTGAAGAAGTGTACTTGTACCAATTTTTAAGAACACGCAGGATGAGCAGAGCTGTAATAACTATAGAGGGATAAAGTTAATGAGTCAAACCATGAAAATATCTAAAAGGCAAGTTGCTGAAAAAAGGGTTAAGAAGTGAGGCGAGCAGAAGTGAAGAGCAGTATGGTTTCAAGCCAAGAAAGTACCGTACAGGCCCAATGTTTGCTTAGAAAGTGTAAGTAAAAAAGGAGTTGCACTGTGTCTTTGTAGACCTAGAGAAAGCAGATAATAGGGTACCAGTAGAGGATCTGTGATATTGTGTGGGGGAGTCAAGTGTGGTGGAGAAGTATGTGAGGTTAGTGCAGGACATGTACAAGGACAACGAGACAGTGGTGAGATGTGCAGCAGCAGTGACAGATGGGCTCAAGGTGAGATTACATCAGCTATCCATTCTGAGTCCCTTCCTGTTTGCAGTGATGACAGACAGACTGGCAGATGGAATTTGCTGTGTGCAGATAGCACGGAGATCTGCAGTGAGAGTAGAGAGCAGGTGGAAGAGAGCCTGGAGAGGTGGAGCTATGATTTGGGGAGAATAAAAGGCAGTTCATGGAAAACAGAATGCATGCATGTGAATGAGAGGGAGACAGCTGGAACAGTGAAGCTGCAAGGAGAAGTATTGAAGGTGGACAAGTACATAGGGTCAAACTTCCAAAGTAAACAGACACGGCAGAAGCGAGGTGAAGAGAAGGGTGCAGGCAAGATGGAGTGGATGGAGACAACTGTCAGGAGTAATTTGTGATAAATAGATAGCTGCAGGAGTGAAAGGGAAGGTTTAAAAGATTGGTAGTGAAACCTGCTGTAATGTTTAGTTTGGAGATATTGGCACTAACTAAAGGATAGCATTCAGAGCTGGAGTAAGTAAAGATAAAGATGTTGAAAATGTTAAGAATGTTATTAGAAAATACCAAATTAGGGTTAGAGATAAGTAGAGGGACAGCTCAGGTTGAGCTAAGTCTAAAACTGGTAACATGGTTAGGAAATGTCAGAAGATGAACAGTGGATACATTTGACAAAAAATGTTGAAGAGCTGCCAGGTAGAAGGAAAACCACAGAAAATGTTTATACATTTAGTGATGGAGAATATGCAGAAGGTTGGTGTGACAGAAAAAAGATAGATGTAGGGATAACGTGAGATAGAGGTGGATGATCTGTGCTGAACCCTAAAAAGCTAAACATAGCTAAAACCAACTTTTGCACTTCTCTTATTACTACTTTTGCTTAACCAAAAAAAAGCACAAAAGCTATGCAACATGTGCTTGAACAAAGCTTTTCAGCTAAATAAATAGCATTCTAGAGCTATAAGACCTGGTGATTTATAGGGAAAAAAAACAAAAAACAGACATACATGTTTTTGTTCTGGTGCCATGTTATGCTTTCCATCACTGCTGGCAAATGTTACAAGAGTTGCACTCTACCAATGTTATAGATTTGTTGATACATAAACATTTGCTCCAAATAGAATAAATTACTGGTTTGGGGTGCCTTATTGTCCCCGTAAATAAATAATAATAAAATAAATGTGTAGAAACTGATTCATATTATTATTCAATTTAATAACATACATGCTTAGTATTTTTAATTTTCTAGTGAACTTGTCTGAAGGGCTTTGTTAATAATGTTTTTGATGGTGATGGAAATCTGATGTAAAGAAGATTTGCTGAAATTTATTTTTTATTTGTTAAAAATCACTGTAATTTACTTTAGACAGAGGACAGCACTGACATCTGTAATGCAGTGTATGTCAGTAGTGTCACAAGATAGTAGTAGCTGAACTGAAGGTTTATTATAAAGACTCAGAGAATTAATAAGGATTAGTCCTTTGTCTTTTCTAGGTCATGACAGAGTGTTGATTCAGACTGTGCATGGCAGGCTGGCAGGTGAGTTTATCTGCAGACGGATTTACAAACAGGCAGGAGGGCAGGTGTTAGAGGATGTGTTGCACAAGGAAAAAAAACACTAAGTACCAGGGAGGAGACCAAAAGCCACAAAAACTTTATGCTGGAGTTGATTGTTACAGTACTGGCAGGTTTAATGGCCTGGTCAAGAGCGGAGTAAATCCCAGTGAAACTATACTGTGCACTACAGAAAATCAGAAATCCACACCTGGGGGGGTCAAAAAAAAAAACAGACTCAAGAAAAAGGAGAGAGAGATGAAATAATGAAATGCTAAATTCAGTTTCCAGAGACCATGACCAAATGACCCTATTGAGAGTTTCATAGGTACTTGTTGAATATGTTCAGAGGTACTCAGTATATACTTGAAAATCTTAAACACATACATTTTCTTTACTGACTCTTCATAAGCACAGACAAAACAAGTGGCTCTTAGCAGTTTAAGTGCACTTGTGATTGCTGTTAGCTCACCTGTGATTTACATTGTGTTACATTTCAACTTTACTGATAAAACACTTGAAAAGACTGCAAAAGTCACAGAAATAACACTGGCAACCCTGCAGCCATTAAAATACATTTACAGAGCTTGTTTTGAACAGAACCCAATACAGCAGGTTGAAATTACATAAAATAAAATAAAAATAAAAAATAGAACTGAGGACAGGGTCAGGACTAAAAACATATGTTTTTACTGAGTGTATCTAAGTATACTTAAACAGTGACATATAATAACATAATGTCATCTGTGCTTAAGTTTATTCAATAGTTCAATTAGTTCAGTTGGGTTTACAACAAAAGTCGTCTCTGAGATATAAAGAAGTTAACAAGCCTAAACCTTGAATTTATTTAGAAAAAAAAATTAATTCAATTGCATTCAAAAATAATACAGTATAGTCAGAATGAGTATATTACAAAATACCAATCAGTAAAAAGCTGTCCATCTACAAAAGCAGCATTATGTCAAAACTTCCCTTTGGTGCAATCTCTCATCCTGAACAAGCAAAAAGACAACAGTGGAAAGGAATGACAACCTTTTAACTGGAAGAAACCCCTTGCAGAACCAGATTCAGGTTGAGCTGCTGTCTGCCTCAGCTAGCTGAGAGTTAAGAGGACAAAGGCCAAGACTTTCGATGTCAGTTTACTTTTTATATATAACTCTGTGAACAACTATTTTTGGACAAAACAGAATTTATTTTATATGAGACAGATCAGCTATTAGCTAGCAGCTAATGACACCAGCAGCTAGCTGTAGCAGAACCAGTGCAACCTGAGCCACTTCAAATGGGAATATTATATTATTTGTAACTTACATTACATATTATCATTTTAAACAGAAAAAAACTAAATTTAAGCTAGTTAAAGTGTGTGTGTGACTGGGGGTGAAGGGGGTGGGTTGTCTGGATGATTTGACGAAGCAATTTTCCTTCAGATGTCAGGAGATCAATCAACACCTTGGAGGGAAGCAGCACTCATCACTTTTCCTGGCGACCAGGTAGCAGGGGGTTCCACCGGTCTCAGCAAAATGTGCTCACATCCATGTTCTCTGTGGTTGCGTGCATCACCAAAACATGTCAGTAGCTGGCACTCCAACATCTCCTCACACCTTCCATTACAATCTCACAATCGTTACCTTACTTATGTCTCCCTGCACACCTTGTTCTGGGAAACAATAATATGCCCACACACGCATTGTTTTAAGCAAAAATAGCTGCATCACCATTTTTGAACTCGAGAATAATCCATCCAACTTATTTACCTGTTTCCCAGTTTTCTGATCACAGAGGAGCAGGTACCTATTTTTAGCAGAGAGGTGAGAGGTACACGCAGGATCTGTCACAAGTCCATCACAGGGTCACATATAAACAAACAAGACTTTCACACTCCTACTTCAAGAATAACCAACTGAGTTACTTCTAAAGAGAAACTGGCAAAAATGTAAAAGTTAGTCAATACAGCCAGAATAAAACTCAATTTCTTCAAACAGAAAATATTTAATATCCACAAAAGGTAAGATAATCATTGTTCATAAGCTTTTCACAAACCACTCTTCAAAAGATTTCAACTAAGACTTCTTTAAGGTCATTTTTTGTTGTTGTTGTTGTCAACCTGAACAGATTCTGAGTAAGAACTACAAAGTTGAAGGAAAAAATCTTTAAATCTAACCCAGCAGTGTTTTGAGTCAGTGCAGTGATTTGCAATTCACACCTCTGCTGCATCATTCTCCAGCTAAAAAGTTGACTGTGCTCTTTCAAACTGAAATGTCACACTGCAGGCTGGTCCACTTTCCCTCAGACTATATCAAAAACAACCCAGTAAGAGAACAGATATTACTTTTGCCTGACAGCTGGGTTCAAATGAGATTTGTGAGATCCCCATCACATGGAAGTCAATCCTGCTGTGCTCTGTGTCCAAGACATAGTGGGTCTGGGCCAATCAGCTGTCAACTGGAGGCAGGTTTCAATTGTGATGATAGCCAACAATGATGGCTCCTATGAAGACATCCACGCTGATGCTGCTATGTGAGTAAAAGCAGAAGAAAGAGAAGAGAAGAGCAAAAAAAAGCCCTTTTAAGTTGTTTCCTAATTTGAAAATTTAAAGTCAATTGTATTATTTGGCACCATGAAAGAAGGACAACCATTTAATTACCTGTGTGTGTGTTAGCAAAAATATCTAATCAAAAAATGAATTAAATTTACTACATTTTTCAGAAAGTAAATATTGGTTGTACATTTACTGAATAACTTCTAAAGTCAATCTGGTTTAGGTTAACTGCTAACAAACAATCAACTGCAGAAAACACAAACATGAATTTTAGAGTTATTGAACTAAAATATGATGATAATAACTGAGAATCATCCCAACACATACTCTTAGCACTAGCAGCATAATCACCATTTTTGTTTGAAACTTTGTCAATAACTATTGAAGTCAATACTGTTTTTATTAACCAATTAACATATTTTTGAAAGTTTCAGAAAATAATTGTTGGATAAATATTTAAAGCTGATTTACTTTTGAAGTTTACCAAATTTGATATAAGCCAACTAAGCTTAGGAAACACAAAAATAGTTGTAACTCAATCATTTTTACAGAAAATTGTGCTTAAATTTGGTTTGGTGGTAGCTGAAACTTATCTCGAAGACTTGCTCATACTGCTAACAGATCCCACAAGTTCTGTGTTGGCATGTAACGTGGCAGTCAGTATGCATTCTATCAAATAATTCTGATTTGTTTTTTTTTTTTTAATTTTTCAGACCCATCAGCCCTCCTAGTGTTGTGTAACAAATCTTCTTCTCATTAAACAGCTCTGCTTATGCATGTTCCACGAGATTGGACTTCTTCGTTGGTGATAATAGCATCCATCTGGTATTTGCGCAGCTGCTTGTAATTTGTACAAACACAAAATGTCAACCGCCTGAGAAGCTGTGTCACATGGCAAACTAGTCTTTGCCGCACTGAAGTTATTTTTTAATTGTGCCGGTTAGACTTTTTTTTTTTTCCAAGTCATTTGAAAGATGGTGCAAACATACCAGGTCTTTTCTGATGGCCAAAAATAAATAATAAAAAAAAAAACTAATTAAAAAATTTCACCTTCTTTGCAATCTGCAACAGCTAGCTGCCTCTGCTGAAGGTCTTTTCTTTTTCTAAAAGCCATTTGAAGGCAGCAGGTATCTTCTTTTTTTCTTTCTTGCCAAACGAGAGAGATTTTAGACACTGGCAGAACACAATTTCCCACAGCAGATCCAAAGGTAAACACTGGACTATTTTGTGCAGCAAATGTAGCATCTTTTATCACACACTTTCAGAAACCTTGAGCTTGTGTACACATTTTTTTGATTAATTTTTTCAAGGTTTTTACTGCAAATCAGAAATGGTTTTGCAAAGAGGTGCAGTGCACACACTTCTCCTCCAAAACCCAGTCGGTGGCTTTGTTTTCTTGATAATACAGCTCCCAGGAATGTGTGTTTCTTTAAAACCTTCTCACCACTTTCATCTTTAGGCTCTAGGTGTGAGTGAGCATGAGTGGTTGTCTTGTTTGTCTCCATGTAGCCCTGTGACAACCCTGCGATCTGTCCACCATGTACCCCGCCTAGAGATGGTCAGCACCCCATGACGCGGAACGGAATCAAATAAGTAAAAAAAATTGATGGATGAAGACTCTGGATCTCTGGCTCATTGGTGCTTTTCAAATCCCACTGAGCTTATCAGGCACACAGGTTATGAGTGCCAGTTGTATGCCCTCTAACTGCTGTGTTTCAGCATCTGAGTCGGGTCTGCTCATGTGCAGTGAATGAGAGCTTTGATTGGCTGAGGAAATGCAGTCATTAGACTTTCTAAGCTAGCCTAAAGCAGAATTTTGTTTCTGATTTATTAATTATGAATAATTACTTGGGGTCCAACATGGCCTCAGGACAACCAGCTGGTATCACTGGAATAAAACAAAACCAAAATGTTGTTGTTATATCTCAAAAGTGGATATTGTGTATTTTCCAGTTAGAGTTCAATTCTACATCACAATCAAGTAACGATGTTCGCTTCAGTTATTCTAAAAATGCTGTATATATCAAAAATAAATTTGCCTTTGTATCATAGCCTATCTATGCCTTGACATTTTCCTCTGTCTCTTTAAGAGCCTCCTACTGTTTCTAACACTCCCTCTTCAGCACATTTTCACAACAACAAGCGGGGGGAGGGGTTGATCTGTGGGGCAAAGTTCTGCTTCCAACTAAGCTCCAGGAAGTAGCTATGTACAAATAGGCGGCCCTTTGGACCAGCAAGCATTTTAGGCATCGCCACATGGCTACCGCAGGAGATTTAATAACACTCTGATGATGTAATAACATTATAACATGATATAAAGCTAAAATAAGTTAATTTTGTTAAGAGTAATTTTGTTTCATTCCATTTGTGACTAAACAAAGGATTCTGTCAGTGCATCCAGTAGGACTGGACAACAATAACAATATGTGCCTCATAACTCCTTAAAAATAAAAAATAATAAACAATGTGGAATCAAAGAAGAAAATAAGTGCTCCTGGTCCTTATTTTAAATAGGTAAATGCTCATATTATGATACATTTTTTCTGACAAATCACCCAGTCCTAGCATCCAGTAATGTATTGGGGAGACTTTGCTAAGTAGTTAATGCTCTTGTGGAAACCTATACTGTGCCACCATCAACAGTTTATTTAATGACTATAATTTAGTCTCTCTAATCTCACCCTGTTTTTAACTGTCGACAGGCAGACCTGAGCACAATTAAAGTGTTTCTTGCTAACTACCAACACACTTGGCAGGATGTACTAATTAAAATATAGTTAGGAAGTCCCCTCCACACACACCTTTATGTAGACCTCTCAAATTAAAAAGAAATACATTTTTAGAAAAGCTGTTGAATGCATTTTTTAGAACTAATTCTAATTCATTGGTCAGTCGGGAGCTGTTATTTTTTTAATTCCCAAAACTTAAGGTCGCTCAACAAACAAAAAACAACTTCTACAAATTCAACAAAGTGCCTTCAGTGTATCCTTGGGCAAACAAGCCTATTTTGTTTTGATTGCCTGTTATGGGTAACTCCATCCGTCCATTGCTTCTTTTAAACTCCCTCGCTTCAAGGCCAAGCCAGTGCAGAGCAGTTTAAGAGGGAAGCAGCTGAATATCTCGGTGAATGGATTGCTGACACCCAGCTCCGTGACACACACAGACACACACACATCTTCACGCTCACACGGATTCATCCGCACTCTTGGACTGACACTTGGGGCTGACATTTCAAACTGTCAGAGGGAGCGCTGTCATACTGCGCATTGTAGCTGGTCATGCTTGAATGTGGCTGCATTTTGTCCATTTAGGTGTGTGTAAGTGTGTGTGAGATTGTGCGTGTGTTTGGTGGGAGTGTTTTGGACAAACCTGATGCTTGCTTTGGATTGCTCGGGGCAACTTTTTATAACAATGTTGATCTGTTTTTATTTGTTTTTTCAATATAGATCTATATGGGTGTATATTACTCTCTCTCAGGCACACATTTTACCAATTAGCTTACACAAACACACACACACACTGTTACAAGCAGAAACACACACCTTTACCCCATTCCCCTCCACTTATCAAATTAAATAAAGTCAGCGATTTGCAGCCAGTAGGTTTCAGGGAAATAAAACACCGTGTCATTTAGTGCTGATGGGATGGAGCCTCTATAAATAGTCATTTCCTGCTTGGCTTTAATTAAGTAGCGCTACTGTCAGCTGTCAAAGAACACAATTATCAAGCAGACCCATTTAGCAAAGCTACCCCTTCGCTGTGTCTCTTTTGGTTTATCCCTCTGTGGGTCTGTCATTCTGCTCCATGTGCTGTCTGTTTTAATGCCCATCGTTCTATCCCCATTATCCCCATTTCACTGCTTGCCTCCTTGTCTGTCTGTCTACTAATGTTGGTGCGCCAAAGTGTGTTTACCTTGTTTTATTTCTCTTTATGTTGTCCTCTCCAGCAAACCATTTCTCTCCCTGTGTTCACTTTCCTCACTGCTCTTCCCTTCTTCTCTTTACCTGCTGGTGTTATGCTCTGACAGCTGGTTTTATCTATCATTTTCCATACCAGAATCTTCCCTGTACCACAGATTTTCAAGGTTTTCTTTGTTGTCACTTTCTTTTATTTATTTTTTTTTTTTTTTGCATGTTCACATGTATCGTAACGCCCCTCAACACTCATGCACACACACCACCCCTCCTCTGTGAGTGTGCAGATTTGATTGTGTGTATGTGTGTGAAAGTCTCTGCTGTGTTTACTTAAAAGCTCTGGTGCAGTTGTGATTGGAGCTACACTTTGTGTCTCAATCCGAATGCTCTGAAGCATGTTATTCCCCCGGTGCAGAAAGTTAGAGAGAAGGCAGGGCGGGTGGGGGGTTTGGGAGAAGAAAAGGAGAAAAGTAAAGAGAAAAGAGAGAAAGAAAGACACGAGGGAGGGGGCAAAGAAGACGCGAAAAAATAGAGCGCGAGCAAGGCCAGGAGATGGAGATGGTAAGAGAGTAGGATAGAGAGGCAGAGAGAAGGACACTGCAAGGACAGTGCAGAGGAAAAGAGAGGGGAGTAGGAGGAGGGAAATGTACTCAGGAACTCATAAGAGAAAAAAATACACAAACTATCATGTACGCACAAAAGTGGTGTAGCATATTTTCACTTGCACGTAATTGTCTACCCAGATAAATTTTGATGGACAATCAGTCTTTATCACAAACCTTCTCAGGAAGCACTAATCCTCGATTTTGCTGACATACTATAACAGATATAAAATGCAATCAGCATTCCTCAAAGGAACACATCTCACACAATGACTTACATACTGAAGTTATAAACCAAGATCTTGTGTGATCTATTACTGCTAAAAGTATATGATGAAGATGACTCTAAACTAAAACCAAAGCAAATTTTAGGTCAGCATCTGTACAACTGATAGAGTTACAGTCATTTTGGGGGTTCATTAACTGCAGCAACCATCTTGAGTTATATTGGCTCAAAAAGTTAATTAGTTGGAAATGCGCATCGAAAAATATTTTTTCAGTAAAATGCATAGTTTTTCATGAGATATTTTGCTAACAGGCATAAAAATGAAAATCCACACACTGATGCATACAAAACAGGCAATAATTAACAGAGAATGAGTAGTTTTATCCATACACAGAGTATGTGAAAATAGAGAATATAGGTATCTATGCAGTATATATGCTTTTTGCACACAATAGGTTTTACTCATACAATTGCAGTGCCCACAGAGGAGCTTAAGGCATGGTTTCTGAACCATGGTTTGTCACAGCCGGAGTGTCGGGGAATTTATCATCCTGGATGTGTGCTGGTGGACTCGCAGCAACAGTTTATACAAGAATCGAAGGACGTCGGATACACACCAACCCCTCACGCCCACCCAGTCACACAGAAGGCCCGTACAAACTTGTACAGCATCTTAAAGCCTGAGACGGAGTTCAACCTTGTACACAGGCACGAGTGCCCAACACACACTCACACACACACACCTACATGCTGAGATGAGAAAGTCCAATTATCAGTTGGCATTCCTCTCTCAGGGTAATTTAATGCATTGGGTGAGAGCTTCTCATTTATGTTTGGTAATTACACTCTCTCTGCTTTACACTCCCTTTAATAAGCTCTAACTTCGCCGCATAAACCATTAGATTACATTCATGGGCACACACTCAAAGATGCAAAGAACCACCTACGCATGGAGACGAACATTTAAAGGAAATTCCACTTGTGTTTTTGTTGTAAGTATAAAGGCATAACTGTCGGCTGAATGAATACACACACTCATAAACACATTGATGCAAAACCTCCCTTCACTCATAGGGAACGGCCCCTCTCCACCTCTTACTGCTGACCTCCACTCATTTCCCCCTCACATTATTGTTCATTACAATATTGTGTTTGTTTTGGTGCTGGGATGTTTCCCCCTTCTCTATAATTCATTTCTTCGTTAGAATTTTCATCAGGGATTACGTTTAGTGCTATGGAAATGTTTGTGATTACTATTCATTATGTGGTTTCATGACTCTGAGTCTTTTAAATTTATGTGTGCGCGCATGTGTGAGTGATATGCTGGTGTGTGTGTGTATGAGAGCGGACGCTTTTTAATTCAGACGGCTTTAAACAGACGCAGGAGAAAAGTAGTGTGCATATGTGAGCGTTTCTCTAAGTTGGTGCGCGCGCGTTCGTGTGTGCATGCGTACTTTTTTCAGCAGAAGAAGTCGTGACTCTCCATCAGTGGCAGAGAGGCAGAGTGTGTGCCGAGACTGTCGATGGAGCAACTGAGAGACAAAATTATAGCTGTGTCATCTGCTTCACTTCCCATTTGAGAAACCTACTTCATAATCATCCAACTTTTACTGGTTTCTGATGAAAATATATACACGCAGTTGGTCTTTGGTGACTTGGCTTCACAAACGTAAGCACACACTGAGCCAAGCAGTTTACAGGCATTTGAACTGTGAGTGCTTGCTGATGTTAGTTAGCACCTAAAAATGAGTAATGCAACAGTACCAGAATATGTACAGAACCTTTACAGTACAGACAGTTTCATGCTGGCAATCAATAAAGAATACCTGTATTAGTCACAGGAAATCCCACTCTTGTCTAGAAGGAGTTCTACATGTTTGTTTTTATCGCTCGCTGCCAAAGGTGAAAGCAGAGTTATGTGCTTGTGCGTCTGCACTGTTGGCAAAATCTCATAAATAAAATGAAACTTGCACAAAGTAATTATTGAATGCACGTCTACAATAGCTTATTTATATTTACACTCGACCCAATACAAGACAGCCGACACAGCCAGCTGACATTAGAAACCACAACAACAGCTACAATTCTGCCAATTTTACAAATATTGAGCTAAAATGTGGTGCAATGCTGGCTCAGCATTGTCCCTAGTTGATATTTTCAGCATTACACATTTTGAGACATTTTTTGCATAAAACCATTGAAGCATTGGAGTCAACCCTGTTTATCATTAAATAACTGTTTATCTTTTGGAGTCAACCCAAATCAAGATGGCTGCCACAGAAGATCAACCAAAATCAGCCATTTCTTGTTGAGCTCTTTTTAAAACTCCAGCTCAAACTAAATACTGTAAATACACACTTTGATATATATTATTTTCTTCTCTATATATTTTTTTTAGCAGTATGATATCAGTGTTTTTTTGGTGCACCACCCCCCAACTATCTCCATAAGGGTTTCTCGCAGATCAATTTAAATGTTGTTGCTGCATTTTTCCATATAAAATATTTAAGACGATCCACTTTGGTGCCTCCTTGAGTTATTTCCTACATTGGAAAGGGTATCCCACTACCCAGACCTACACTCTAAAAATGAAATGTTGGATTTACTTAACCATGTTATGTCAACTGGTTCCACTTAACTGAGTTAAGTA
>JARVJO010000227.1:28540352-28550939 GCA_031762555.1 Cynodonichthys magdalenae
AGAGGAGCCAGTTGAGGTGGCTCGGGCATCTGGTTAGGATGCCTCCTGGACTCCTCCCTGGTGAGGTGTTCTGGGCACGTCCCACTGAGAGGAGGCCCAGGGGAAGGCCCAGGGGAAGGCCCAGGACACGCTGGAGGGACTATGTTTCTTGGCTGGCCTGGGAACGCCTGGCCCAAGTGGCTGGGGAAAGAGAAGTCTGGGTCTCTCTGCTTAGGCTGCTACCCCCGCGACCCGACCCCTGATAAGCGGAAGAAAAAGGATGTACGGACGGACAAAAAGAAAAAAAAAAACAACTTGGATTTTATCAATGCTACTGAAAGGGATTCTTCATATATTTTGGAGTGGAGTACTGTAAAAAGTTTTGCAACAGTTAATATTCTACCTATTGTACTCTTTGAATGATAGTGAACAGAAATAGTTTAACATTGACAGACTGATCAACTAAGATCAAAATTTTGTCACCATCCAATCTTGAAATTTTCATGGCAGTTCAAACTTGAGCTTGTTTATTTCTATCACTTTGTTACAAAAGAAATGTTGAATAAGTCAATTCCATCTATTACAATTATATTATTCTCTTTTTGATTAATAATTAAACAAAGGAATGTTATGTGTGTGTGGGTGTGAATGTGTGTGCGTTTGGGGTGGGGGTACTTGTTTCTGCTACAGAGTGAGTTAAGTTTTGGTTCAGGTTAGTATTGGGAATAGACTAGTAACGGTTAGTTTTAAGGAAAATGTCTGGGATAGGCATAAATACAGGTACAAAAATGAATAAGAGTCAATACAAAGTCGACAGTTTGATGCAAGTACATGGATGTGTGTGTGTTGTGGGGGAGGGGTTTGTACCTTTTAATGCATTTTGTGAATCATTGGAGAACTTCCAGTAAAACGTTCAGACAGTAATCATTGTGGTGATCTACAACTGATTAACTTTTGACGTCATTTCAGTTTAAGATAGCTGCCACAGCTACGTAATTACCCCACACAAAAATGGCTATACCTCATTGAATTTTATCGATATTCAGCTAAAATTAGGTGTGATATTAGCGTACAGTCTTTTTTCACAAGTACTCCAAATGGTAATATGTCATACAAAGACCTGCACAATATTAAAATATTGCATCAGATTATACATTATGGTATTTTCAGGGTTTGACCAAAATGGCCATCATTTCTCATCATAAGATAAGCTAAAACAACTTTGCTCATGGCTCTTCTCAGACTAGCTGTCAGCTCATCAATTGGGTCAGAGATAAACTGTTCCTCCAAACAGAGGAACAGCTATCCACAACAAGTAAGATATTACCTGTTCATAACCTTTAAATAGAAGTTTTCTTCAAAATATCTGAACCTTTCCTTTACCACTGAATGTCCTACAGTGGGATCATAGTGTGCACTTTGGCTTGTCAGTGAAAAACTAAATATTTCACAGCCCTGCAGTTTTCTTCATGATTATTGAGCTGAGAAGGAATCCTCCCTATAGGAGGAGAGTTACTAAGAGGCAGCTGACAGAGGTGCTCTGGCTGTCCTTGGTGCCTTGTCAGAAGGTCGTTCACTGTTTACAGAGAAATTGCACTGATTCACTGTCCTCTGCTCAGGAGTACATTGAGTGAGTAATTTATTCATTTATAATTGACATTTCTTGCTGCACCTGCTTTATTTCTGTGTGATAAGCGCATAAATTAAATCTACTTGATTCTGGCAATTATGATAGAAAATTATTGATTTCTGTATTCTCAGTAAAGTGATAGCTTTAGTCTATTTACGTATTACCATACAGTGAATGAAATCCCCTAACTTAATCTCACAGACTGAAGAAAAGCAAAGAGTAAATGTTTTCAGTGAAACCTGTCGACTGCCTTATCTTTTGTTGTTTTATCTTTAAAGTCAAATCCTGGCTTATTGCTGTCAAACACTGAGATAAGAAATGTTATAAAAGAAACACTGAAACTCTGCCTGAAAATTGCAAAACTTTTTGATTTTGTTTTTCTGTGTAAACACTGCCATCAGCACAAAAAGCAGCCATGTAGAAGTAAACTGAGTGAACAAATAAAAGGCAATAAACAAATGAGCATGATTAACTTCATGACAAAGTTTATGTTTTTAAAAACATGAAGTCATGTTTTATTGAAGTTTGGCTCACAAGGAAGCACTAACTGAAATTCTGTATATCTGCTGAGCAAGGCTGTCAAATGACTTTGACTGAAAGCCCAGCAACTGCAAGCGTATTGCAAATTCGAGACATTACATATCGTCTTTAGGATTACAGCGGGTTGGCTCTGCACTGAAATAAACTCCATTCCTGCAGCGCGACCAATATTGCTCGACTGCTGGAGCTTAAGAGTATAAATGCTTAAAGCTGCTAATCATTTCACCTGGTCGTGGCATTTTGAACAGCGCCTGCATACGACTGAAATACACATCTTCATAGACCAAGACTAAAACACACACACTGCCTGCAGGCAGAAATGAGATTGTGGGAGAACACAAAAAAGTAAAATAACACAAATTCATGTTTTTGTCCCGTTGAAGTAGATTGTGAAGTAGAGTAAGTTTGACTGAAAACTGTTGTCAGTCAGATGACAAGCCTAAAAAACATCAAAAACCAAAATTAGGTTTCTAAAACAACCAAAATGTATTGTTTTATTAATGGCAAAACATACTAAATTTAAGACCTTAATGTTGCCTGAGTTTTCATTTAAGATCATTTTGTGCTGGACATCACAAACGTAGAAATTTTTTAGTCAAACTGTGAAAATAATAGGCACAATTTTATACAGTTTGAGAAGATGCCACACAGATACTATTGTGAATGACTCAGATCTACAATTACATCAAAAGTTAGTTCAGGATCTGTAAACTTGGCTGAGTTTTAGCCATTTTAGTGCTGGGTAAGGTAGATTAGCAGTGATTGCCATCTTGAATTGGAATGAATCCAAAATATAAATAGCTGTAGATTTATGTGTAATAATGATTTTCTGAAAGTTTCTGGAATCCATAGAGCTATTCTGAATATGTTTTGCTAACAGAAAGATTTGACTAGAAATAATCAATGGCAAAATTTCACACAAAAAATGCACAATCTAGCACTTACATTATGTGTTGAATATCAGTCTCAGCTACTACCACACTAAACTGTAGTACAAAATCTATTATAGTTTGAATTATAGATACTTTTGTGGCTTTAGTCGTCATCTTAAATCCTGTTGACTCCAAAAGACAGATCTTCATTCATTGATTAATTTTTAAATGTGTCGTCCAGTGGATCATGAAATATTTCGCTAACAGACACACACACATGCACATTCACAGACATTAGCAAGAACATCAATGCCCACTTTTTGGCTTTTTACCCTTTTAGCTTCAGGCATTAAACAAGAAGCAATAATTTAAAAAATAGGCTTCCTCTCATTAAATGTTACTGTTTAGACAGTATTTTATGGGTAAAGTGACTTTCAAATATACAAATATCTCAAAAGCAATCAGGCCTGGTGTTTGAAGTACATTTTTCCTGTTGAGGCACAAACGCAGTTGAACCTTTTTTTCTGGAGTTTAGAAAGGTTTTAACACAGAGTTCATTCAGAGTGTATTCCACTGCAGGGCACCCAGGTGCTCCGTTCTACTTCCTGCAGAGTCGTAATTACTAACACAGAGACAATTAATTCCATGCAGTGAGGTGAGTGTGAGCCTGTGAGAGGGTTTTCGCTTCATACCTTTATGTTTTTAATAATATAATTTCATCTCATTGAGTCGATTTTCACAGATAGATAGCACTGAAGTGAGTGAGTCTGTGTCTGTGTGTAAGGTGGACCAAGCGGCCATCAATCCCTTGACTTTCTTTTAATCTAGAAAAAGATTAGAATATTTACTGGATGCTGTTGAAAATGGGGAAATCAGAAGCCTGTGCTCTAAGAAGTAAAAAAGGATCAGGAAAAGTTATTTTGATTTTTTGTCATGGTTTATAGTAAGAATTGGATCCAAGAATGCAATCCAAAGATGGGGAGCTCTAATAAAACTTGAAGGATTTAATAATTAACAAAACTAAAAGCTGGCGTTGCAACGAATGAAAGAAAAAAATATTGACTTTAACTTTATTGTAAGAAACAAGTATTTTCATCAGCCTGAAACATTGGTCCTGTGTAGTACTCAGTGAATTTATTTTTATTGTTTTGTTTGTTTGTTCTTTGGTTTTCTTCCTGTAAATCTAACTTTTTTTTAGAAAGAAAGTAAAAGTGCTGAAAGGGTTTACAGTTTTAACACATTACTGTGTAAATGTTTTTAAATTATTATTTTAATCAGATAATTTGAATATTGTGTTTGATATGATAACAAAACACAGGTTTTTGTTAGTGTGTTATTTTTACAAATGTGTTTATTTATTGCAACAGATTTGTGCTCTGTTAATTGGGTGTGTTGTGCTAATTGTGTGAAGTGTTTTTAAAAAGGGGGTTCTGTTTTTTAAAATTATGAATTAAGCAAATGTTGAAAACTAAGAAATATTGTGTGATTATTTAAGCTGATTTATAAGGATTTTCCTTCTGGGAGTATCCTGCACCTGAACTGCTACAACTGTCTGCTGCTGCTACTGTTTAAATTTGGAAACAAAGCTGAAAGTTATACAAAGGAGTATAAAAAACAGTGTTCCCCTTTTAGCTTTTTGTTGCTGTTTACTTTTGATGCAACTGCTGTTAATTTAGGTATGACAATGAAAACCTGCTTGGATAGGAGTAATGTGATGAACCTCGTTTGAGGTGAAATTCTTTATTTTTTTCTATTCTTCCTGTTCAAACACAATATTTTACTGATGCTTTTCTTGATACCACCTGAGAAATGAAATGAGATTGAAAAAGTGTTTAAATGTCATCAATGAACTGATGACATTTAAACAAATGCTGGTGTCTGACACTGGAAAACAAGCTGCAAATGGTTACAATGACTGAATATTTTGAGTTTGTATCATACATGACAGGAAATATTGTTGGTTTCTCTAACTGCTGCATGTTTGTGGTCTGACTCTTGGTTGGGGTCTACTTTTTTTTTTTTAATTTGCATGATCTCCTTGTGCATGTCAGGGTATTCCAATTTTATGCATGTTAGGTCAATAAAAGATTCTAAATGGACCTTTATGTGTGTGTGAAAGGTTGATTCTGTGGCCCACTGTGGACTGGTTACCTGTTCAGACAACCTCACCCCTCCCTGAGTGCCCACTGGAGTTATGCACTGGCTCCTCGTGGCTAAACAAAATATGTTATTAGATGATATGTCAGCTAATAAAACAAAAAAATTAAGTATGAAATTACATTTTCTGCATTCTGTATAAATGCTGAAAGCAAAATGCCTGATTTAATTAGCCAAAGCTGAAGTTATTAATGCTAAAAAAACAAAACACAAGCTAAAACTAAAAAAATAAAAGGCTTGTTAAAAACTGAAAGACGCAAAATACTTACTAAAAGCAGCAAAGGTTCTCAATCTAAAAGTAGTAAAAAGCCAGACTAAAACTTAACCATAGCATAATGTTAGCTAAAATATAAAATTAGCAGAATGATAGCTGAAAGTTAAACACGTCATAGAAAGTTAAAAATATTGCAAGTAAACAAAAACAGACATAAATAATAAGATTTTGGAAGCAGTAAAGAGAGAGTAAATAAATTCAGATGTTTTACAAACATGACAAAAATCAAAAGTCATGCCGTCCATATCCTGAATGAGAATGACTGTTTTAATATATGAATATTTGAACATTAATACAAAGAAAACAGAAGCATCTGCGAAAGAACAGGGAAACAATAGTAAGAATGCAGAATCAGTATTCAAAGTAAAATTCAGTTTGGTCAGATACTGAATCCTTTTCAATCTATCAGTTATAGTAGAACAGTAATAGCCTTAAATCAGATCTTCTCTGGGTTATCATGAAAGTTCACATAATTGTAAATAAAATCCCACATGCATCTAATATTTCTTTACAAAATGTGATTTCTGTTAGAAATGCTCCCTTACCCTTTCCACGCTTGTTTTAATAATTGCATTTTCATCTTTGATACATTTTCTGAGTTTTGTCTTTTTCAGCAAGATGAGGGCAAAAAGTTCCCTTGTCCTGCACTTTGGGATATAAACTGAATTTCCATTCATCAAAAAAAATTCAATTCTGCCCAACTTGTTTATTTCACATCAACCTACAGTCAAACTTGTCACAGAGGACTTTGCAGAGTAAGTAATCAAGTGAAATTCAAGTCCAAATATTTCTTATTTCATCCAGTCCTTATTTAATTTAGTCCATATAATTCAGTTTTGCTCTCAAATATTGGATTTAATCAGAGAGGGTGTAGAATGGTGTTTACAGGCTGATGTTTCAACTTCTTACTTCACTGCTGATTTCCACAGGGCATTATTGTGAAATCAGGACCAAATTCTATCTGCAGCTAGATCCTTTAGAACCAAACAGATCCTAGCAATATGTGGCATACAAACTGAGTGATATATGAAGTACATTCTTCCAGTCCTGTCATACCGCTTCCTCAGATGTGGGTCTCCACAGCAAATCACCTGCCTCCATCTCACCCTATCCCAGGATCCTCCTCTGTCACATCAGCCCTCTTGTATCATTTATCCTACTTCACTACGATTCCTCCTTCTGTTTTTTTTTCTTTTTTTCCTTCTCCCTGACAGCTCCATATTCAACATATTCTACCAAACTTAATTATATTAGATGAGCTACAGTGAGTGATCCAATAAGGAAAGAGACACTTGGAAATTTATTTGAAAAGAAGGAATCATTGTTGCATGACAAATAAATCAGGCTATCTGACTTATATTACTTCCAGACATTTCCAAAGGTCAAATCAGTTTGAGTGTTTTTTTCACACATCTACAACTAATATTGAGCAAGTTGAAAAATAGCAGTAAGTAACACAACCCTTGCATTTTTATGTACAGTACACTGATACAGGATTTTGGGGCTGTATGCCCCATGCCTTGTTTCCTGTTTCTGGTGTATTTTTAATGATTACAGCACTATTTATAATCTAGCAAAACCATAGCTGTTGTCATGCATACAAGGATACTTTTAGAAACAACAACCAAAAGACTCTTTTGGAAAACGCTTTCTGTCTTAACAAGATCTTAAGTAATTCATACAATGATTTAAAGAAATTGATTTCCTTTTTTCGAATGCAAAAATAGCACAAGCAACAGCTTTCTGTAGATTTTCTGGAATAGTCTGGGACTTTTTCAGCATAAAAATCCCATTATGTCTGTCAGAATAACCACTTAATGTGAAACTGATAGTGAAAGGTTTTTTTTATTTTATTTTTTTAATAAAATCGACTAGCGCTGAGTGACAATCCACTTTAGAAGCACAGTTAGCTCATCAACCTGGTCGGAACTAAAGTTTATTTTCCCAAACTGCAGTTGTTCAAAGAACTATCTACAACAGGTACGGCATAAATTACTTATAACCTTCCCATGGCTCCGCTCTTCAAAAGATCAGAAGTATCCCTTTAAGCTGCTGAGATGAGGGCAGCAGAAGTGAAATAGCAGGAGTCGATCCTTGCAATAGCAACTACACTGATGGGGGTGTGTGCCATGATTATGGAGTGTCTGAGTCTCATTTCTCTGAATATGAACCAAACTAACTCTACATACCAAGAACTGAGTGTCCTTTTTTTATGTTCCCTCCATGCCGTTTGCGGATATCATAAAACTGTAAGTAACATATGCCAGTGTAGGTAAGGAGACTGCTTACTGAAAAAAAACAGGTCATTAAAATGTGTCCCCTCGACGAAAACTCAGTGTGGGAGCATTATATTAACATGGTGTTCCTTATTAGGAGAATGACGCTGGCGCTGAAGCAAAGTTGCACACGCTGGGCTGCTGCTTGGAATTTAAAGTTAAGTCCTAAGCCTCTGCATGACACAACAAATAAGTGCCCTTGCCTCAGCTGCTAGCTGCTTTGAACCTTATCTAAACCCTTGAATGTATCCAAGCGCATTTTAATATGACAAAAAAATGACTGGTGCAAAGTGTTAACTGTTGTATATTTTTCTATAACTTAGCCATATTACCAGCAGAGTTACTCCATCTCACTTTTTAGAGTGTTTGAGATGGTCTTAAATAGTTTTATCTCCTGTAGTGTGAGATGGAGAGATGATCCTTTCTACACTCATTTTCTTACCTGCGTGTTTGCAAATAGAGATGTTCATTTGTGTGTGTGTTGTGCATGTGCTTCTGACTTTGAGCGTGCTTTTAAGGACTGAAAACGAGTCGGTGCTTTGAGGAATGTCTCCGAGGGGGGCTGCGCAAGTGGGCACAAGATAATTCCGCTTTCTACGGCAGGGAAAGTGTCATAACAAATTAAACTCACCAGAGGCAGAAACTCCTGGGCTCAATTTCAATTCAATCCTAAATCCATGAAGGAATATGTAAATGTATGCACCACACAAAAAATATTACAATGCCGCACTGTGCCATGCGCTTGCAAGATAGGCTTGCATCCATTATCAGAATTATTTTTTTTTTGAACACCAGCAACCCAATTAGTGCAATTCAGATAATCTGCCAGTACTGTGGCAATGTTAATTTTCCCAAGCCACACACACTGTTGTTACAAATTCAACCATTTATTAGCCCCTTTTCTTCCCTGCTCTTTTGTCTGTTAAACGTCTTAAACTATAAAATAACAAAAGAAAGTTCAGTAAAAATAAAAGTTTCAAATGCAAAATTGTTAATTAAGCTGAAGCATGTTCAGTGGAGTCAATTTTAGTGAATCAGGGGGCTGTCAGTTTCCCCTCTTTCAGTTTAAAAGACAAGATGTAATGCCATCCTCTTAATTATGTAGCATAGCAGCGCGGTGTCGGCTTTTGAATGCGTTAAGCACAATTCCGATGAAGTCTTAAATCATCGGCGTATCATGTTTTTCTAATGACATGAAAAGCTGTCCTCCCTCCCACTGCCATTAATGGAGCAGGCGGGCTCAGATAAAACGTGACAGTGTTCTCAATGTTGGAATGATAAATCTATGTGAAGGTGGGAGAGTCGCAGCGATGCCACACACCCAATACAACCGATTAAGCTCCCACTCACTGACACATACACTCACTCGGAGCACGTGCAACACATACCCACACAGAAATGAATGATACAACTGTAGACACAACAATATCAACAGACATGAATCCTATCTGATTTCCATGCGTCCTTGTGTTGGGCTCACTCTCTCTGCCCACATTTTCAATCACCCACTTGACTAAATTATCACTGAATCATTCATTGTTAATTGGGACTTGAGCACTACGTTGAGTGAAAGTTGTTGTTTGAGGAGGGATTGATACAAATGATAGAATGTATCTCGAGTGTAACCAGTATGTGTTACAGGAACTGTCGAAATATGACCTGTCAGTATAAAACACCCGTTACATACTGTAGTTGTATAGAGGTCAAACTTTTAGTCTTTTTCAGTTGTCAGAGATGATGTCTATAGTGATACAACAAGAAAGTGATTATCCAATTATTTGTTTTTTAGTTTTTGACCCATGATTACATTAAAGGAGACATGTCATGCTTTAAAATCCTTCTTTTTCACATTTAAATCCTTCGGGGATGGTAACTCCACAAACCCCTTTGTCACCCCTTTTCTGAGGTGTGTCTCATTCAACTTGTTTTGACGCTGTCCCTTTAAATCCAACTGAGGCGCTTTACACTTTGGCCCTATCCAGCGTCCAGAGCAATCCATTTGACTATAAAGCGGCACAGAAACTTTTTATTTACAAAATATTTAAAAGATGTCAACAACAGAAGACTTGTCCATTCGGCCTTACATGTTGGAGCCAGATTCTGACCCAGAGACAGAGGAGAATGAAGACCACGAAACTGTAGTTAATAAGTCTAGACATTATTTGGCAGTTGCTTCTAAAATACATTGATGTAATAGTTCAGAAAATGTCATAGAAAACCCTCTGGAGTTGCCCATGCTGAGAGGTGTCAAGCATGAGTGGGCATACCTATTGCCCCCCCATCTTGGTGCCTGTTCTTTGGGGTCCACCCTGGTGAACGAGAGGGTAGCCTTCCTCCGCCTACATTTGGGGGGATGAGTCCTGACTTTTGTTTGTGCCTATGCACCTAACAGCAGTTCAGATTTCCCACCCTCTTTGGAATCCTTGGAGGGGGTGCTGGAGAGCACTCCTGATGGGGACTCCCTTGTCTTGCTGGGGGACTTCAATGCTCACATAGGCAATGCCAATGAGACCTGGAGGGGCGTGGTTGGGAGGAACAACTCCGTTACCATTTACTAGATTTTTAAAAACACTGATTTAGCCAGTGATACAGGCTCTTTTATGCTCAGATGGCCAGTGTTGATTATTTTGATCATTTTGAAGGAAGAATCTTAAAACTTACAAAGTTTTAAGATCATGTCATGTTGCAAAAAAAATAACATTACAGCTGTTTTAGTCAGACCTTGAATAGAATCTTATGGTGTAATTCCATATAGCTGGAGATTTCAGAATTTTTAGCCCTTAAGTATACACTCACCGGCCACTTTATTAGGTACACCTGTCCAACTGCTCGTTAACACTTAATTTCTAATCAGCCAAT
>JARVJO010000227.1:28564893-28577864 GCA_031762555.1 Cynodonichthys magdalenae
AATGGGCTCAGCATGAGCGTGAGGTGAGGCACAACATGGAGAATGTTGTTTTCCTCACAAAGCGGCTGAGACGGCTCTGTATGAGGCAGCGTGCACGGACTCGGAGGAGCGGATTCATCATAGCAGTGATCTCGACCTTATACAGACTTCAAGCAAGGTAGGGGTAACTTCTACCGCTATAACCGCTATTCTAGACACGCGAGTTTTTTTCTTGGTTGTATCTACCCAGAATGCCCTGTGGTACAGTCCACTTCCTGCTTTTGGAGCGGTCTCCGGTCCGCTTGACGTTCATATTTCAATCGAACCGCACCAGAGTTCATTTCAATTGAACCGAGACCTACGTTTCCAGGCGGACCAGAGTTCGCTTGTTTGGTCCGAATCAGAGTTCGATTACGCATTCAGACCTCCCCAAACGAACCGGACTTTCCAGACAAACGAATTAGAGTTCGATTAAAGCGGACTAAACAGGGCTGGTGTGAATGCACCCTAAGAGTTTTTTTGAATATGTAATTTTTATGAATTAGATCAGACAACTCTATCACAACATGACACTGCTTACATTACCCCTGCAACCAACATGAAAATAGCTAACAATTGGTAATCTGTTACAATAACAAAAACTCATTTGGTGGAGGCATCAGGCCACAAAATGAAAATATCTCAACACCTGCTTCCCTGTGGTGTCCTACAAGTTCAATTTTGTATTGATTCTCCAGCTGGAAAGTTTGGTTCCTTCTGACCTCCAAATGGTCTAGATAAGGCTGGTGGTTTGGAAGTTCCCTTGTAATGGTGCATTCCAGGGTTACCCTCATGAATTCAACCAATCACTGTACACTTTACATCACAACACATCATCATTTGTGTCACTGTGACCAGTCGTGGACGTGTTACTCTCTGCAGGAAACCTTGTGAAGTAAGAGCTGAAAAAGACCAAATAAAAGTACTTCTTAAATTTACGATTTACAGCAATTTTTTAAATGCAGTCAAAAAAGAGAAAAGAAATTATGAAAAGATTGCTGTGGTTAAAAAGCACTTAAAATAACCCTCTATGTTTGCAGGTGAATGGCTCTGTAAGAATCACATAATGCTCTTTGAAAGATATAAAAGAAGGTTCAAATGTGGTAAATCAACGCAGACCATTAAGAATTCACCTGCTGCTCTTCTCCAACCTTCTAAACTGTATGTATTTTATATATATTACAAGAGATTATTCAGAATGTCCTGTTTCACTAAAGTTCATCTAAATAAATGTTTTACAAGAATAAGAAAAGGAATCGAGGGATATTTTGATATGAAACAAAGATGAAGCCATTCACTGTTTAACAGGCATGGTTGAGTTTTTGGAAAGAGAGGAACACGTTTAGATGTACTCTCTTTGATGAGTATTCAGCTGACTCAACCACAGACCTTCTGAAAGTCACAGAACCGCCATGATTAAAAAAAAAAGCTCAAAGTACAAACTCTGTTTGTGACACATGGAATAGCATCACATTTGCCTACAGAAACCTGAATCACTGAATGTGTTCACAAAGACTAAAATGGAAGAAAGATATATGAAAACCGTATTAGTTTGCAAATGATATGTTTGTTTTTGTAATTCATAAAAGGTTAGCTGAAATAAGATGGAAAAAGCACAAATGAGTTGCACTAAATGTTACTTGATGCGAAAAATATTTTACATTTTATGTCAGTACTTTTTAGCTAGAAGCATCAACTCCCAGTAGCAACTGGGAATAGGCCTGGAGCTCAGTTGCAGCAAAAGATCTGAAATTATATCTACATTTATAAAAAAATTATAAAATGTATATATATATATATAAGGTGATACAAATTTCAACTTAAAAGTGTTTTAGAAATAAAGTCTTCAAACAATAAAATATTTTATCTTAAGAAATGCACATCATGTCCTTTATCTGTCAGAGACTGCTTTTTTGTTTTTTCATCAGATAAAAGATACACAAAGTCATTTTTTGTAAGAAATGCAAAAATTTCTGGTTATAACATGTTTTCACAGAATCAAATAGAATGTTTTAAAAGAATGGTTAACATGGTGGTGGAAGTGTCATCAAAACAACCTTGGTCCAACTGTAAAGTTTCCTTTTATATCACCTGTAGAAGTAAAAACAAGCCATCGACGGCAGGTTTGAGAAGCACACGGACAGTTGAGGCACATAAAATGCTTATGAACTGCTTAAGGACACTTTCATTTTCACTAAGAAGGAAACATGCCAGAGCATCATATTAATTGACAGCAAGCCACATGTGATGATTACTAAAGTGAACAGAGAGTGACACAATCCATAAACAGCTGCATATAGTTGTAACATTGGCAGCTTTGGTCCTGTGACATCCATATGATGTCTATACGAATCAAATTCCCCTACAGTGAAGCTAAGGAGCTCTATTAATGCAAAACCACTTGCTGTTTTACATTAAATATTTAATTAAATAAAAAACTCTAAACACAGAGACATGCAGGAGTTTGGTAGAACTTACAGTAATTATATCATTAAACACATGCCTACATTTCAAAATGTCTCAGCCTCAGAAAGGCACCACCATTAGTTCTGCATCCTGGATTTTCTGTAAAACACAGAATCCCGAGTTCCTAAATTTAAAAACACAAGTACATTTTTCATTTGTCTTGAATATACAATCACTAACTTTGTCCAAGAAAAGCATTTAATGAATTGTATGTTTTTTTTTCGTTTTATTTATTTTAAAATGTTTTTCCCATATATAGTCAAACTTTTTTTATATTATGTAGTACTGCAGTCAAACGTCTGCACTAATGTGCTGCACAATACCTTTCTTTGTAACAATTGTCAAGAGGGGTATAAATGTGATCAGATTGGTTCCAGTCCTACAAGTTTCAGCTATGTTGATGCATAACACCAATTATTCTTTTCTGGTGTTATTGTGTCTATATATATATATATATATATATATATATATATATATATATATAGTCACAATAACCATATTTTTATTTATTCATTTGTTTAGTAAAAATGTGTCTGCTAGGAGATCCCTCAAAAATGCATTTGCAATATTTCAATCAGTTCCCATTTATATCTCGATGCTGCTGGCTAAGATACAGATTGTTCTCACAGTTGCTCATTCATGCCAAATTATGCGGAAATATTTAATAAGGGCAACAAGGCCAGAAGAGCAGAAAAGACAGTGGCTTGTAATTAATGCAGTGTTGATATTATAGTTGAAACAAGGCTGTAAATTACGCTTTGCACAACACCAAGCTGTAATAAAGATTATGGAGTCTGCACGAGCACAACATCTAAATGCAGCTCGAGTTCACCCCCAGGCAGCAATACTATCTGCAATGTACCTGCATGAGTTAGAAACAACTCCATCTACCTCAGTATTTTGACTGAGACTGTTGACATGTTTGACTGAAAAGCTTTTTTATGCTTTTTTTTTTCCTAACATTAAAAATACGTATCGGTTAACGCTCCACTGAGAGAGTCAAAGGTTTGATTCCACCAGGATGTAGTCACATCAGTGTCTCTGAGCAAAACACTGAAGCCCTTATTCCCTCCGATGTGTCCCAATGATGTATAAATGTGATCTAAAGCACAATCATCCTACAGAGTGATTTATTCAGATTAGTTTTGCAGAGATGTGGCAGAGTGCTGTATAAATGTGAGTGGGGATGGATAAATGAGGGCACACATTGTGTTGCAAAGTGCTTTCAGCAGCCTGGTTGGCTTAAAAGGCACTACATAAGCACAGTCCTTTTAACATTTTAAACAAAGATCTTGCAATAATGAGTTTTTATTGTATAGTTTCATGAAGACCTTTCAAGGCATCTTATTACCTGCTTTTATACAAGAGCGACCAACGTTATCTGGCTTTCTTGTGTTTTGTTGAAAGGTAAAGTTTTTTTTATTAACACATACAGTACTTACACGTGTCAAGACATAGGCTCTCAAGCAGTGCAATACATGAGCACAGATCACATCCCAGCAACCTGACCTGCTCTTTATCAAAACATGAATTCTCTGTCAAACTTTTTCACAGCACTGAAGAGCCGGGGGAGCCTGCTGGAAGCTGGGAGGAGGATTGAAACCTCTGTGGGGAAACTGTCAACAGGTTATTGTAGAGGCAGTGAGTCGATGTCATTTTTTTCCACCCCATCTTGCGATCATTTGGACTCTCCGTGAAAAAAAAAGAAAGGCTGCAAATTCAGAAGAAAAACAAAATATCTTGAAAGGTTAATTAATTCTGTCAGTGATGTGATATGCTGAACTGTCAGTGGTCTGTAGACTCTAAAATGTGAAGAAAAATCAATAATCTTTACTCAAACAGAGCTTTGGTGAAAAATTACATGAACATTTTAGTTTTTTAAAATATTATTGTTATTATATCCTTCTACCAAACTTTGAAAATGGACAATAATTTTCTTGGTTCAGTTTGTCTGTTCATGCTTTTGTGTGTCTTTTAACAAAATACCTCATGAACCACTGGCCAAATCTTAATGAAATTTGCTGAAAATATTCATTGGGTGTAACTTTATAATGGATTTGTGTTTGGAGTCAACCTGATTCATCATGGCTGCCACAATGAAATGACCTTAAAAGGCACAACATGTGAAAATAAAGACAACATGAATAAAGTATTTTCAGCATTTCAGATATACCATTTTTTTCTTTTCTGTTGCTTCTTTCAATCAACAAATGTTTAGCCCCAACAAGTTTAACTCTACCACCTCAGGTTCACATCAATTGACTAACAAGCATAAACAGTAGACAAGGATAAAAAATGATCCAAGGGCAGCGCTGAAACTGTCAAGAAAAAAAAGATCCAAATCAGTGAAAAGGAAATGTTAAGTTTGGAGGAAGATCAGTCAACAATGCATGACTTTGACCAGAAAATGCACAGAGAGAAGTAATGATCTGGATTTAATTAGCAATATTGTAGTAATTAATACTGTATGGTTGAGCCAGCAACAAATGACTTAACTGAACCAGTGCAGTCAGCAGCTTCTCATTCCCTAAGCAACCATGTGAAAAGATACATGTAGTGTTAGCGGAAGACCTGTTTTTCAGTTTTAGAAGGGTCACTTTATTGGTCTAACTGAAGAAAACAAAACAGCTCAGGAGATTGCTGAAGCCAGTAAAACTGGGTCAGGAACTCTCCAGTGCAGTGTTAAAAATAATAGTGGTGAACCATCATCTGATAAAGAAATGTGGTTGGAAAGTGTTTTGAATAATTGAGACCTGGAGGTCGTTTAAACTTTACTTTTTCTTCCTTTTTTTTCTTTTTTGTAAAATTGGTTTTCAAAAAAATCAGAGCAGAACTCACAGCAATGTTCAATACTGAAATTGACTGCATTTCCATGAGCACAATGCAAAGACAAGTAAACATATTGAGACTCCTCCTTAAGTCCCAATACCAATACCCAATAGGTCAGGGTATTGTAGAGTTAAGGAAACCTCTCATCAGTGGAACTAATCAGAGGAGAAGAAAAGATTTCTATTTGCTTGTGGGAATAAAGGTTGGACTCTGGACCAATCAAAAAAGGTCATTGGCCTAATGAGTTCAGATTCACTCTGTTCCTGAGTTGATGGGCATTTCTGGGTGAAACTAGCAGCAAATGAAGCGATGCATCTGTCATTTCTGGAGTCTACCTTATGAAGCTGTGAGGACTGAGTCACATTCAGCCTCAGCACCATTATGCGGTTAAAAATGTAGTCAGCGGACTGCATGACTATACTGAATAAATTGATCATGATTTTCCCCTGATGGCATAAACAAGTCCTGTGATGAAAATATGAACTATCAGGCTCAAATTGGGAAAGTCATGTTCTTTATAAATAGTTTGACCATCTTCAGATACAGATTTTAAACTGACACAAGATATTTTTAAAGTGGGGTTGTGTGGAAAACATATACACTTAATATCTTACTTGTTGTAGATATGTTTGTCAACAACATAAGTTTGTAGAAACAAAGTTTAATTCTGAATGAACTGACGAGCTAATGGCAAGTTTCAATTGTGCCAAGACTAAAGTGCATTACTGTTGTCTTTTCTCACTTTTTGCAAATGATAATTTATTTAATTTATTTACATTTTTAATATTTATATTGAATTGTATGGGCATTTTTTGAAGCACACTTATCAGTATCAGCTAGGTGTAACACTTCCAATGCAGCCTGGGACACTTACAGCAGCAATATCATAGAATAACCATGTAATGCACAACTGACAGCAGTGTGCTTAAACTCATCAATCCATTCTGATTTATTCTTAATTTTTCCAAACTGAGATCATTCAAAGACCTGTCTACAGCAAACAAAACAGTAACTGTTCAAACTATTTGAACTCTGTCCATAGCATTAATTGGAATTATTGAGACACTCTTCAGTGAAAAATACTTTTCACCAGAGTCCAACACTCAGGACAAGATTATACTGTGAAACATCAATGCAGTGTTGGATGGAAATAAACTTCTTTTTGATGTATAAGATTAGACTGAAAAAAAAAGTCTTACCCTGCCCCAGGCTTCATACATGTTTAACTGAAATGTCCAATTTATTTTTAACTTAGTAGATTTGTGTGGAGTTTGACTCACTTATTGGAGCCAACCTCAAGGTTGCAAAATTGCAGTTTTTGGCACTCAAAATTGATGTGAACATTTTCATATTTGTATAACTCAGAAATATTTGCATATGTTGTCTAAACAAAGATGCATTTGGAGTTAGTTGATACAAACAATATGGGTCAATAATAATTAGAAACAAGATTTATACAGTAAAGAGGAGAGTAAAATATACAATAAATTCATGTATTTTGCATTGAATAAAATGAAATGATTCTCACTCCTCTGCTGAGTATGAATCCCTTTTAACAAGAGAATACTAATACATCATTTTAGATGTTCAACCTGCTGTTCTAAACATAGATCTTTTATCAATTTTGTTTGTAGGAAAATAGATTTTTTAAAATAACAGAAAGGCAGGCAATCATGCAATGTCATGTTTGTGTGGCTGTGCTTATTTGTTTGTCTGCTAACATCTCGGAAACAAATAGACACATTTTAATGTTTTAATGTATTGCTAACTAATTTTTGCTTGTAATAATGGTTATAACCAAGGCGGTCAATTTATAAAGCAGGTTCTGTAGTCTTATTTTTATTAAAGTCATTTTCCCTCGAATGCAGTTTGCCCTAATAAATAATGGTAATTATCTACAGTTAATATTTAGCTTTTAATCTCATAAAACTCCAGGCTGTAAGGCAACAAAGCAGAAGAAATATTATGGGGCCTTGAATACTTTTGCAACACAATGTGTGCGTGTATTTCTGTGAGTAAGTTGAAGACAAATAAAAAAACAAACGTGAATTAAATTATTATTTCCAGCTGACTAAGAATGAGGGCGCCACATCATCGCAATGCTTTAGTGGGTGTTGATTCACCCAGTGGCAAAGAGAAAAAAAAAAAACATTAGTCATTGCCCCAAATACAGACGTTCACTTGAGCTTCACTTATGTGAAAGATCTTTCCAAATGGGGGTGAAGAGAATACATTTTGAGTAAGACAGATCTCCGTACATAACAACAAGAGGAGCCAGTACCATTACTCACTAATTACTTGCATGAATGGAAGATGAGAAATAAATTCAGAATAACACAGACTGCAAATTGTGTTGACACAGAACGCAGAGCCAAGCATTCGTTGGAGTTTCTTGTTGTGATTGTTAGAATATTCATCAGCGTCCTCCATACCAAAAAACAAAAAAGCTCCCATCCTTGTTACTCATTCAGTGAAACAGTTCAACGTGACTTGTTTGTTTTTGGGTTTTTTTTTTTTTGGTAAACTGAATATTTTTTACTTTGTAATAACATAAATCTAGCTTTTTGGTGTTTTAGACCCTATTTTTGTGGTATTTTTTATCATTGTAATGAGGAATGATGTACAATTTCCATTATTTAAATGGTAGTGATTTTATGTGTGTGTATTCTTATTTATTAGAAAGTGTGTTTGCATGGGTTGAGAAATCCCCCCATATTTATGCCTTTGTAGATCCCCAGAGCCCTGCAAAGACTGCTGGTAGCACGTATATAAACAGCCATCAATTGCTTAAGCCAGACATTCAGTGTGAGGGTGTGTGTGTGTCTGTGTACCTCTGGTTGTATCTTTTTCGCTGTGTGAGCATGTCTGTGCGTATGTTTATGTAAAGGCATGTCAGCGCGTGGATGTCCGTGCGTTTTGTGCCGTCATGCCTGCTTGCCTGACCAGCCTCGTCCTGTTCAGAATACATATTCAGCACTTTGCTCCCCTTCCCCTCCTCCTCCTTCTCCTCTACTTCTCTTTTTGCTTCACTCTCCATTCTTTCCATTTTAGGGTGTTATTGGGACACGTTTTGCTGCAGGCAATTCTCCTATCAGTTTTCAACATCCAAAGGCGTGTGAGTTTTTAAAACTATTTTGTGTGTGTGTGTTGTTGAGGGGGTTGAGTTTAGGTATATATGCCTGTTCTTTTTGATGGTGGCAAAACTCATGTATCTTTACGTCTTTGTGCAATCCAGCTTTATATTTAAGCACATGCATGCGCACGGCAATAAACTTTAAAGATAAGAGACAAAATTATATCTTTTGCCTTCTATCCCCCCTATTAGGCGCTATGCTGTTCACTTAATGACAGGAAGCCCACTCCTCGCGCACACACACACTAAAACAGAAAGCTTTCACAAATCAGCCTCAGACACACATACATGGTGTAAGAGCCCAGGGGCTTCTTCTATTAAAAGGCCTATCCATCATCACATATAATTTTAATACGGTAGGAATAAAAAAAAGATGCTGACACGGCTAAATGAGAATTTTCAGAGGCCTTCATGTTAGAGTGTAAGCCTTCTAAGAAACCTGTATAAGCACTAAATACATGCACACACAACACTTTAAAACAGGGTGGTGTACTCTCCCAGTTCTTCTTCATGTATCGCTGCTGTCTGATAAGCGTGTGGGGGTGTATTTATACTGTATGTAGCTTTTTAAGTATTACACGAGAGTGTCAGCTTTCAAACGGAGACTTAGATATGAGTTCAAATCAAATCAGACTAATGCTTGGTTTGTTAGGCTTGCAGCTCTGGTTAAAGCAAGCAGCTAAATAATGCACAATATACTGTACATCGACAAGGTTCTAAGAAAGAAAATATCAAGCAATTCTTGATGGATTACTAATGGATATCTGGCTTTCATGTCATGTTTCAAAGAAGCATTATCTTATGTAGTTTTAAGTATTTTGATCAAACCTTGAAAATGAATTTATCCACGTTTGTAAGTGACATTGCAAAATCTTGTGGGATGTGTTAGAGACTCTCAACTTCTACAAAAAAATAAAATTAATAATTCAACATCTGTGAAATGAACTAGATTGCACCAATTGTTATGATTATTGATGTATTTTGTGTTTGTTGGAATTTAAAATGCAAATTAGTGTCCAGGCACCAGCCACTATTTGGACAATGGTGACATCGAGCTGAATGAAGGTTGGCTCCCTGGTGAGTGGACTGCTAAGCTGCCACCTCTGCGCCATCCAACCTGCCACACCTGGCCGATGTGTCTCGTCAGCCTCCAGAAATTTGTTGTTGTAGTTTTGTGAGGAGTTTTCTAGAGGTAAGCTGCTGTTTGTTTTTAATACCTTCATTCTCCTGTTTTTGGTTATGTTAGGAAGGTAAGGAACTGTTTTTGATGTACAGGTAAGAGGTATAAATTAAGTCAAGACACGTTTTGTTTGTTGTTTTGGCCTTGGCTCACCCTGAAGGTAAAAATACTCCACTTTTGTAAATACACCAGCAATTAATCTCACTTTTTCACACTTTAACACCATTTTTGTGTTGACTAAAGTCAATTAGCTGTGGTGACCTTCTCAATTTGCAGGAACTCTAAAAGTGAATCAGTTGCAGATGTACATCTAATGACTGTTTTCTGAAAGTTTTGGAAAAGTTTGTCCAGCAGTTCATGAGATAATTTTCTAAACGACTGATAGTATTGATTCTGAAAGGTGTTACCAAAATGTCAAGCAAAAAAAGTTGTGCCATGTGTTGCAATATGAATATGTGCAGGAAATTTGTTTTAGCCACCAGCACACTAAACTTTAGTTCAAAACCTGTTTCTAGGTTATAGCTATTTTTGTGTTTGGCTAAAGAATTGGGTTGACACCAAAAGTTATTCAAGTATAACTGTAAATACTGTGAATATGTTTCGGGAATTTTATTAAAATCCAACCAGCACTCCTGGAAATTTTGATAGAGACAAATGAAGACGTGCATTCTCACAAAAACACACACAGAAGCAAAAACATAATCGCCCTTTTGCCTTTGGCAGGAACATGTGTGTGTGTGTGTGTGTGGCAGAATTACAGGAGCGTGTTAGATTTTCCACATGCTCCCCGGGGACGTGTGTCGTAGTGTGTGCACGAGCTTATGTTTATCTTTTACACTTATTTTCTCTTTGTTTCCCTTGTTTTTCACCTCACATCCTCTGCGGAACTTGTTTTTGGTTTTGAATTGAAAACCGCTTCACATTTGAAGCTTTGCAGAATTGGATGAAGCATGACCAGACAGGCCTGTTACAAATCTATGCAGTTTTGTTTCATTCAGCACAGATCAGCGTTTAATTGTTAAAAAATATATTTAAAAAAGAAGCATCTTTGTTTGTAACGTTATCTTTCAAGATGTCAAGCCCTTTAGTGATTTTCTTTAAAGAAACCCTGCAATCCTCATTTCAATTTTCAGTGCTGACCAGGGACTCTTTCTTGGTTGCCATTAGATGATGTTTGACTATCAGCAGGAGTCTTGGAGTCTCATTACCATGGAAACAGCTCTTAGCTTTGAGGTAGCCTGTGACTGCACTTCTTTGCCAGCAGTGCAGTCATAAAGATTTATAAGTTGCTCCAGGTGGACTTTACTCAGCCTCTATGAAGCAGAGTCACCATTCTGATGACCTTTTATCTTTTTTAGTCTCAGTTCTGGAAGGAAAGCTGAACTCAACATCAACAGCACACAATCATATTTATGAAGACATTTTTTAACTCTATAGTTTATTTACATGATTTTAATATGATATTATAATTATTTCAACATGAAGCTTTAAATATCTTGAAATACATTTCAGATTGTAATCTCTCCTGCCAAATATTGTTATAAAACTGTAAAATCGTTAACCCTTGCAGTGTTCAAACGCCAATGCCAGTTTTATTGTTACAGTACATTTAAAAAGCAACAGTATTGACCAAACTCAAATTCAAAAATCTGATGGAACTGAAACTTGAACTTCGATTAAATGGAGTTTTCATGAGATTCAAAAGATTGTATGTGTTTTGCAGTGCAAATGTCAAGGGGCAGGTTGTTCCAGAGTCTGGAGGCTGCAACTGCAAAAGTCAGATTTCCTCTGCACTTTAATTTAGCTTCCCTGCACTAAGAGCATCTGGCTGCAGGATCTTGGTGCTCTTTTAGGGTTATAAAAGTCAAGAAGATCAGTTAAAGATCAGTTAAATAATTGGGTGGCAGGCCAGTTAAAACTTTAAAAGTGAGTGGAAGAATCTTAAAATTCCAGCCCCAGTAAAATAGTGTAAATCTGCCAGAGCTGGAGTGTTGCTGCCATGCCCCCTAGTACCTGTAAAATACCTTAAAGGAAGTCTTGTTTTTTTTTTTAAGTGTCAAATAGTTATCAGCTGTTAGTACTTCATCAGCTGTGACATCAGGCAGAGTGATGAGTGTGGTAAAAGGTGAAAGTCTTTGGGCTAGCCAGGTTCATAAAACATTGTTTTATAAAACATACTGGTGTGAAAGAATGAATTAATATTTGGCACAGTTTGTTTAGTTTTCTTACCAAACAACATTAGTGTTATTACATGTGGACTGAACATGTGTACATGCTGATGGTGCTGAGAAGCTGTGAATGTGTCAATCTGCTTGAAATTAAGTAAACCTTTGGACTGACTAGAGGCATTGATCAGACAGTCTATCTATAATCACAAGCCTGAAAAAAATATTAAAAAACTGTCACTCATTTGGACAGCCATTAACTTAATTTGGATGAAAACATTTGCTCATTTGCACCTACTCTGTGCTCTTTGACTGATGTCTTGGCTGATAAGGTATTAATTATTGATTGATTTGATAGAAGAGAAAGACTAGACTATCCATCTAGGGATTGTTTGCTCTTTGTAAATAATAGCTGAGCTTGTGTTTAGCAATTTTAGCCTGAATCGAGATAAAAACAGACTGCCTTGTGAAAATACCAAAACAAATCTATTATAGGCCTTATTGATCCATGCCCAAAGTTGGACAGCTCAGAGCACTATGTCTTATTTCAGCGTTGGAGGCTGAAAATGAATTTTCCCTAGAGAAGGTAAATGTAGTTAAGCCAGCAAAACTGTTTTCACCGGCTTTAGGTTGTTACTGATGATAAAACATCTGTCTCTGCTGTGTGATACTTTTCTACAGCTACGCTTTTCATGGAGTTCATTTAATGAGGGAAGTTAAGCACGGTTGTGCCATTTATCACCACAAAAAGGATGTAGGAGTGGTAGCAGAAAAGAAAGTTTGCACAACTATTGTCTAAAATATGTAAAGCCACAAACAATCATGTTGTAGCATCCAATTCAGAACAATTATCACCAGCTTATAAATTGAAAAAGAGATCATTAGCCCTTAACTTTTTTTTTTTTGGGGGGGGGACACATTTAACTAAAAAACAGCGCATTATTACTCCAACTGTATTGTTTATCTGCCTATGTTTTATAGAAAATCAAGGAAAAGTTTAATACTTACTCTAAAAAATAATTTGTTGAATTTATTTAACCAAGTTATGTGGTTCAAATAAATCGAGTTCAGTAAATGTAAAAAATTACTTGTGTAAATCTTGTTACATTTACTCAACTCAGTTGAGTGAAACCACTTGACATAACTTGGTTGGGTAAATTCAACAAATTGTTTTATTCAG